>CP106733.1:16639739-17081124 GCA_025506655.1 Gossypium rotundifolium | reverse complement strand
GAAATAACCTCGATTCGCAATCCGATCAAATAAATTCTCGATAGAGGGTAGTCAAAGGAATGTTGATAACAAATACAAAGGGATTTTGGGTTAATATTAGTGGGTGAGTCAATAAAAAGGTTGTTAAGATTCAACGGGGTTCACTAGGGGTTATTCATGTAGGTAGGCTTTTTAGTGGAATGAATGGGTTAAAACCTAGGTGCCTTTATCATCTCAGTATATCAAATCATTAATGTGGTCTCGACATGCATAAACGAGGCAAGATCTAGAGTGATAATTCAAATTTGACACATTCATAATCAATAAAGTGAGCACGAAAAAAGGGTATATGCTCTATAAGGCTCAAAACCTCACAAAAATTATGGGTGTTTTGACAACAATTGTAACATCCTAAAATTGAGCCTAGAAGAATTGGGCCCATTGGGCCTTAGGCGTAGGAGCGTTTAAAATTTTTAAGAACAAGAGAACGACATTAGTGCAAGTTGGACCTATTAGGTGAGTGATTTTGGAAGGTTGGGGGGCTTCTATGAAGTCCCGGGTTCAAACTTTGGCTTTAGGAAAATTTTGGTTTTAGGTGAATAAAACCCTGAGAGTTAGTAGTAGGCTTTAAGAATAAAATATGGAGAAAAATGACACAAGTGGAGTGTGTGTTGTAGTGACAAAGTGACGCCACATAAGAGGCAAGGTGGTGACGCCAAAAAGGAAGGAAAGAGGTCCAAGGTTCAAGTCTTGGCTCTTGCATTTTGGATTTCTTTTTAAATGGACTCTAGAATTTTGCCATAGGGTTATATTTAGTTGCGCATGATTTTAGACACAAGAAGGTGAGTGGTCTAGTGGCAAGTGACGTGAATTGGTTGATGGGGGAGCAAGGGTTCAAATCTCATGGAAAGTAGGAGAGTATTTATTTTGCAGATTGGACGAGAAGAGTTTGAGTTGGATTTAAACTCATCAAGTGAGGATCCCACATCGGAAAGATACAAAGAAGGAAGGTGAGAAGCTAGCTATATATAGAAATGCCTAGGAGGAGAAGGAGCATACTTGGTTGGCGTTGGGCATGGAGTGCTCAGAGACAGTTTAGCGCCTTGATTCTCGTCACCGCAGATTCTCTACTCTAGTTGTAGCGACAAATGCCAAATGCCATCACATGACGATAGTAGCCACACAAGCGCATGAAAGACACGTGTGGGGCTTCAACGCGATAGTTGAGGCCATCAGTAGTTTCTTGTGGGTTTAGGTTGTTGGGCTACGATGGCCCGAAAGGGGCCAAGTGGGCCTAATAGGCCGGGGGCCCATATGAGTAAATTGTATGATTGAATAGTAAATAGTGAACTAGACTATGTGAATCTTATTTATGTGGCTAGGTTTGTGCTAAATGGGCCACACGTGTGTGGGCCCATTTAGTTTAGAATGGGCCTTAGGCCCATTCGTATCATTATCTTTGTTTAGAATACTTGAGTCGTTCGAGGTGACAGTGGACCTTCTATTAGGTCGTTAATACCCTAATTTGTAAATGACCAAATATTTCGGTTTGTAAAATTACCAAATACCCTAATTTGTGAATGA
Source organism: Gossypium rotundifolium (assembly GCA_025506655.1). Taxonomy (NCBI): domain Eukaryota; kingdom Viridiplantae; phylum Streptophyta; class Magnoliopsida; order Malvales; family Malvaceae; genus Gossypium; species Gossypium rotundifolium. The sequence goes on along the minus strand of CP106733.1, from coordinate 17,079,561 downwards.
TCGAATTACCTCGGTTTGCAAAATTACCTAATTACCTCGTTTTCAAAATTATCGAATTACCTCTGGTTTGCAAAATTACTCAATTACCCTTAGTTTACAAAATTACCGAATTATCCTTAGTTTGTAAATTACCAATTACCCCTAGTTTATGTAAATTACCAATTACCTCTGGTTTGTAAAATTACCAAATTACACCTGGTTTACAAAATTATCGAAATACCCCTGAATTACAAAATTACCAAATACCCTTAGTGTAATTATCGCTTACCCCTAAACAACAAACGACCGCTTGTACCTCGTGGTAGTACTAATGTTGTCTCGTGTTAATTGTATGATTGATTATGTTCGAGATGCAATCGCATACATGGATTAGTTATGAGTAGAATTACCAATTACCCTTGTAGGTAAATTACTAGAATACCCTCGGTGGGTAAAATTACCGTTATACCCTTGTGGTTGATTAATGTGATTGTGTGTAAAACTCACACTTTAATATTATTATGTGTTATTAAATATTTAATGGGTAAAAGTCGAAATGGTTAGAGGATCGATGTTATGCCACAATGGGCATGACCGAAATACTGTGAAGTACCTTGTTGTTTATGTATGCGCTTAATGATTGTATGCCATAATGATATTGTGTACTTGATACTGTCGCATTCATTTGACACTTGTATGCATGGGTTGGATATGATATTTTAAGGGATGTAAGACTATCACTAGTGGTTTGGTACCACACGTGGGTTAGCCCTACATTCTTGATTCGTGACTAAGTCTCAGTGGTTTAGAACCACCAGTGGTTTGGTACCACATATATATTATTTTGTGACTCGTCCCAGTGGTTTGGTACCACAGTGGGTTGGCCCCACATATATTCATTACGGGATTGTCACTAGTGGTTTGGTACCACAAGTGGGTTGGCCCCACGTATTCTCTTTTGTGACATTTGTCACCAGTGGTTTGGAACCACCAATGGTTTGGTACCACATATTGATGATTTTGTGACTCGTCCCAGTGGTTTGGTACCACAGTGGGTTAGCCCCACATATATGATTATCTGGGATTGTCACCAGTGGTTTGGTACCACAAGTGGGTTGGCCCTACGTATTCACTTTTAGTGACATTTGTCACCAGTGGTTTGGAACCACCAGTGGTTAGGTACCACCAGTGGCTAGGTGCCACATATAGAGTGTAGCGGATGGAGGGTTGATTGTAGAAATCCCCACGGTGTGATTGGCTGGTACGGGTGGTGTATAGAGGATGGAAATCTAGGTTGGGTTGGGTTTGCATCGCATTGCATACATTATCTTCTGTGACATATGATATGGGTTAAGGCTCAATCGAGGCTATTTTGGGCTAAGTCCCAATTGCCACTGTTATCAGAATGGGCTTCTTCTAATTGTTGTGATGCATATTCTTACCGATGAGGGTTGTACACTAATCGAGTTTTCATAAACTCACCCCCTTTTTATTAAATGTTTCGTAATTTCAAATATAGAGGATTGGGAGCCGTGGAGGACTTGGGGTGGCTATACATCGGAGATACTACTTGTGAACTTTAGTAATTTTGATTTTACCTTTTCTTTTAGATTATTTATTTTGGGTTAATATTTTGTAACAAGGCCATTGGTTTATTTTTCTAAGTTTTCATTTATAATCATAAACTTCTAAATACGGGGTTTTCTTAAAACATGAACAACCGTTTTCTAAAATATCATGTTTATGCAACGATGCAAGTTCAACTTTCATAACAAAATAGTTTTTCAAAATAATAACAAATTTTAAACGGTCATTTAGCAAATCACGTTTTTCTCAAACAAACAAGGAACTCGGAGTTCAAAAATTTGATAAATCTTTTCTAAACAATTGCTTAGCTTTTCAACTTCCTTCAATGTGACACGCCTGATTCGCCTAACTTCTAAGCCGGGTTTGGGTGTTACAAAGTTAATCCTTATAAATGTAACACCCCAAACCCGGCCAATACACCACGACCAAATCCTAGTATGTTAGGTGGAGAAATCGTGTTTTGGTGAAGATAGGTTTCGCTAAAAGTTTGATAAAACCCTTTGGTAAATTTCATACTTGTAGAAATCTTGGGCATGATTGTTTGAAACCGATGGTTTGTTTGAAAACTCAAATTTTGAAAACTTAATCGTTATGAAGTTAAAACACGCTTATTTCATTTAGAAATTCAAGTCGCTCGATTGTTACTAGAACATTTTGATTTAGTAGAAAATCAAGTTTAAGTTAGAAGAACATTTGAGTCCTCTTTATCCCAAATCATTGTGTGATACCCGATGGTATAGTTTAAAATATCGCTTTTGTAGTTTTGAAATCGTTGTCCTTCCAAGTTTTAGCAAATTTTAGCCCAATTAGCTTGTTAAGGCATATTATAAATCTACTTTAAACATAAACATAACAAAACATAATTTTAAAAGGCCATTTACAAACCCAAATAAAACCAAATAGTAATAAATAAGCTTAAGTACCAAATTTTATAAAAGTCCGAGCAAATCCATATTTAAGCATGGCATGAGCACCTCGAGTCCATCCCGGCCCATGTCCGCTTCATGTCACCGAAATGTCAAAGGAGAGAGTGAGTCGCAAGACTCTGTGTAAATCCCTCCCAGAATACAACATGCTAACATACATCATAGAAAAGCAATACAATTAATGCACCCATTCCTAACCATCCATTACACCTTCTACCCGTGTGGTACCAAACCACCGGTGGTGCTAAACCACCGTGACCCAAAGTCACGATATCCATAATGTGGTGCTAAACCACCGTGACCAAGTCACTAATAATCCAATGATGGGGCTAACCCATCGTGGTGATACCAAATCACTAGCGATAATCCCAGATCTCATAAGTGGGCCAACCCACGGTGGTGTCAAACCACGTGGACGAGTCGCAATGAGGTGCTAAACCTCCGTGTCCCAAAGACACAAGTGTGATACTAAATCACCGTGACCGCAATACAACTGATGATGGGGCCAACCCATCGCAGGATACCAAGTCATCAAGGCGCAATCTCAGATAATCAATCGTGGGGCCAACCCACCGTGGTGCTAAGCCACTCGACGAGACACCGAGGTGCTAAACCTCCGTGACCCAAAGTCACAAAATATGTGGTACCAAACCACCGGAGGTGCTAAACCTCCGTGTCCCAAAGACACAATGTCCCAAAGACACGTATATCATACTCCCTCCTCTCATATTACCCATACATGTCATAATCGACCATATACATTATGCAAATCATGTAATTCATGCCAACATGCCCAATATTGCATCTTATAGCACATATATCATGCATCATAATATTAGATGTATCAACAATAGAACTCGTAATGCTACGGACTTACCCGAATCCGTGAACATTCCCTATTGGGTATCATGGAAATCATCACTGCTTCACTTGTTACAACACAAAGTTATTAACTTATTACTAAGAAATCGCAGTGTTAGCGCACACACCAAATAGCTAAGGTTTTAATCCTAAAAATCGGTTCACGCCCTTTGATCACCTCGACAACCCCGATCCTACAATCGCCAACAAGGGATTAACACTTAACCCATTCGCCAAAACCATTTAAACCAAAGGGTATATCGATTAACCCTTACCTTAAACTTGCTTTGGTTTTCACCCAATTCAGAATCAACAATGGTTCTTCCGACAATCGGCCTCACCCTAGAAAGAAAATGGTTAATCCCTTAACAAATTGACTTAACGAAGACTAAATGAATAGACTAAAAGAAACTACTCTTACCACTACTTACCGATTGCTTGTCAGAGAAATAAGGCTCCTCTCAAATGTTCCCAAAATCCGGATGTCCTATAATAAAATTGGTTTACACAATAGATTAATACCCTTCAACCAATAACAAAATCGGCCTTAATCTAAACCACAATATATAAGAACGAGAGAGAGGGAAAATGGCCATTCGGCCAAGCTTTTACCCACTACCAGCTGATTGAAAACAAGCACCCAACAACAACCAAGATTCGGCCAACAAAACACCACTAGGAGAGAAGAAAGATTCAGCCTAGATGTTAACACTCCTACTTTCGGCTTTGTGTGAAAAGAAAAGAGAGTATAGATGAGAAGAATTGGGTTGATATTCGGCTAGGAATCGAAATGGAAAGAGAAGAAGTAGAGAAGCACCTTCGGTTTTGAAAAGATAAGAAATGGAGAGGGTGTTTTGGAGAATGAGTTTCGCTACTAATCTTCAAGATAGGAAGAAAGAAAGTGTAAGAAGAAGATGCTAGTTTCGCTTAACACAAATGAAAAGAAGAAGAAAGGAGGGTACTTTCTATGAAGCAAAACAAAGAGATCAAGGGAGCATTCGCTACCAAAAACAAAATCGCAAGGGTATGATTGTTGAAGCTTTTGGCTTGAATGAAGAAGAAATGGAGAAATCGAATGGGCATTTGTTTGGCAACACAAAATGTAGAAAATAAAAGTGCAAAGTTTGGCAAATAAAGTTGCTTGGGGTTTGCTTTCAAGAAGCAAAATGGAAGGGTTTTTTTTCTGCTTAGGCTATTTGCAAGTGAAGAGAGCTTTTACTTACCACTCTCTAATCGAAAATGTACCAAATGCCAAAATGACCATTCAAGACACTACTCCCCAACTCTACCAACTGCCACTCCCCAAAACCTCTCCAACAACCGCCAAACTCCCCCAAACACTCCTAAGCCACCAATTCAAACTAGTTGAACTAGTCTCCTCCTACTTTCACTCTCCACCCATTGTTTGAAGTTTTGACTTGGTCCAAGGCGTAGTTCGAATCGCCTACAACTCCTCCCTCCATGCCATCAAAATGGATGCAAAAATAGGATTTTCGCAGCTTGAACCTGTGACATCCTCCCTTGCACTTGACGTCACACACAAGCTCTAAGTGGCGATGCTTTGCCACTTTGCTAGCTCAATTCTTGTGCAACAATTCACCAAATAAAATACATAAGGCCCAAATTCCTTCAAATTTCTATCACATAAAGTCCAAAACAAAAATTTTTCCTACCACTGAAGCTTACACCTAGCTTATAACTAAGCCCTAACAACATCAAAATAACAACATAGCACATCAAGCACATGCAAAGAAAGCCAAAATAAAATAGCCTTTAACTCTGGATATTACGCTTCTACCCCTTAAAAATAATTTCGCCTCAAATTACCTCGATCGTAAGAGTTGCGGTATTGCCGCCTCATCACATCCTCTGTTCCCACGTAGCTTCTTCCACACCATGATTCCCCAAAGAACCTTAACCAAAGGCACAGATTTCCCACGCAGTAACCTTTACATCACGATCTAAAATCAGATGTGCTCTTCCTCCATGGTCAAACTGGTTTACCTCGATCTCTTCCATCGCCACCACGCGCGATGGATCTCGAGCGATATCGCCTAAGCATCAAACGTGAAACACGCCGTGAATCGACTTAGCTCGCTAGCAACTCGAAATGATATGCTATCGGTCCCACTCATCTCAAGATTTTATACGCCCAATAAACCTCGGACTTAGCTTACCTTTCCTTCGAACCTTAATACTTTTTTCCACGGTGAGACCTTCAAAAACTTGATCTCCCACAAAGAAATTCAATATCTCTCCGCTTAAGATCGGCATAGACTTCGCTTGGTCCGAAGCTTCCTTCAATCGAGCTCAATCAACTTAACCTTGTCTTCGGTCTCAAGAACAACTCGTCCCAACAACCGACGCTCACTTAACTCTCGTCCAACAAGTAGGTGAGCGACACTTCCTACCGCATAACGCCTCATATGGTGCCACCTTGATGCTTGCTTGGTAACTATTGTTGTAGGCGAACTCACTAACGGTAGATACTCCTCCCAACTACTCCTCAAGTCCAACACACATCCTCGTAATATGTCCTCCAAGATCTCAGATAACCCTTTTCGATCGCCCGTCTGTCTGCAGATGAAATGCCGTAATCAAATCCAACCGCTGCACCTGAGCCCGATGCAACACTTTTCGTAACCTTGACGTAAATGTGGGATCCCTATTCGAGATGATCGACATCGGCACCCTGCAGCCTCACTATCTCTCGACACATACACCGCCAACCTCAAGTGAGTAATCCACCTCACCGGAATAAAGTGAGTCGATTTAGTCACCGATCCACAATTACCCAAATCAATCCTTCTTGCTTTGTAAGCGGTAATCCACCGATTTAAATCCATAGTTATCCTTTCCCACTTCCATCGTGGAATCTTCATCGGTCAAGCAACCTCGACGCAATCGATGCTCACTTTGACTCACCGACATGTCGACACTTCCCATTTAACTCGCTACTTCCTTTTTCGCATCTACCACCAAAACTGTTCTCCGAGATCCCTATACATCTTACTACCTCTAGGATGCATAATGTGGGGTGCTATGTGCATCCTCAAGAATCTTCGCGCTTAACTCGTTGTCTCTAAGATACAAGCTTTCCCGAAAACACAAAGACCCCATCACCGGATAAATCAGAACCTCCAAACCATCATTCTCGCACTCGTGTCCTCTACGCACTCAAAACCTCATCCATCAACTGCTTTCTCCGACCGCTTCAACCCAAGTAGGCTTAACTCGCAGCTGCGCTGTAATACTCCCGTCATCATACAAACTCAAGTGAGCAAACATCGCCTTAGATCCAAACAACCTTACGGCTCAACGCGTCGCCACAACATTAGCCTTGCCCGGATGATACTCAATTGAGCAATCGTAGTCTTCAAGAACTCAATCCATCCGCTACTGCCTCGATTCATATTTCGAGTCAAGGTACTTCAGACTCTTGTGATCCGTAGACTATCGATTTCTCTCCGCATAAGTAATGCCTCTAAATCTTCAAGGCAAAGACTACAACCGCTAACTCCAGATCGTGCGTTGGATAATTGATCTCATGTGGCCTCACGAGATGCGTAAGCCACAACATTCCTTCTTGCATCAAGACACAACCCAATCCAGATGTGATGCATCGCAGAACTGTGAATTCCTTACTACTCAGTTGAATCGTAACCGAGCTTCACAAACTCTTCTTCAACTTATCGAAGCTCTCCCGCCGCTTCACCAAATGAACGGAACCCTTTTCTTAATAATTTGGTCGCCAGATCGATCAACGAAAATCCTCTACAAACCTTCTAGTATCCTCGCCAAACCCGTAAAACTCCGAACCTCGCCCATCGACCTAGGTGGCTTCCAATCCAAAACCGCCAATCTTTCGAGGATACACTCTAATCCCTCACCGATACTACATGACCCAAGAACGCCACCTCCCTAAGCCGAACTCGATTTACTAAACTTCGTGATAAAGTCAAGCTTTCTCCCTCGAATCCGCAATACCACTCGCAAATGCGATCGTGTTCCTCTTCACCTTGAATATACCAAGATGTCGCCGATAAAAACCACTATGAACTCGATCCAAACATCGTTGAACACCCTATTCATCATATCCATGAAGGTCGCAAGACGTTAGTCAACCCAAACGGCATAACTAAGAACTCAAAGTGCCCATACCGAGTACAAAATGTCGTTTTGCGATATCGCCTCCTTCACCTTTAACCGGTGATACCTGCACCTTAAATCAATCTTCGAGAAAATCGACGCACTCTTCAAATTGATCAAACAAGTCATCTATCCGAGGCAATGGATACTTGTTTTTGATCGTCACTTATTCATTGGCGGTAGTCTATACACATCCAGATAGTACCGCTCTTTCTTCTTGACAAAGAGTACCGGGCGCTTCCCAAGGCGTAAACACTTGGCCCGATAAAACCTCGGTCCAACAATTTCGGATTTGAGCCTTAAGCTCTACTAACTCTTTAGGCACCATCCTCAGACGGAGCTATAGATACGGGCAAGCAGCTTTGCAATGTGATCTATCCCAACTCTACCTCACGATCCGTGGCAAACCTAGAAGCTCCTCGTGAAATACATCAACAAATTCCCTAATCGTCCAACCGCCTTCACAAGCAGACTTTTTAGCCTCCAAGGCATACACATGAACCACATATGCTTCATGTTCTTTTCGACCATCTTCTTGGCTTTGTAGCAGATACCACATTGGATGATAATTTCTCCTATCATCGATCGTAACTACCTCATCACCCTTACCGTTTGTAACCATGCGCTCACAGAATCCAACTTCGCCGGTACTTAACCACCACCATCCCGAGAATCGATCGAACTCCCCAAACTAGCTCCATCGATCGACCACGAACACTACCCTTGGAGTTCTAGAGGTACGCCTCTATACAGACTTATCTACAACTACAGAGTGACCTAGAGGGCTTATTACTACCATCCGCCTGAAGATATCTCGTAGTCTAAATCCATGGTCTTCACTATGCTACTTGCAACATATGAGTGTGTTGATCCCACATCAATCAAAGCAAGAATGGAGAACCAAAGATTAAAACGATCGGTTATGACGTCCGGTCGCTGTCTCTCCTCTCGGCGCCTCAAGATACACTAGCCCCTACCGTCTGCCTCAAAGATTACCTACACCTCCGCCTGCTCCACGACCCGACTGTAACCATTACCTCCTCTCGCCATTACCTCGGCCCCTCTGCGGTAGTGGTCATTATTCCTGTGATCGAGTACGCCCCGACTCTCGGACCAATCCTAGCCAACTTGCGTGGGATATCCCTCACACGATGGTCCAAATGAGCCACACTCAAAACAAACCTCTACCACCATCCAACATCCTCCCCAATGAGCTTTCCCACAACGGTTACATTGCGGTGGTCCCGGCTAGCAAAGAACAAACCTACCCGACCGATTCGCCCACTCGGTCTAGCCCTTTTCTCATGGATTACCGACGCACCCGTAAGATCCAAAACTCCTCTTATGTCGGGCTCCTATCCATGCCTTGCCTCACGACTCTTTAATACCCTCGGCTACCTTCGCCTTTTCAACCGTAGCAAAGAATTCATGCTCTGGGCGAATCAACAACCTTAGTTCATCTCGCGAGACCATCCTCGAAATGAACGCACCTCTCATGTTCAAGAGCCACCATACCCTCGCATACCGACTCACCTCGTAAACTCGCCTCAGACTCGACACATTTACTCCCTTGAACTAACCTCGTGAATGCTTTCGCTGCTCATTAATGTAGTTAGCTCCAACGCACTTTTTCCGATAAGCGACCCCAAAATAGTTCCAAGTCGATCTTCCGCATGTCATTGTCTCGAATCGTGAGCCACCATCGGTATGACTCATCTCGAGAAGTGATACTATCCCTTTAACTTTTCTTCAATAGTCAGTCTAGATCATCCATGATCTCGCTCGTCGCTTCCACCAATATTCAAGATCTGCTAGAGCAACACCGAGACACCCCAAAAACTTCAACCTGCTTGTTCAAGTCGCCAGCACGATTTCCTAACTCCTGCGCCTCCACCGCTCCAGCCTACCCTTTTAAAACTCGCAAAGATCGTCATGACATCTGCGTCATCCCTAGTCTGTTCTCGAATTCACCACCTCCGGTGGTAGCAGATACCGATATCTCGCTTTTTCGATTTCGACCGGATCTTACGGGTTCGTAAACTGCCATCCTATCGCGACCTCCTCCATGACCACGTCTACCTGGTACTCATGACTAAATCTCATCCGATTTAAAGAATTTTATGCATCAAGAATTATTCCCTCGCTTTTAAAGCAAAGTCTTATGAATATTAAAGGAGCTTTGTTTCATGAGTCCACTCGACCCTATCGCTTTTAGTTTCTAAAGTAGTCTTACTATCACTAGCCATCCAATCACATCTCATCAATATCATTATCACAAACAATAGTAAGCGGTACTTACCTGGGCGGATTGGTGCTGGAGACTCGGTGCCATGCCTTTCACACCATACTTTTTTTTAAAACATAACACTTAAAACAGACTTTTGAAAATATTTTGGGCCTCAGGCCCACAGCCGAGCCTTTGAACTTGGCTCTGATACCACAATTGTAACACCCCAAACTCGGTCAATACACCACGACCGAATCTGATATGTTACAGGGAGAAATCGTGTTTTGGTGAAGATAGGTTTCCGTTTAAAAGTTTGATAAAACCCTTTGGTAAATTTCATACTTGCAAAAATCATGGGCATGATTGTTTGGAAACTGATGGTTTGTTTGAAAACTCCAAAATTTTGAAAACTTAATCGGTTATGAAGTTAAAAACACGTTTATTTCATTTAGAAATTCAAGTCGTTCTGATTGTTACTAGAACATTTTGATTTAGTAGAAAATCAAGTTTAAGTTAGAAGAACATTTGAGTCCTCTTTATCCCAAATCATTGTGTGATACCCGATGGTATAGTTTAAAATATCGCTTTTGTAGTTTTGAAATCGTTGTCCTTCCAAGTTTTAGCAAATTTTAACCCAATTAGCTTGTTAAGGCATATTATAAATCTACTTTAAACATAAACATAACAAAACCTAATTTTAAAAGGCCATTTACAAACCCAAATAAAACCAAATAGTAATAAATAAGCTTAAGTACCAAATTTTATAAAAGTCCGAGCAAATCCTTATTTTAAGCATGGCATGAGCACCTCGAGTCCATCCCGGCTCCATGTCCGCGTCTAAGTGTCATCTGAAATGTCAAAGGAGAGAGTGAGTCGCAAGACTCAAGGTAAATCCCTCGGTAATACAACATGCTAACACACATCATAGCAAAGCAATACAATTAATGCACCTGCTCCTAACCATCCATTACACCTTCTCTACCAGTGTGGTACCAAACCTTGGTGGTGCTAAACCACCGGTGACCCAAAGTCACGATATCCATAATGTGGTGCTAAACCACTTTGGTGACCAAGTCACGAATAATCCAATGATGGGGCCAACCCATCGTGTGATACCAAATCACTAGCGATAATCCGTATCTCATAAGTGGGGCCAACCCACGGTGGTGTCAAACCACGTGGACGAGTCGCAATGAGGTGCCAAACCTCCGTGTCCCAAAGACACAAGTGTGATACTAAATCATCGGTGACCGCAATACAAATCGATGACGGGCCAACCCATCGTGTGATACCAAATCATGGCGTCAATCCCAGATAATCAAGCGTGGGGCCAACCCACCGTGGTGCTAAGCCACTGGGGACGAGACGCCGAGGTGCTAAACCTCCGTGACCCAAAGTCACAAAATATGTGGTACCAAACCACCTGAGGTGCCAAACCTCCGTGTCCCAAAGACACAAAGTGTCCCAAAGACACGGATATCATACTCCCTCCTCTCATATTACCTATACATGTCATATCGACTCATATACATTATGCAAATCATGTAATTCATGCCAACATGCCCAATATTGCATCTTATAGCACATATATCATGCATCATAATATTAGATGTATCAATAATAGAACTCGTAATGCTACGGACTTACCCGAATCCGTGAACATACCCTATTGGGTATCATGGCAATCATCACTGTTTCACTTGTTACAACACAGGTTATTAACTTATTATCAAGAAATCAGTGTGTTAGCGTACACACCTGAAATAGCGAAGGTTTTAATCCTAAGAATCGGTCTACGTCCCTTGATCACCTCGACAACCTTGATCCTACAATCGGCCAACAAGGGATTAACACTTAACCCATTCGGCCAAAACCATTTAAACCAAAGGGTATATCGATTAACCCTTACCTTAAACTTGCTTTGGTTTTCACCCAATTCGAACCAACAATGGTTCTTTCGACAATCGGCCTCACCCTAGAAAGAAAATGGTTAATCCTTAATGACTTGACTTAACGAAGACTAAATGAATAGACTAAAAGAAACTACTCTTACCACCACTTACCGATTGCTTGTCAGAGAAATAAGGCTCCTCTCAAATGTTCCCAAAATCCGAATGTCCTATAATAAAATTGGTTTACACAATAGATTAATACCCTTCAACCAATAACAAAATCGGCCTTAATCTAAACCATAATATATAAGAATGAGAGAGAGGGAAAATGGCCATTCAGCCAAGCTCTTACCCACTCCCAGCTGATTGAAAACAAGCACCCAACAACAACCATGATTCGGCCAACAAAACACCACTAGGAGAGAAGAAAGATTCGGCCAGATGTTAACACTCCTACTTTCGACTTTGTGTGAAAAGAAAAGAGAGTATAGATGAGAAGAATTGGGTTAATATTCGGCCAGGAATCAAAATGGAAAGAGAAGAAGTAGAGAAGCACCTTCGGTTTTGAAAAGATAAGAAATGGAGAGGGTGTTTTGGAGAATGAGTTTCGGCTACTAATCTTCAAGATAGAAAGAAAGAAAGTGTAAGAAGAAGATGCTAGTTTCGGCTTAACACAAATGAAAAGAAGAAGAAAGGGAGGGTACTTTCGGTGAAGCAAAACAAAGAGATCAAGGGAGCATTCGGCTACCAAAAATAAAATCGGCAAGGGTATGATTGTTGAAGCTTTCGGTTTGAATGAAGAAGAAATGGAGAAAGCGAATGGGGCATTTGTTTGGCAACACAAAATGTAGAAAAATAAAAGTGCAAAGTTTGGCAAATAAAGTTGCTTGGGGTTTCGGTTTCAAGAAGCAAAAATGGAAGGGTTTTTTTTTTCGGCTTAGGCTATTTGCAAGTGAAGAGAGCTTTTACTTACCACTCTCAATCGAAAATGTACCAAAATGCCAAATGACCATTCAAAGACACTACTCCCCAACTCTTACCAACCGGCCACTCCCCCAAAACCTCTCCAACAACCGGCCAAACTCCCCCCAAACACTCCCAAGCCACCAATTCAAACTAGTTGAACTAGTCTCCCTCCTACTTTCACTCTCCACCCATTGTTTGAAGTTTTGACTTGGTCCAAGGCAGAGTTCGAACTGCCTACAACTCCTCCCCTCCATGCCGTCAAAATGGATGCAAAAATAGGGGATTTTCGCAGCTTGAACCCAAGACATCCTCCCTTGCACTTGACGTCACACACAAGCTCTAAGTGGCGCATGCTTTGCCACTTTGCTAGCTCAATTCTTGTGCAACAATTCACCAAATAAAATACATAAGACCTAGCTCCTTCAGCCCCTATCACATAAAGTCCAAAAACAAAAATTTTTCCTACCACTCGAGCTTACACCTAGCTTATAACTAAGCCCTAACAACATCAAAATAACAACATAGCACATCAAGCACATGCAGCAAAGCCAAAATAAAATAGCCCTTAACCCGGGATATTACATAAAATTTGAACTTCAGGGTGATGCTCAAATTCGATTCAACAACCTTTTAATTTTAATTTTTAGAAAGTAGACTTATCATGCTCAATTCTCTAATATCCTTCAAATTTAATCATCAATGCACAATCAACTATGACTTATTCAAAGACATATCGATAATAATCATAAATCATTAGAAATTTCACCCTAATTAGTAATATGAGAAAATTACTTTTGAACAAGTTTAAAATTTAGGATTTTGAGAACTATGAAAAATTAGGCATTAATTTGAGAATTATGCAAAAAGTTAGGCGTTTTTACCCCCCACAATTAAGATGTACATTGCCCTCAAAGTACAAAGATAGATAAATAACAATTAGTATAAGATCAAAGAGAGGGATAGAGTGCCACTTCCTAAATTTTGATGATTCCCGCATCTTTGATGGCGGTGATGGTGTTTTTTATAGACTGGTGATGTGGCTACCGAAAAGCAATTTGCTAGATGAAGAAATTGGGTAGCCTGCGAAGATATAGCCAAGAGATCTAGAGAAATAATAATAATATACTAATAATATAATTAAAGATTAAGGAAATAAAGAGAAGGAGACTAGGAAGAAAACTAAGATTTAAAGAAAAGATTAATGGACTAAGGAGTCCTTATTAGCAGATGGTTCGTGAGGTGGGTATGATTTCTAAGTCTGCAGAGTGTAGGTGATGGTGGAAGTGGTGTGATTCCCTAGTGACCATTAGAACCTAAAACCAAGAATCTAGTATGAAATAAATTAAATTAAGCAGAAAAGAAGTATAGATAAAGAAAATAAAGGAGAGGAGAAAAGAAAAATAGAACCGAAAAGGTTTCGGAGACCTTTGGCGTGGCAATTAACTGAAGCTGCCGGCATGAACTCATGTTGAGGTCTCCTCTGAGGAGACGATGCTTTCCTTCTTATGTTTCTTCGGCATGCTTTTTGTGTTGCTCAAGAGTCTTGGACCTTTTTCTATGAGCAGAAAAAAATTTGAAAGGAAGAGAAAGAAGAGAGAAGATGGGAAAAAAAGGAAAAGGCTGTGGGGATTTAAATAAGATTTCAAATCTGGCACGTTCCCACCCTCGTGTACTGAGGGTGTGTCGATTCACACGGTCGCCTCGCACGGCCGTATTGTGGAGTGTGTTGCTCTTCTACGCCCGTTTGTCGATTGGCACGCCCGTTCCTAAAAAGCCAGTATGTGAGCATGGTTGGAATGCACAGGCATGGTCTTCTCGTGCTCAATAAGTCAATATCTTAGCACGATCGTGAGGCACAGCCATGCTATTTTTGTCGGTGCCCATGCTGTGGGTGGTTTGCTCCATGACGTTGGGGATGGTTGGACTGACTTGCACGGCTCTGCTCTATCAGTGTGGTGGTTCTGGTGGTCTACACGACCATAGGCACTACTGTGTGTAAGGCCGTGTGGCCTGGAAATCTGCATTATTGTGTTTTAAATGTTGAGAGAAGAGAGAAGGAAAGGAAAGAAAATAAATTTGAAAGTAAATTGTGTTAGTGCTTGGGTTGCCTCACGAGAAGCGCTTGTTTATAGTCTTAAGCTAGACTATCCTTGACTTTGAAAATTTTAGGGAGGTTTAAAAGTTTGAATATTTTCCCTATTGCTGACAGTTTTATTTTCGCGATAAAGTTTAGTCAGAGAAGCATTTACCTTGAAATTGTCGAATATTGGATTGCTTACCTCGACTATTTCGTGTGGGAAAATATCGTGAGCCTGAAGGAGTATTTCTTCCTTTTTCTTCAGGTCTGTTGAAGTGATGTGAGGGTCGGCTTTGTCTAACAGCTCCTGGTCTCCTATTTTAAAATGATTTGATGTCCCTATGAGCTCTTCTGGTAGTTCTTTTGGTTTTACTTCGTGTGGATCTGGCTTTTCTTTGTTGCGTATCCTCTGCTCTTCTAAATTGTCAATCTTACGGTTTTGTTTCTGGTGTGATTCTTCTGTGACGACTTGGGGACTATGAGTTGGCTTGGCTTTGATGCATTGTGATGTTTCCTACGATGAATGTTGAACAATTTGGTTATCTATTGAAATAACTTTCTTACCTTCATCTTCTGTTGTTTTGGTTGAGTCGAGAGCTTGAAGATTGGTGATTCATCTCCTACACAAGTATGAGTTCTCCTCCGCAACGTCAATTTTAGTCTTGGCGCTTGCAAGAAAAGGTCTTCCTAAAATTAAAGGGATTGAATTTTCCTCATCCATGTCTAAAATAATAAAATCTCATCGAAAACAAATTTATCGATTTTTACTAAATCGTCTTCAATAATGCCCCTGTGAATTATAACGCTTTTATCATTTGGTTGAATACTCATCCTAGTTTGTTTGGGCTTCCTAGACCTAGTCGTTTAAACAGTGCAAAAAACATTTATACTTGCCCCTAAATCAGCTAACACATTATCAATAGTTAGACTACCAATTAAACATGGAATTGTAAAACTCCCTAGATCTTTTAGTTTCTGTGGTAGTTTGTTCTGTAGCATTGCTGAGCATGTTGTGTTGAGGTCCACATGGTGCTCTTCATCTATTTTGCATTTGGTCGTCAAGAGTCGTCTTAAAATCTCCTTGAGTCGGGCATCGAAAATGAGCTTCAAGAAGAGGTAAGTTAATATGTAATTTCTTTAAAAGTTTTAGAAACTTACCGAATTGTTCCTCAGAACCATATTTTTTTCAATGCTTCGAGATAAGGTATACGAGGTTGGTACTCTTTGATTACCAATTTTGGCCTCTCTTGTGCTACCTCTATTTTACCTTTTTCTTCCTTCCTTAGTTTCTTGTACTGAGGTGGGCTTGTCTACCTTTGTACCCTCTTGAGTTGTGATGGCTTGGATCTGCTCTTTAGGGTTTAT
This sequence comes from Gossypium rotundifolium, assembly GCA_025506655.1. Taxonomy (NCBI): domain Eukaryota; kingdom Viridiplantae; phylum Streptophyta; class Magnoliopsida; order Malvales; family Malvaceae; genus Gossypium; species Gossypium rotundifolium. The sequence continues at coordinate 17,063,532 of CP106733.1, read as the reverse complement.
TTCTGTGTTTCTTGGTAGACGTCCTTGTTGACGCTCGTAAATCAGCTTTGTAAGATATCCCACTGACCTAGTAAGTTCTCCAACTTGATTCTCGATCCCTTTGATCAATTTTCTTTGTTCATCAAGTGTTGCTTCATCTTTTGGAGCGAGAATCAGAATCGCCATAAATTTTGTCAAGATCTCTTCAAGGTTTGATTTCTTTTTACGTGGATAGGGCTGATTTTGGTAATTTCATCAAGTGTTGCTTCAGTCTTTTGGAAACGAGAATCAGAGTCGCCATAAATTTTGTCAGCATCTCTTCAAGGTTTGATTTCTTTTTCTGTGGATAGGGCTGATTTTGGTAATTTGGAGGAGGTTACTGCCTTTGATTTCCTAGATTTCCTTGTCCTCCCTACAAAAAATTTGGGTGGTTCCTCCAACTTGCATTATATGTGTTACTATAAGGATTATTATTAGATCTGAAATTGTTACCTATATAGTTTGTCCGCTTTCGTTGTCTGCGCCCGGTTGGTAGGGTGGGTACTCAAAATTTGCCACATTTCCACTCGCTTCGCATTGCATGATGGGTTGTACCTGCGAAGAACATAAGTTATCAAGCTTTTTGTTCATTAACTCCACTTACGTTGACCGCATTGTCACTGCGTCTATGTTAAAAACTACGGCTGATTTTGTCGGTTTATCTCTTGTAATTTGCCATTGATAGGTTTTCAACGACATCTCCTCAATAAAATCGTAAGCTGCTTCAGGAGTTTTGTTGTTCAGAGTTCCACCGGCTGATGAATCAATCATTTGCCTAGTTGGAGAATTCAAACCATTGTAAAAAGTTTGGACTTGAAGCCACAAAGGTAATCCGTGGTGTGGGCATCTTCTTAGGAGATCCTTGTATCTTTCCCATGCATCATATAATGTTTCTGTGTCATTTTGCACAAAAGAAGATATGTCATTCCTAAATTTAGCTATTTTGGCTGGTGAAAAATATTTTAAAAGAAATTTTTCGGTCATTTGATCCCATGTGGTGATTGACCCTCGTGGTAACGAGTTCAACCAATGCTTTGCTTTATTCCTTAATGAAAAAAGGAAATAACCGAAGATGTATGGCATCGTCAGAAATGCCATTTATTTTAAAGGTATCAAAGAATTCTAAAAAATTAGATATATGAGTGTTTGGATCTTCATCCTGCAAACCATCAAATTGAACAAACTGTTGAATCATTTGTATTGTGTTAGGCTTTAAGTCAAAATTATTAGCATCTATAGCGGGCCTAACAATACTAGATTATGCTCCTGTCAAATTAGGTTTAGCATAATCATACATAGTACGTGGAGCGTTCTGTTCTTGCACATTTGGCGGTGGATTGCTTTCGTCCATCCCTTCAGTAGGATTGGATCTGTCCTGTTGTTCTTCTCTTTGGTAGTCTAGAGCTCGTCTAATTTCTCTGCGATTTCTGCGAGCGATAGCTTCAATGTCACTTTCTTACACTAATGGTCCTCTCGAGTTCCTTCTAGTCATAAACTAGAGGTACCTGCTATGAAAAGAAAGAAAGAAATTTAGAAAAACAAAAATATATGTATATAAGAAAAATTTAAAAATAAAAATAATGGCTAAAGTAATAGAAATAGAGCTTTCTTAATATTTTAGATGTTCCCCGGCAACGGCGCGAAAAACTTGATCGTGTCAAACAGTCGAGTTTTAAAATTTATAAAAAGAATGATCGAACCTGTAGTTAACTATGATAATGATAGAGGCAAGTGCACTTATCGACCAGTAGTATAGTTTAGGCAAGAATATCTTATCGAACCCAAGCGGACCTAAAAGTACTACTACTCACTTTCTTTCTATTATTTAGCCTGAAATATGTAGTGATTGGTTTATTAATCTAAAAACTAAACTAGATGCAAAAACAAAAGAATGAATTGGAGAAAGACTTTAGGAAAAACTCAGTTGATGAGGACGATACGCTCAGGAAGAATCCACCTATGACTTCACTTATTATTTATTCCCCAAACCATATGATTTCATTACTTAGCTTGATCCGTGAGACTCCCCAACCTATATTAAACCCTCTCTCGGGGCAGATAACGTCTAACCTTAGGTTAATTAGTGGAACTCTCGTTCTCTTATAATAACCCCCTAAGGAAGTAGTAAATCGATCAATGGATTCCCATATTAGGTTTCACCTTAATCCGACAAAATCTCGTAACCCTATCTCTAGGCGCCCAATCAACTCTGCTCAATTATGCTAGATCTACTCTTAGGCAGGGTCTATTCCTCCTCCACCTAAACACATCAGATTAAATTAAGTAACATAATTAAGAACAAACTAAGTACTTATCATATAATTTAGAAATCAAATAACAAAATCCATCATAGGTTTCATCCCCTTCAGGTATCTAAGGGGTTTAGTTCATAACTAAATAAGAAAACATCTCAAGAGAAAAGATAAAACAAAACATAAGAAATCCCTAAAACCCCTTGAAGGAATTGAAGAGGAGATCCTCCGTCTTGAATAGAACTCCAGCTTCTTGAGATGGATCAACTGACTATCTTCAAGTGACTCCCTAAAAGATGAAAGCTTCGAGAAAAGCCTCTACAAAAGCCCCCTTTTTCAATGTCTGCCTTGGGTTGTTTATATAGGCTTTAGGATGCTATACTTGTCTCCTAAGTACCTCATTCAAGTAGAATTACTATTAGAGTGTCTAAGTAGATTTAGAAGTATGTTTCTTTGGCTTCAAGCATCCAATTCCGAGTGAAATTGCTTATTCCAGCGGCAGGGGCATGCCCATGGCACACGCCCGTGAAATTTGAGGTTGGGCCGTGCCTTGATTCTGTCATTTTGGGCACGGCTGTGTAAGTTAGGATTCAGGCCGTGCTTTAGGTCTGTCGATTGGGACATGGCCATGTATATCACTAGGTACGTCCGTGTGATAAATGGATGATGTACGGTCGTGCAACTCGTAAGTTAGGCTGTATTCTAGGTAGCCGACGAGGCACGGTCGTGTGAGCTTTGGGCCAGGCTGTGTTGATTTCTTGCTAAGGCCCAATTACTCCGTTTTAAGCCCGTTTTGTGTTCTTTTTATCCTTGGGTGCTTTCCTGAGTATATGACATGGAAAGAAAGGATTAAGAGCACCTTTTTACCTAAATCAAGGATAATTCATCCAAAAGCATACTAAATGTGGGATTAAAATATGTTACTTTTATGGTTTATCAGCATGTCGAGTAGCTGAAGCGGTCGGCATGAACTTATGTAGATTGATCTCCCACAGGGAGATTGGGTTTGAATCCTTTCACTTCTTTGACATCGTTTTGGTGTAGCTCAAGAGTATAGAGAATTATTATGGAGAAGAGAGAAATTTGAAAAAAAGAAGGAAGGAAGAAGATGGGGAGTTGGTGAGGAGAAAGAGAAGAGAGAGGTTGGGTTTATGTAGAGTTTTGGGGTTTAACGCTACCCACGCCCGTGAACCGTGGGCGTGTTATTTCACATGGTCGCCTCGCACGGCGGTGTGTCTAGGCGTGTTGGTTCACCCACTCCCGTTTTATAGATTGCCACGCCTGTTTTTGAGAAGTCAGTGTCGACCACGGTTGCGTTGCACGGCCATGGTGTTCTGTCAGTGCCCGTGAGATGGTGGTTGGAGTCCGTGACTCGAAGATTTGATTCTCTCTGACTTGTACCTCTTTTGCCATTGTCAGTACAGAGATTCTGGATTTCCACACAGCCACGGCCATGGCTGTGTGCAAGGCCGTGTGACCTGGGAATCTGCGCTTTTGGTTAGTTTACAACTAGGCATTCAGAAAGAAGAAAAGAGAATAAAAAAAAAGAACATAAAAAAATGTAAAGTACTTAAGGTTAGTACTCGGGTTGCCTCCCGAGAAGCGCTCGTTTAAAGTCTTAAGCTGAACTTTCGCTTTGTTTGTATAATCATGGTGGTTTAAAGGTTTGAACATCTTCCCTCATGCTGTCGATTTTTTTTTCATGATAAAGTTTAAGTCGAGAAGCGTTTACCTTAAAAGTGCCAAATATTGGATTGCTTACCTCGACTATTCCGTATAGTGTGATATTGCATACCTTAAGAGGGGTTCCTTCGGTTGTATTTGGGTTTGATGGGATGATTCGAGGATCTGCTTTGTTCATTAATACCTTATCTCCTATTTTGAAGTGATTTGATGTTCCTACGAGCTCTTCTGGGGGCTCTTTCGGTTTTACTTCGTGTGGTTCCGGTTCTTCTTTAAAGTGTGTTTTCCACTCATCTGGTTCATTGATCGTGTCAAATAGTCGAGTTTTAATATTTATAAAAGAGTGATCGAACCTGTAGACTAACTGTGACAACGATAGAGGCAAGTGTACCTATCGAACAGTAGTATAGCTCAGGCAAGAATATCTTATCGAACCCAAAGGAACCTAAAAGTACTACTACTCACTTTCTTTCTATTATTTAGCCTAAAATTTTGTGTGATTGAATTATTAAACTAACGAAATACTTAGACTAAATGCAAAGACAAAAGATTGAATTGGAGAAAGACTTTAGGAAAACTCAGTTGATAAAGAAGATACCCTCAAGAAGAATCCCCCTATTACTTCACTTATTATTTATTCCCCAAACCATATGATTTCTTTACTTAGCTTGATCCGTGAGACTCCCTAACCTATATTAAACCCTCTCTCAAGGCGAATAACGTCTAACCTTAGGTTAATTAGTGAAACTCTTGTTCTCTTATAATAACCCCCTAAGAAAGCAGTAAATCGATCAATGGATTCCCATATTAAGTTTCACCCTAATCTGACAAAATCTCGTAACCCTATCTCTAGGCGCCCGATCAACTCCGCTTAATTATGCTAGATCTACTCTTAGGTAGGATCTATTCCTCCTCCACCTAAGCACATCAGATTAAATTAAGCAACATAATTAAGAACGAACCAAGTACTTATCATATAATTTAGAAATCAAAGAACAAAATCCATCATAGGTTTCATCCCCTTCAGGTATCTGAGGGGTTTAGTGCATAACTAAATACGAAAACATCTCAAGAGTAAAGAATAAACAAAACATAAGAAATCCCTAAAACCTCCTGAAGGAATTAAAAGAGAGATCCTCCGTCTTGAATGGAGTTCTGGCTTCTTGAGATGAATCAACTGGCTATCTTCAAGTGATTCCCCAAAGATGAACGCTTTGGCAAAAGCCTCTGCCAAAAAGCCGTCCTGTTTCGACTTCTGCCGAACTCCCTTTTTAGTTGCTACCTTGGGTGTTTATATAGGCTTTGAGATGCTTTACTTGGCTCATAAGTATCCTAATTCAAGTAGAATTCCTCCCAGGATGTTTAAGTAGACTTAAGAATGTGTTTCTTTGCCTCCAAGCATCCAAATCCGAGTGAAATTGCTCTTTCCCACGACAGGGGCATGCCCATGGCGCACGCCCATGTCACACGCCCGTGTAAGTCGTCTTCAGGTTGTGTCTCAATTTTGTCGACTGGGGCACGGCCGTGTACATCGTGGCATGGCCGTGTGAAGTAAATTGCAAGGCACAACCGTGTGGCTTGAAGTCTAGGCCATGTCGATTTCTTGGGTTGGCCCAATTTGGTTCGTTTTAAGCCCATTTTACGTTCTTTTTATCCTTAGGTGCTTCCCTGAGCATAAGACATGAAAAGAAAAGATTAAGAGCACCTTTTTACATAAATCAGGGATAAATCATCCAAAAGCATACTAAATGTGGGATTAAAATATGTTACTTTTACGGTTTATCATTCGTCGACCTTAAGGTTTTGTTCCTTATATAGTTTTTCTTTATTTGTATGAGGTCTATGATCCGGCTTAGGTCTGCGGCTTTGTGGTGGGTCCTATGGTGAAAGGTGAACAAATTGGTCATTGACGGATTTTACTTTCTCAACTTCATCAATTGATGTCTTGGTCGAGTCAAGAGCTTGTAGACTGATCGATTCGTCACCTACACGAAGAATGAGTTCTCCTGTGCCAACATCAATTTTAGTCCTGGCAATTGCTAAAAAGGGTCTTCCTAAAATTAAAGGAATCGAATTATCCTCATCCATATCTAAGACAACAAAATCTACTGGGAAAACGGATTTATCAATTTTTATAAGAACTTCTTCGATAATACCCCTAGGAATTCTAACAGTTTTGTCAGCTAATTGCATACTTATCCTAGTTTGTTTGGGTTTCCCTAGACCTAGTTGTTCAAACATTTTATAAGGCATGACATTTATACTTGCCCCTGAATCAGCTAAAGCATTATCAACAGTTAGTCTACCAATTAAACATGGAATTGTAAAACTCCCTGGATCTTTTAGCTTTCGTGGTAGTCTATTTTGTAAAATTTCTGAGCACATTGCGTTTAGCTCCATATGCGACTCCTTGTCTAACTTATGCTTGTTCGTCAAAAGTTGTTTTAAAAATTTCCTCGAATCTGGCATCTGTGACAGAGCTTCAAGAAGCGATAAGTTAATATGTAATTTCTTTAAAAGTTTAAGAAACTTACCGACCTGTTCCTCTATATCGTCTCTCTTTAACGCTTCGGGATAAGATATGCGAGGTTGGTACTCTTTGATTACCGGTTTTGGCTTTTCTTGTGTTACCTCAACTTTACCTTCTTCTACCTCACTTTCTTGAATTGAATTGGGTTCATCTAACCCTACATTTTCCTGAGCTATTATGGGATGGATTTACTCCTTTGGGTTAATCTCGGTGCTGCTTGGTAGACGCCCTTGCGGTCGTTCGGACATTAACTTTGCAAGTTATCCAACTGACTTTGTAACTTCCCCGACTGATTTGGTAAGTTCCCGGCTTGGTTCTTGATCCCTTCCATCGATGTTTGTTGGTTTTTAAGTGTTGCCTCAGTGTCTTGGAGACAGTTTTCTGTGGCTGCCATGATTTTTGTCAACAACTCTTCGAGGTTTGGCTTCTTTTCTTGTAGATATGGCTGATTTTGGAAATTTTGAAGAGGTTGTTGTCTTTGATTTCCTTGACCTCCCCACGAAAAATTTGGGTGGTTCCTCCAACCTAGATTATAAGTATTACTATAAGGATTATTATCTAAAATTATTACCTGTATAGTTCATCTGTTCGCTTTCTATCCCCGATTGGTAGGGTGGATACTCAGGATTTGCCACAGTTCCACTTGCGTCGCACTGCATTACTGGATGTACATACGAAGAACACAAACTACAAGCTTTTTATTCATCATCTCTACCTGCGTTGATAGCATGGTTACTGCGTCGAGGCTGAAAACTCCAGCAGATTTTGTTGGTTTTGTTCTTGTAACCTGCCACTAATAGTTATTCAGCGACATCTCTTCAATAAACTCGTAGGCTGCTTCAGGAGTTCTATTGTTCAAGGTTCCACCGACGTCTGAATCAATTAGTTTCCTCGTTGAGGGGTTTACACCGTTATAGAAAGTTTGGACTTGGAGCCATAAGGGTAAACCATGGTGCAGACACCTTCTCAGGAGATCCTTGTATTTTTCCCATGCGTCGTATAATGTCTCTAAATCCATCTACATGAAAGAAAAGATATCATTCCGTAATTTGTCCGTTTTGGACGGTGGGAAATATTTTAATAAAAAATTTTCTGTCATTTGATCCCATGTGGTGATTGACCCTCATGGTAACGAGTTCAACCACTACTTGTGATAAGCCGTAAAAGTAACATATTTTAACCCCATATTTAGCATGCTTTTGGATGATTTAGCCCTTGATTTATGTAAAAAGGTACTCTTAATCCTTTCTTTTCATGTTTTATACTCAGGAAAGCAACCAGGGATGAAAAGAATGAGAAATAGGCTTAAACGGGCCAATTTGGGCCAAAGTGGAAATTGACACGGCCTGGACTTTAAGCCACACGGTCGTACCTCGTCAATTTTCTCCACACGGTCTGGGCACGATTTACGGTGTGCCACAATCAATGTAATTGAAACACGGCTCAAGTCGATTTACATCAAGGCAGTTATGGCCGTGCTCTTTCGTGGAAAAGAGGAATTTCACCCGAAAAAGGATACTTAGGGAGAAAGAAACGCATTCCAAAAGCCTATACAAAGACCCTAAGTGTAACCTAAAAGAGTGCGGTCAGTTAGGCAGTCAACTACGCCAAGAAGACGAGCCAGAAGGGCAGATTTGTGGGAATCACTTGAAGATAGCCAGTTGATCCATCTCAAGAAGCCGAAATTCTACTCAAGACGGCTAATCTCTCCTTCAATTCCTTCAGGGGGTTTTAGGGATTTCTTATGTTTTGTTTTATCTTTTCTCTTGAGATGTTTTATTTTATCATTATGAACTAAACCCTTCAAATACCTGAAAGGGGTGAAGCCTAGATGAATCTTGTTATTATTTTAAACTATATGATAAATACTTAGTTTGTTGATAAACCGTAAAAGTAATATATTTTAGGCCCACATTTAATATGTTTTTGGATGATTTACCATTAATTTATGTAAAAAGGTGCTCTTAATCCTTTCTTTTCATGTTTTATACTCAGGAAAGCACCCGAGGATGAAAAGAACGAGAAATGGGCTTAAAACGAGAAAATTTGGGCCAAAGTGGAAATCGACACGGCCTGGACTTCAAGCCACATGACTGTGCCTTGACAATTAACTAAGACACGACCATGCCACGATTTACATGGTCGTGTCCCAATCGACAGAAACAAGACACAGCCTAAAAATGATTTACACGGGCGTGTACGATAACTGTGCCCCTGCCGTGGAAAAGAGCAATATCACTCAGATTTGGATACTTTGAGGCAAAGAAACACATTCCAAAGTCTATTCAAACACCGAGTAGGAAGTATACTTGAATTGGGACACTTAAGGGCCAAGTAAAGCACTCTAAAAGTCTATATAAACACCCTAAGTGTAACCTGAAAGGATGGCGGTTAGCTAGGCCCAAGAGCCGAGCCAGAAGGTCAGATTTGTGGGAACTACTTGAAGATAGCCAGTTGATCCATCTCAAAGAGCCGGACTTCTACTCAAGACGACGGATTTCTCTTTCAATTCCTTCAGGGGGTTTTAGGAATTTCTTATGTTTTGTTTTATCTTTTCTCTTGAGATGTTTTCTTTATTCATTATGAACTAAACCCTTTAGATACCTGAAGGGGATGAAACCTAGATGAATCTTGTTATTGTTTTCTAACTTATATGAATAATACTTAGTTTGTTCTTAATTATGCATGCTTAATCCAAATCTGATGTGCTTAGGTGGAGGAGGAATAGACCCTACTTAAGAGTAGATCTAGCATAATTAAGCGGAGTTGATCGCACGCCTAGAGATAGAGTGATGAGATTTTTATGGATTAGGGTGAAACCTAATATGGGAGTCCATAGATCGATTTACTGCTATTCTAGGGGGTTATTATTCGAGAAAGAGATTTCTGTTAATTAACCTAAGGTTAGACGTTATTCGCCTCGAGATAGGGTTTAATATATGTTAGGGAGTCTTACGGATCAAACTAAGTGAATAAATCATATGGTTCAGTGTTAAATAACAAGTGAAGTCTAGGTGGATTCTTCCTAAGGGTATCGTCGTGATCAACTGAGTTTCTCTTCAAGTTATTTCCCAATTTATTCTTTTTGTCTTTGCGTCTTTAGTTTAGTAGTCGTCAATCTAGATTAAAGCAACTTCACTTATTTTAGGCTAAATAATAAAAAAATAGTATTAGTACTTTTAGTTCCTTTGGGTTCGACAATCCGGTCTTGCCTAAGCTATACTACTATTCGATAGGTACACTTGCATTTAATTGTTGTCACAGTTAGTTTCCAAGTTCGATCATTCTCTTTATAAATTTTAAAACTTGACAAAACAACGATCAAGTTTTTGGCGCCGTTGCCGGGGAACTAAAATATTAAGAAAGCTCTAGTTTTATTACTTTAGCCATTATTTTTATTTTCGCAAATTATTTTATTAATTTTATTTCTTTCTTTTCCTAGCAGGTACCTCTAGTTTATGACTAGAAGGAACCCGACAGGACCTCTAGTATACGATAGTGATATTGAAACTACCACTAGCAAGAATCGTAGAGAAATTAGGCGAGCCCTAAATTACATAGAAGAAGAGCTTGAAGGCAGATCCAATCCTACTGAAGGGATGGACGAGAATAATCCACCACGAGATGTGGAAGAAAACAATGCTCCACGCACTATGTATGATTATGCTAAACCTCATTTAACAGAGCGAGAATCGAGTATTGTTAGGCTCGCTATAGTCGCTAATAATTTTGAATTAAAGCCTAACACAATACAAATGATTCAACAATTTGTTCAATTTGATGGTTTGTAGGGCGAAGACCGAATACTGTGATAGCTAATTTTTAGAGTTACGTGATACTTTCAAAAAAATGGCATTTCGATGATGCCATTCAGATTCTGATTATTTCCTTTTCATTAAGGAATAAAGCCAAACAGTGGTTATACTCGTTACTACGAAGGTCAATCACTACATAAGACCAAATGACCAAAAAGTTTTTATTAAAATATTTCCCACCAGCCAAAACGGCCAAATTACGGAATGATATCTCTTCTTTTGTGCAGATAGATTTAGAAACATTATACGACGCATGGGAGAGATACAAGGATCTCTTGAGAAGGTTTCCACACCATTGTCTACCCTTATGGCTACAAGTCCAAACTTTCTATAATGGTGTAAACCCCTCAACGAGGCAACTAATCGATTCAGCCGCCGGTGGAACCCTGAACAATAGAACTCCTGAAGCAACCTACGAGTTCATTGAAGAGATGTCACTGAATAAATATTAGTGGCAAGTTACAAGGACAAAACTGACAAAATCAGCGAGTTTACAACCTCGACAAGAAGAACTATGCTATCAACACGGTAGAGTTGATGAATAAAAAGCTTGATATTTTATGTTCTTCGCAGGTACATCCACTCATGCAAAGGCAACAGCGTGGAACTGTGGCGAATCCTAAGTACCCACCCTACCAATCGGACGCAGAGAGCGAATAGATGAACTATGTAGGTAATAATTTCAGATCCAATAATGATCCTTATAGTAATATCTACAATCTAGGTTGGAGGAACCATCCAAATTTTTCATGGGGAGGCCAAGAAAATCAAAGACAACAACCTCCTCAAAATTTCCAAAATCAGCCATATCTGCAAGAGAAGAAGCCAAACCTCAAGAGATGTTGACAAAATTCATGGCAAACACGTAAAATCATTTCCAAGAAACCGAAAACAATTAAAAGCAATGAGAACCGAGTCGGGAACTTACTAAGTCAGTCAAGAAAGCCACTAATATAGTTGAACGACTCGCAAAGCTAATGTCAGAACGACCGCAAGGACGTCTACCAAGTAACACCGAGATTAACCAAAAGGAGCAAATTCAAGCCATCTCAACTCATGACAGTAAGGGGTTAGATGAGCCGAATCCAATACAAGAAAACAAGGTAGACGAAGGTAAGTTAGAGGTAACACAAGAAAAGCCGAAACCAGTAATCAAGGAGTACCAACCTCGCATACCTTATCCCGAAGCGATGAAAAGAGACGATTCAGAGGAACAGTTCAGAAAGTTTTTTAAACTCTTAAAGAAATTACATATTAACTTACCTCTTCTTGAAGCTCTTTTTTAGATGCCAGACTCGAGGAAATTTTTAAGACAACTCTTGACGAACAAACGCAAATTAGACGAAGAGCACCATGTGAAATTGAACGCAGCATGCTCAGCAATGTTACAGAATAGAATACCACGAAAGCTAAAAGATCCATGGAGTTTAACAATTCCATGTTTAATTGGTATTTTAGCTATTGATAATGCATTAGCTGATATAGGGGCAAGCATAAATGTCATGCCTTATACATTATTTAAAAGACTAAGTCTAGGGAAGTCCAAACAAACTAGGATGAGTATACAATCAGCCACGAAAACTGTTAGAATTCTTAGGGGCATTATCGAAGATGTTCTTGTCAAAATTGATAAATTTGTTTTCCCAGTAGATTTTATTGTCTTAGATATGGATGAGGATAATATAATCCGCTTAATTTTAGGAAGACCCTTCCTAGCAATTGCCAAGACTAAAGTTGATGTTGCCACAGGAGAACTCACACTTTGTGTAGGTGAAAAATCAATCAGTCTTCAAGCTCTTGACTCGGCCAGGACAACAATCGATGAAGGTAAGAAAGTCAATACAGATGATAATCAAATTGTTCAACCTTTATCGCAGGAAACACCGCGAAGACATAACCCTGAGCTGACTCATAGATCCCAAATCGACAAAAAAGAGCTCATAAGAACATCAAACCACTACAAAATAGGAGATGAGGTACTGTTAGACAAAGCAGATCTGCACATCATCACAACAGACCTGAAGGCAAAGGGAGAAAACCTTTTTAAGGTACATAATATCTTCCCACACGAAATAGTCGAGGTAAGCAACCCAACATTAAACACTTTTGAGATAAACGCTTCTTGACTTCAACTTTGTCAAGAAAATAGAACTTTAAGCAAGAGGGAAAATATTCAAACCTTTAAACCTCCCTGATTCAAGTACAAGGAAAAGTCTAGCTTAAGACTATAAAAGAGCACTTTTCGGGAGGCAACCCGAGCACTAACTACTACTTCTTTTTTTTACATTTGTTTTCATTTCATTTTCTTTTCTTTCTCTTTCTCTTTGTAAACTAACCAAAAGTGCAGATTTCTAGGACACACGGCCTTACACACGGCCGTGTCTATGGCCTTATGGACCACTGGAATCCTCATACTGACATAGCAGAGGCCGTTCGAATAAAAAATCCCAACCACTTTTCGACGTCACGAATCCAACCACTCCCCCACGGGCACCGATAAATTGACACGGTCGTGCTTCATGACCGTGGGAAGCTATTGACATACCAAACACGGGAAAAAACACGCCCATGCTACCCAACCGTGCCAACACACTGCCTTTTTAGGAACGGGCGTGGCATCAGGAAAATGGGCTGGGTGAACAAACACGCCTAGACACACGGCCGTGCGATGTGGCTGTGTAATTCAACACACCTTCGGTGCACGGGTATGGGAAATGTCAGAAGCCAAAATTCTATTTAAACCCCATCCCCTCCCCTCTTCTTCTTCAGCCTCTTTCCCCCTTTCTTTCTTCCTTCTTCTTGCCATATTTCCTCTCTCTCATTTTCTTCTAACATTCTTATAACTCTTGAGACACCAAAGCCATGCCGAAGAAGCGTAAAAGGCCAACCACAGTCTCCTCAAAGGAGATCGATTCACATTAGTTCATGCCGACAGCTTCAGCTATTCGACAAGCCAAGGGTCTTTGAGACAATTTAGTTTTTATTTTTCTTTTCTCTTTTGCTTCAATTTCCTTACCTTTACTTCTCTTCTACTCAATTTAGTTTATCTTGTTTTAGTTTCTTGGTTTTTGGTTCTAAAGGCTATTTGGGAATCATGCACCACAGCCTTAGAGGTCACACCCACCTCGCGAACCATCCAACAATAAGGACTCCTTAGTCCATTAGTTTTTTCTTTTAATTTCAGTTTTCTTCTTAGTCTCCTTCTCTTTATTTTCTTTGTCTTTAATTATAGTATATTATTAATGTTTCTTTAGATTTCTTGGCTATATCTTTGCAGGCTACCCAATTTCTTTATCTAGCACAAAGCTCATCGGTAGCCACCCTACCAGGCCCATAGAAAGCGCCACCATCGCCTCCTCCAACCACCTTCAACCACGACCTCTGTCAACTCCCAGAATCATCCAAAATTCAGGAAGTGTCACTTCTCCCCTTCTCTTTTAATTACATAATTGTTTATCTATCTTTGTACATTGAGGACAATGTACATCTTAAGTGTGTGTGGAGAGGGGGGTAAAAGTACCTAACTTTTTGCATTATTCCAAAATCCTGAATTTTAGTCTTGTTCTAAGTAATTTTCTCATATTATTAATTAGGTGAAATTTCTAGTGATTTATGATTTTTATCGATATGTTTTTGAGTAAGTCATTGATAATTGTGCATTGATGGTTAAATTTGAAGAATACTAGAGAATCAAGCATGATAAGTCTATTTTTCAAGAATAAAAAAATTTAGGTTGTTGAATTGAATTTGAATATTACCTTGAAGTTTTAAATTTACAGGATTGATGCCAAATACCCATAATTTTTGTGAGATTTAAGCCTTAGAGAGCATATATTCTTTTTCATGCTCACTTTATTGATTATGAGTGTGACAACACTGAATTGTTATTTTAAAACTTGCCTTGAATATACATATCAAGACCACATTAATGATTTGATATACTGAGATGATAAAGGCACCTAGGTTTTAACCCATTCACTCCACTAAAAAGCCTACCTTCACAAATTAACCCTTAGTGAAACCATTTGATCCTAATAACCCTTTTTATTGATTTACCCGCTAATATTAACCCAAAACCCTTTGTATTTTTTATCACCATTCTTTTGACTACCTTTCTATTGAGAATTAATTTGACGATTCCATCAAGTAGTTTATTTCAGTTGATAAAGTTTTCTTTATTATGTTTTTAGTTTATTCTTAAAAAAATAATAAATCGAAAAAATTGAAGTATATTCAAGATTAGTAGTATAAAAGTGAGCTTGTACATTTAAATTTCAACTATCAAAGAAAAAGCTCGTAGTATTATTAGTTTCAAAATTTCAATTTATATTATCATTGATTTTCAAGTTCATTATTTTTTAGTTAGGTAATTGGTCAGGTCAATCTCGATTCTAAACCGTCTAATTCAGCCTTTATCCACACCTTTAACCTAAGCCCCGTTTCAACCCTGTCAAAGACCTTTTGATTTGTGTATCATCTCATATTACAGTGGTGGAGACTTGATTTTCAGGCAAGCCTATGGGATTAACTTTTCAGGTTTGACTTATGAGTACTTTTTCTTGAGCCTTAAACACTTCGAGTACTTTGAGTGAATCTTTAGTGAGGATGTCAATCCTTGTCAGTTTTGAATTAAAGGTAATTATTTAGATAAGGGGAGACGCCTATGTTTTTATGCTACAAATTTATGACTTAGAATTGTTTGAGTCTTTAGGAGTCTTTGAGTTAGATTATCCATGTATAAATTATCTATGAATTATGATGAGGCATTATTGATAGAAATTGTGAATTATGGAAAGTTCATTTTTATTATAAGTTGAGAATTTTGCTTGAGGACAAGCAAAAGCTTAAGTGTGGGGGTATTTGATAAATCGTAAAAGTAACATATTTTAGGCCCACATTTAGTATGCTTTTGGATGATTTAGCCCTTGAATTATGTAAAAAGGTGCTCTTAATCCTTTCTTTTAATGTTTTATACTCGAGAAAGCACCCGAGGATGACAAGAATGAGAAACGGGCTTAAAATAGGAAAATTTGTGCCAAAGTGGAAATCGACACGGCCTGGACTTCAAGCTACACAACCGTTCCTAGACAATTAACTAAAACACGGTCATGCCACGGTTTACACGGTCGAGTCCCAATCGACAAAATAAAGACCTGAAAATGATTTACACAAGCGTGTACCATGGCCGTGCCCCTGTCGTGGAAAAGAGCAATTTCACACGGATTTGAATACTTTGAGGCAAAGAAAGACATTCCAAAGCCTATTAAAACACCGAGTAGGAAGTATACTTGAATTGGGACACTCAGGGGCCAAGTAAGGCAAAAGCATTCTAAAAGTCTATATAAACACCCTAAGTGTAACCTGAAAGGAGGGCAGTTAGCTAGGCTAAGGAGCTGAGCCAGAGGTTAGATTTGTGGGAATTACTCGAAGATAGCCAGTTGATCCATCTCAAAAAACTAAAATTCTACTCAAGACGGCAGATTTCTCCTTCAATTCCTTCAGGGGGTTTTAAGAATTTCTTATGTTTTGTTTTATCTTTTCTCTTGAGATGTTTTCTTTATTCATTATGAACTAAACCCTTCAGATACCTGAAGGGGATGAAACCTAGATGAATCTTGTTATTGTTTTCTGAATTATATGAATAATACTTAGTTTGTTCTTAATTATGCATGCTTAATCCAAATCTGATGTGCTTAGGCAGAGAAGGAATAGACCCTGCTTAAGAGTAGATCTACCATAATTAAGTGGAGTTGATCGCACGCCTAAAGATGGAGTGACGAGATTTTGCCGAATTAGGGTGAAACCTAATATGGGAGTCCATAGATTGATTTACTGCTATTATAGGGGGTTATTATTCGAGAAAGAGATTTTCGTTAATTAACCTAGGTTAGACGTTGTTTGCCTCGAGAGGGTTTAATATCGTTAGGAAGTCTTCTGAGATCAAACTAAGTGAATAAATTGTATGGTTCAGTGTTAAATAACAAGTGAAGTCTAGGTGGATTCTTCCTGAGGGTATCGTCGTGATCAACTGAGTTTCTCTTCAATTATTTCCCAATTCATTCTTTTTGTCTTTGCATCTTTAGTTTAGTAGCCATTGATAAACTGTAAAAGTAACATATTTTAGGCCCACATTTAGTATGCTTTTAGATGATTTAGCCCTTGATTTATGCAAAAAGGTGCTCTTAATCCTTTCTTTTCATGTTTTTACTCAAAAAAGCACCTGAGGATGAAAAGAACAAGAAACGGGCTTAAAACATGCCAATTTGGGCCAAAGAGGAAATCGACACGGCCTAGACTTCAAGCCACACGGCTGTGCCCCAATTGACAGAATTGAGACACGACACGAAAATGATTTACAGGCGTGTACCATGGTCGTGTCCCTGCCACAAAAAAGAGCAATTTCACTCGGATTTGGATACGTTGAGGCAAAGAAACACATTCCAAAGCCTATTCAAACACCTGAGTAGGAATTATACTTGAATTAGGATACTTAGAGGCCAAGTAAGGAATCTCAAAGTCTATATAAACACCCAAGGGTGCAATTAAGGGAGTTAGAAGCCTTACGCTGTGGCTTTTGTCGAGGCGATTAGCTAGGCCAAGGAGCCGAGCCAGAAGGTCAGATTTGTGGGAATTACTCGAAGATAGCCAGTGGATCCATCTCAAGGAGCTAGAATTCTACTCAAGACGGCGGGTTTCTCCTTCAAATCCTTTAGGGGGTTTTAGGGATTTCTCATGATTTGTTTTATCTTTTCTCTTGAGATGTTTTCTTTATTCGTTATGAACTAAACCCTTCAGATACCTGAACGGGATGAAACCTAGATAAATCTTGTTATTGATTTTTGAATTATATGATAAATACTTAGTTTGTTCTTAATTATGCATGCTTAATCCAAATTTGATGTGCTTAGGTGGAGGAGGAATAGACCCTACTTAAGAGTAGATCTAGCATAATTAAGCGGAGTTGATCGCACACCTAGAGATAGGGTGACGAGATTTTACTGGATTAGGGTGAAACCTAATATGGGAGTCCATAGATCGATTTACTACTATTCTAGGGGGTTATTATTTGAGAAAGAGATTTCCGTTAATTAACCTAGGGTTAGACGTTATTCACCTCAAGAGAGGGTTTAATATACGTTAGGGAGTCTTACGGATCAAACTAAGTGAATAAATCATATGGTTCAGTGTTAAATAGCAAGTGAAGTCTAGGTGGATTCTTTCTGAGGGTATCGTCGTGATCAACTGAGTTTCTCTTCAAGTTATTTTCCAATTCATTCTTTCTGTCTTTGTGTCTTTAGTTTAGTAGTCGTTAATTTAGATTAAAGTAACTTCACTTATTTTAGGCTAAATAATAAAAAGAAAGTTAGTATTAGTACTTTTAGTTCTTTTGGGTTCTACAATTCGCTCTTGCCTAAGCTATACTACTATTCGATAGGTACACTTGCCTTAAGTCGTTGTTAGAGTTAGTTTCTAGGTTCGATCATTCTCTTTATAAATTTTAAAACTCAATAAAACAACGATCAAGTTTTTGGCGCCGTTGCCGGGGAACTAAAATATTAAGAATTCTCTATTTTTATTACTTTAGCCATTATTTTTATTTTTATTTCACAAATTATTTTTTTAATTTTATTTCTTTCTTTTCCTAGCAGGTAACTCTAGCTTATGACTAGAAGGAACCCAACAGGACCTCTAGTATACGATAGTGATATTGAAGCTACCGCTTATAGGAATTGTAGAGAAATTAGGCGAGCCCTAAATTACACAGAAGAAGAGCGAGAAGGTAGATCCAATCCTACTGAAGGGATGGACGAGAATAATCCACCACGAGATGTGGAAGAAAACAATGCTCCGCTTACTATGTATGATTATGCTAAACCTCATTTAACAAGAGCTGAATCTAGTATTGTTAGGCCTGGTATAGCTACTAATAATTTTGAATTAAAGCCTAAAACAATACAAATGATTCAACAATTTGTTCAATTTGATGGTTTGCAGGACGAAGACTCGAATACTCATATAGCCAATTTTTTAGAGTTCTGTGATACTTTCAAAATAAATGGCGTTTCTGATGATGCCATTCGTCTTCAGTTATTTTCCTTTTCATTAAGAAAAAAGCCAAACAGTGGTTATACTTGTTACCACGAAGGTCAATCACTAGATGGGACCAAATGAAAGAAAAATTTTTATTAAAATATTTCCCACCGGCCAAAACGGCCAAATTATGGAATGATATCTCTTCTCTTGTGCAGATGGATTTAGAAACATTATACGACGCATGGGAGAGATACAAGGATCTCTTGAGAAGGTGTCTGTAACACCCCTGACCCGAAACCGTCGCCAGAATAGGGTTAAGAGGTATTATCGATCATTCAGAACATTTACATCTAAGTTTACAACTCATAGTCAATCATCTTCAATCACTCTCATATACAAACATGTTGTCCCTTATCAAGGTCTAGGAGACCTTTATCACATGCTAAAGAGGGGTCGGGACTAAATCAAAACACATAGAGAAGTTCTCGGAAACATAACAACTTAACCAAAATATAGGGATACACGCTTGGTAAGTAGGTGGTGCCTCACCCACGGCTACTTGACACACTCGTGCGTCCACCCCGTGGTTATATACTGCCAAAATTAACACGGCCACCAAGCACACCCGTGTGCTAAGGCCGTGTACTACTAGATCATAGATTGCCATTTCTCACACGGCCACCAAGCACGCCCATGTCGAGGATGTGTGCTTGCCACCACATTCTCGCTAATTCACCCACGGTCTATAGGCACTCCCGTGTGCCCCAACCGTGTGACATTATAGGCCATTTACAAGGCTAAAATGCCACCCATACGGGTCAAACCTACAATCCATATTAACCAAGACATCATATGCATATATTATCATAAAAAACATACCAAACTAGTCATTCAACCCATGCATTCAATACCAATTCCTACCATGACAATTTCAAAGACTCAAACTGAAACACCCCAAACCCGGCCCACGAGCCTCGACCAGGTCTGGTATGTTCCTTAGGAAAAATCGGCTCAAATTCATTTGTGGCATTGGAAAAAAATGATGTGGTTGAAAAGAAAGATTGTTTTTGAGTTGGGCTCGGGTTGGAAAACAAGTTAATTTTATATTTGAAATCCTTTGATTTTAGGTGACAAAGCGTTTAGGGTTTGTTTTTTAAAAGAAATAAACTTAGTCGTTAATTTAAGAAAAAGTTCATATCATAATAAAATAATTTAACGTGCTCGCATAAAATAAAGTTCATTCTATGGCTTTATTACATCAAACAATCCCAAAATACATTAAAGTACTTAATAAAATAAAATCAAATTAAATGAATTCGTTCTTGTGCATGGCCACCTTTAAGCTCCGCCGAGCCGGTCCATTCTTGATCGCCACACGAAAAAAGGTTCTACAACGGGTGAGTCAAACAGACTCAATGTGCACACAAACACTAAGTCTTAACACATTTAGGCATAACAAATCATATTCATACATATCATAATTTACATTTAATGATGCATTCCCGAACCCAAGCCTATATGCCAACCGCTACGCATCACCCGTACCATCCTGCACACCGTGGGGACTACTAAGTCAACCCTCCATCCGCTACACACCATCGAAGGCGATCATTGCAATGACATGCTCATCGCCCTTATAAAATTCGTGGCATAGCCACCAGATACATACTTTGTGTCATGAGACACCATATTCAGATATCGTGGTCTTAGGTCACCACATTCAGATGTTGTGGTCTTAGGTCACCACATTCACTTCCCCTTTTTCATAATATCCCATATGCCCATGTCATACAATATCATGCAACATAATGCCTTAGGCCTGATTTCACATTCTTAGCATATTCATAGTCATGGCATAACAAGTCTTCTCATACTCATAGTAGGAATAGGAAAACGTACCTTAGTACTGTGTACCATAACATGGTACTTAGCCATATTTTCCACATTCGTATAACATACATACATATTAAACAGTGCCTTAAACTTATTAAGAAATAGTGTGGGGTACACACCTGATACACTTAGTGGTTTACTTAAATCCCGAAAAATCTGATCTAAAGCCTTAGATCCTTTAGTTCCTATAATCAGCCATTAGTAGACATATTAGAAAAACCTATTCGGCTAGATTATTAAATCCCGAAGGACTTTTGAAACCAAACTTACCTAGCTGCCAATTGTGTTATCAAACAAATCCCGAAAATGTTGTGTTGGTTCTTCTTGCAATCGGCCTATACTAGATCACCTAAAGGATTAGTTTTGGGTTTTTAATCAAAATAGGAATAGGTCTAAACCATCAAATAAGGCCTTGGCTAAATGTACATATGGATTTACCTTGAAATTCTCAAATCCCGGAATCCTTGTATACCTCTGTCGAAATCTCTATAGACTCATATATTAGATCCAATTTTCAATCACTTGAACATGATAAATGGCCTTTGACCGATTGACTCACCTTAGATCCTTGAAAGTCCCGAAAGATCTCCTCCATGTAGTCGATAACTACAAAATCCCGAGACCTCCCTTCCATAATTTGGCCAAGATCAATAGTAGGGATTAGTCCCTGAATTTTGATAAGTCTAAAAAATATAAAGGAATGGAAACCAAATTTGGATCTTACCCTTACTAGAAGAAATCAACAGCTCCTATATCTGTCAACACAAAGGTTTGGCCTTGAGACTTGGGGATTAGTCGACTATGGTCACTTGGGTATTTGGCTTCAAAGAAAATATAAAGGAATTTGGGGTTACAAGAAAATAAGTAAAAGATGAGAAGAGTAGAGGAATTTCGGCTTAACAAAAATAAAAGAAGAGGATTGGGAAAGGGATATAGATTCGGCCAAGAACAAATAGAGAAGAGGAATGAAACACAAATGGCTCTTTGCACAAGGGAAAAACGGCACAAGCAATGGGAAAAAGAAGCTATATTCGGCACAAAGAAGTTAAAAAAAATACAAAAGATGATCACTCTTCCCTCTATAAAGAATTCGGCTACCAACCTTCTTCCTCTCAAATTCCAAAGTTAACTCCTAATTTAACTCTTTATCGCTTTATCAAATAAAATAAAACAAGCCATCACATTATCTCTTATCTACCTAATAAAATAAAATAATCATCAATTATCCTACCTTAGCTGAAAATTAAAAAGCTAAACAAGCTCAATCCTCATCCAATTGAGAGTCCCATGTGCCGTCCACTTCTCCCCTATTTTGCCGAAAATAAATAAAAATAAAAACCTCCAAGTGCTTCCCACGCTACTCGATCCCTGGCCCATTGATAATGGCGTCACTTGCTAAGGCCCTAAGTGGCGCCTTGTAGCCATTTTACTAAGCCCAACTTCATGTCTCATTTCCCTTACATTTTCTCTTAAGGCCATATCAACTCAGCTTCCTCTTAATACTTAAAACTTAACATCTTCTAAGGTATTTTCCTATTATTCTTAAGTTCACAAACATTCATAAATACACATTCAAACCCACAATGGCATGCTATTTCACACATTTTAACAATAATGCATAAGCCATAATTCGGGATATTACAGTTCTACCCCCTAAAAATAATTTCATCCTCGAAATTACCTGGCTAGAATCGGTGGGGGTATTGCTGTCGCATTGCCTCTTCTGGTTCCCACGAAGCTTCTTCCGATCCATGATTGCGCCATAACACCTTAACTAGAGGAACTGACGTCCTCCTTAACACTTTCACATCACGTTCTAGGATCTGAATCGGCTCCTCCTCATAGGACAAGTCTGACGTTAGCTCCACCTCTTCGATTGGTACCACATGAGATGGATCCGATCGATATCGACGTAGCATGGAAACATGAAATACGTCGTGCATCCGATTCAATTCAGAGGCAACTCAAGCGATATGCCACCGTCCAATTCGCTTCAAAACCTTATAAGGTCCTATAAACCTTGGACTTAACTTCCTTTCCGACCAAATCTCATTACCTTTTTCCAAGGTGAAACTTTAAGAAACACTTGGTCTCCCACATCAAATTCTATTTCTTTCCTTTTGAGATCTCAGATACGACTTACATCTATCGATGCTTCCTTTAAGTGCTCAATTATCCCAACCTTTTCTTGGATTCGCCACTAACTCGACCCAAAATTGACGTTCTCCTAATTTCGCCCAACACGTAGGAGTTCGACACTTGACCATACATTGCTTCATACGGTGCCATCCGAATATCGGCTTGATAGCTGTTGTTGTAAGCAAATTCTGCTAGAGGTAAATATTCCTCCCAACTTCCTCTGAAATCCATCACACAGCCCCGTAACATATCCTCTAAGACTTGGATTACTCATTCAGACTACCCGTCCGACTACGGATGAAAGGCCGTAGTAAAATCCAACTTAGTGCCAAAAGCCTGATGTAACGCTTTCCAGAACTGAGAAGTAAACCTTGGGTCCTTATCTGAGATAACCGACGCCGGCACTCCATGCAACCTTACAACTTCCACCACATATAACTTTGCCAACCTCTGCAAAGAATAGTCGACTCTCACCAGAATAAAGTGCGCGGACTTGGTCAAACGATCCACTATTACCCATAACGAGTCCTTCTTAGTAGGCGTAAAAGAGAAGCCGACTAACGAATCCATGGTAATTCGCTCCCACTTCCACTGCGGAATCATGATTGGCTGAAGCAATCTCAACGGAACCTGGTGTTCAGCCTTAAGTTGCTGACACGTCAAACACTTACCAACCAATTCTGTAACTTCCTTTTTCAAACCAGGCCACCAAAACTGCTCCCTCAAGTCTCTGTACAACTTAGTGCCTCCAGGATGCATAGCATAAGGGCTACTATGCGATTCCTGAAGAATCCTTCGTTATCCTTGGGCATACAGACCTTGCTCTTGAAACACAACACTCCTTCGCCATTAATGCTATAATCTTCCAACTCTCCATTCTGTACTTGTTGGAGCTTAGCACTTAGGTCCTTATTAGCCAACTGTCCCTCTTTCACCTCATTCGACCATGTCAGCTTGACTTGCAAGTCTGCCAACAGGCTCCCATCATCATACAAACTCAAGTGTGCGAACATTGCCCTCAGATCCGACACAACTTTCTGGCTTAGGGCATCCGCCACTACATTTTTTTTGCCTGGATGATACTCTATTGAACAATCATAGTCCTTTAGTAATTCAACCCATCTTCACTGTCTCAGATTCAACTCCTTCTCAGTCAGCAAATACTTAAGGCTTTTGTGATCTGAGTAGATCGTCGACTTTTTGCCATAAAGATAGTGCCTCCATACCTTAAGAGCGAAGACCACCGCCGCTAATTCCAAGTCATCGTCGGGTAATTCACCTCATGAGGCCTCAAGCTGTCGGACGATATGCGACTACCTTCCCGTCTTGTATCAATACGCAACCCAAACCTGTATGGGAAGCATCACAATACACCATAAAATCCTTTCCTGCCTCATGCTGAATTAACACTGGAGCTACCGTCAATACCCTCTTAAGTTTCTCAAAACTCTCCTGTTGCTTATCCGTCCATACAAAGGGTACTTCTTTCCTTAACAACTTTGTCAAAGGCACGGCTATTGATGAGAACCCTTCTACAAACCTTCTGTAATAGCCTGCCAATCCCAAGAAACTACGAATCTCCGCCACCAACTTAGGTGGCTTCCAATCCAACACTGCTTCAATCTTCCTAGGATCCACCCTTATTCCTTCAGCAGACACCACGTGCCCTAAGAATGCAACCTCCTTAAGCCAAAATTCACACTTGCTGAATTTGGCATAGAGCTTCTTCTCCCTTAACACTTGCAAGACAATCCGAGATGCTCATCATGCTCCTCTTCGCCTTGAGTACACTAGGATGTCGTCGATGAACACAACGATTTAACCGATCCAAGTAGGGTTGAAAAACCCAGCTCATCATATCCATGAACGCGGCTGGGGCGTTTGTCAACCCGAACGGCATTGCCACAAACTCATAGTGACCATATCTTGTCCTAAAGGCTATCTTATGAATATTTGCCCCCTTCACCTTCAACTGATGATATCCTGACCTTAAGTCGATCTTTGAGAACACTGCCGCCCCCTTAAGCTGATCGAACAAGTCATCAATCCTTGGCAAAGGATACTTGTTCTTGACGGTTAGCTTATTTAATTGACGATAGTCTATGCACATACGCATAGTTTCGTCCTTCTTCTTCACAAACAGGACTGGTGCTCCCCATAGAGACATACTGGGTCGGATAAACCCACGATCCAGCAGTTCTTGGATTTGAGCCTTGAGCTCCACCAACTCCTTTGACGCCATTCTATAAGGGGCAATTGACACAGGAGCTGTTCCCGGTAGCAAGTCAATTCCAAACTCCACCTCCCTGTCTGGGGGTATTTCTCGTAATTCCTCTGGAAACACGTCTTCAAAATCCCTTATTGTTCTAACTCCACTAACACCTTCTTCCTTTCTATCTAACGCACTTACGAAGGTTAAAAATGCCTTGCACCCTTTACGAACCATATTTTCAGTCGTTAGCGCTGAAACTACATTAGACAAGTAGTTTTTTCTTTCTTTTATCATAATTACTACCTCGTCCTCCAGGGTCATTAACTCCATTCGCTTAGCTGTACAGTCCAACACAGCCCGATGGTCTACTAGCCAGTCCATTCCAAGTATGAGATCGAACTCTCCAAAGGGAAGTTCCATCAGGTCGGCAGAAAATACCACGCCTTGAATTTCTAAAGGTACACTTCGAAAGACCTTATTCACCACTACAGTTTGACCTAGTAGGCTTACTACAGTCATCTCCCTACTAGAAGGTTCAGAGGCTATGCCTAGTGTTTCAACTACACTACAGGCAACATAAGAATGGGTCAAGCCCACATCGATCAAAGCATAATAAGGTTTTCCACAAACAAGAAACGTACCGGTTATGATGTCCGGCGCGTCTCCATCCTCTCTACGGCGAACCGCATAACCAAACCCGACTGCCTTACCTCAGTATTAACAGCACCTCGACCCGGTGTTCCACGTCTTCTGTCAGTACCATTTTCTCTGTTATTTGGACCACAACCTCGCTGAGGCTGCTGTCCACCTCTACCTGCCTGATTAACATTCTGAGCTGCTGGGCAATTCCCATCTGGTTTCCTCAGGCAGTCCTTAATCATATGGTCCTTTGATCCACATTTGAAACACCCACCTGTCTTCTTCCAACATTCGCCTAAGTGTTTCTTCCCATACTGCTCATAAGTACGATATTGCCCTCTAGTATTCATTTGCTGACCTCGCGGCCCATCAACTCTAGGCCTTTTCTGAGCATTCCCAGAAGATCCAGACGACCCAAATCCTCTCTTCTGTTTATTCCGGTCCATGTTCTGCCTCACAGAGTCCTTAATTCCTTCTGCTATCTTAGCTTTCTCTACTAAAGTAGAAAACTCCCGCTCTTGATGTGGAGCGACTAACAACCTCAAAGCCATCCTTTAGTCCGTCCTCAAATCGGACGATCGCTCATGTCTCGTAGCTACCACTCCTCGAGCATACCGGCCAACCTCGTGAATTTAGCTTCATACTTCGCTACGGACTTGTTCCTTGAACCACCCCAAAAATGCCTTCCTCTCGCTTATCAATATAACGTAGCCACATACTTCTTCCGATATGCCGCCTTAACATATTCCTGTGTCGATCCTCACCGTGGCACTATCTCGAATCATAACCACCATTGATACACTTCATCGCGAAGCGATGCCACCATCCCTTTCAACTTCTCCTCAGGGTCGATCGAGCTCATCCATAATTCACTCGATCGCCTCCAACCAATATTCACCAGACTGGTGCCACACCAGATACTCCACTTAAACACTTCAAATTCCGTTGGCTGAGTCGCCGTATAGATTTTCGAGCTCCCATATTCCCTCCAAAGACCACCACCATTTCAAGAACTCGAGCACAACTGCGATACATCATCTTCTCCGTCTCGATCTTCTATTGCTCAACACCAACCGTGGTGGTGGTGGTGGTAGTACCTTATTCTCAGATCCTTGACCCGATCTAACGGGTTCCGACACAGTCATTCTACCTCGACCGCGTCCTCGTACATTGCGACCATGTCCCCTAGAGCTTATTTCTACTACCGCGCTTTAATCTGATTAAGAAATTTTATGAGTTAGCCTTTATTCCACTGATTATCCACGTAGAAGTTTTATGTAAAGAGTTTAGTAGCAGTTCTTTCGATCAATCAAAGTTTCAAGTCTTCTATCCTAATTCACAGAAAAGCACATCCATTCTATAGTATCTCCCATACACATTCACTTTTTCAGACATTTCTGTCCGTTCTTATCCCAGGGGTATTTTCGTAATTTGTCCTACAGGGGGTATTTTTGTAATTTGTCAAAGTAAGGTTCCTTGGTGATTTTGTCAATTAGGGTATTCTGGTGATTTTGTATTCCCGGGGGTACTTTGAAAATTTGGAAATTCGAGGGTATTTTAGTAATTAACCTGGGTAAATTTGTAAATCTTAATAAATCAAGGGTATTTTGGAATTTACAAAACTTGGGGGTTGTTTTTGAGAATTTGTTTTCCAAATCAGTGTTGTTGCAGAAATTTTTGAAGATCGGGGGTCATTCTGGTAATTTTGTAACTCGGGGGTATTTCGGTAATTTCAAAGTTAGGGTAATTTGAAATTTTTCCAAAGTCAAGGTATTTTGATATTTTGTAAATTTAGGGTTTTGAACAAAGTAATGAAATTTTGATAAGAACTGTGGGTATTTTGGAACTTTCATAAACCAAGGGCATTTTTGTAATTTTACCACTAGGGGTATTTTAGTAATTTTGTAAATTAAAATAAAATATTTCAGAAAAATTTTATAGAATAACTTTTACAAATCAAAAGGGTTATTTTAAATTTTTTTAAACTAGGGTTTCCATAAAAATACGGCTAGTCGGTTCGGGTTTTAGTTAGGGTTTAGCAGTGAATAAGTCCTCTTGGTTAGGGTGAACCAAGGCTACGCACTGTAGGATTTGAGTGGAGGAGGTGAGTCACGTGGGGCTGCTTAAATACCGTGCTCTCAACGAAACCAATCCTAGACATGCGCACAATGGTTGCCACACCCTAACTCGACGACTTAACCACAGGTTTGTTTAGTTAGGCATTTAAGTCTTATGTTTTTGTTGGGGTACACTAGTCCTAGGGTTTGAGTACTTATCATGCTACTCTACGTTCCATTCCAGTTCTACCCTTCTACAAGTCACAATATAAATCACACAAGAGATAGGGGTACTTACCTGGTGGACTTCGGGTCGGAGACTTAATGGGCCATGCCAGAAAAACCTGCTTAATTCACAAAATTCCTTTTGGGCTTAACTTTGAAAACGTTTTGGGCCGTAAACCCAAGGCCGAGAGTTTAAAATTGGGCTCTGATACCAAGCTAAAACACCCCAAACCCGGCCCACGAGCCTCAACCAGGTTTGGTATGTTCCTTAGGAAAAATCGGTTCAAATTCATTTGTGGCATTGGGAAAAAAAACGATGTGGTTGAAAAGAAATATTGTTTTTGAGTTGGGATCGGGTTGGAAAACAAGTTAATTTTATATTTGAAATCCTTTGATTTTAGGTGACAAAGCGTTTAGGGTTTGTTTTTTTAAATGAAATAAACTTAGTCATTAATTTAAGAAAAAGTTCAGATCATAATAAAATAATTTAACGTGCCTGCATAAAATAAAGTTCATACTATGGCCTTATTACATCAAACAATCCCAAAATAAATTAAAGTACTTAATAAAATAAAAATCAAATTAAATGAATTTCTTGCTGTGCATGGCCACCTTTAAGCTCCTGCCGACCCGGTCCATTACCGATCGTCACACGAAAAAAGGTTCTACAACGGGTGAGTCAAACAGACTCAATGTGTACACAAACACTAAGTCTTAACATATTCAGCATAACAAATCATATTCATACATATCATAATTTACATTTAATGATGCATTCCTAACCCAAGCCTATATGCCAACCGCTACACATCACCCGCATTCATCCTCGCACACCGTGGGACTACTAAGTCAACCTTCCATCCGCTACACACCATCGAAGACAATCGTCATAATGGTCGGCGTGCTCATCGCCTTATAAAATTCGTGGCATAGCCACCAGATACATACTTTGTGTCATGAGACACCATATTTGAGATATCGTGGTCTTAGGTCACCACATTCAGATATCGTGGTCTTAGGTCACCACATTCACTTCCCTTTTCATAATATCCCATATGCCCATGTCATACAATATCATGCAACATAATGCCTTAGGCCCGATTTCACATTCTTAGCATATTCATATTCATGGCATAACAAGTCTTATCATACTCATAGCGGGAGTAGGAAAACGTACCTTAGTCTTGTGTACCATAACATGGTACTTAGCCATATTTTCCACATTCGTATAACATACATACATATTAAACAGTGGCTTAAACTTATTAAGAAATAGTGTAGGGTACACACCTGATACACTTAGTGGTTTACTTAAATCCCGAAAAATCCGATCTAAAGCCTTATATCCTTTAGTTCTTATAATCACCATTAGTAGACATATTAGAAAAACCTATTCGGCTAGATTATTAAATCCCGAAGGACTTTTGAAACCAAACTTACCTAGCTGCCAATTGGGTTATCAAACAAATCCCAAAAACGTTGTGTTGGTTCTTCTTGCAATTGGCCTATACTAGATCACCTAAAGGATTAGTTTCGGCTTTTTAATCAAAATAGGAATAGGTCTAAACCATCAAATAAGGCCTTGGCCGAATGTACATATGGATTTACATTGAAATTCTCAAATCCCGAAATCCTTGTATACCTCTGTCGAAATCCCTATAGACTCATACATTAGATCCGATTTTCAATCACTTAAACATGATAAATGGCCTTTGACTGATTGACTCACCTTAGATCCTTGAAAGTCCCGAAAGATCTCCTCTTTGTAGTCGATAACTACAAAATCCTGAGACCTCCCTTCTATAATTCGGCCAAGATCAATAGTAGGGATTAGTCCCTAAATTTCGATAAGTCTAAAAAATATAAAGGAATGGAAACCGAATTTGGATCTTACCCTTACTTGAAGAAATCAATAACTCCTATATCTGTCAACACAAAGATTCGGCCTTGAGACTTGGGGATTAGTCGGCTATGGTCACTTGGGTATTTGGCTTCAAAGAAAATAGAAAGGAATTTAGGGTTACAAGAAAATAAGTAAAAGAGGAGAAGAGTAGAGGAATTTCGGCTTAACAAAAATAAAAGAAGAGAATTGGGAAAGGGATATAGATTCGGCCAAGAACAAATAGAGAAGAGGAATGAAACACAAATGGCTCTTTGCACAAGGGAAAAACGGCACAAGCAATGGGAAAAAGAAACTATATTCGGCACAAAGAAGTTAAAAAAATACAAAAGATGATCACTCTTCCCCCTATAAAGAATTCGGCTACCAACCTTCTTCCTCTCAAATTCCAAAGTTAACTCCTATTTTAACTCTTTATCACTTTATCAAATAAAATAAAACAAGCCATCACATTATCTCTTATCTACCTAATAAAATAAAATAATCATCAATTATCCTACCTTAGCCGAAAATTAAAAAGCTAAACAAGCTCAATCCTCATCCAATTGAGAGTCCCATGTCGTCCACTTCTCCCCATTTTTTGAAAATAAATAAAATAAAACCTCCAAGTGCTTCCCACGCTACTCGATCCCTGGCCCCTTGATAATGGAGTCACTTGCTAAGGCCCTAAGTGGCGCCTTGTAGCCACTTTACCAAGCCCAACTTCATGTCTCATTTCCCTTACATTTTCTCTTAAGGCCATATCAACTCAGCTTCCTCTTAATACTTAAAACTTAACATCTTCTAAGGTATTTTCCTATTATTCTTAAGTTCGTAAACATTCATAAATACACATTCAAACCCACAATGACATGCTATTGCACACATTTTAACAATAATGCATAAGCCATAATTCGGGATATTACACAAACTCACATCACCACAAGCATTAACCATTCATTTTCATATCCAAAACTTAACCATTTCATATGCATCATACCATACCAAAATATGTAAGCACATAACTTATTCATCCAAGTATTCATCGTCTCAAAACTTGCCAAAACATATGGCTACTTTCATTTCATAAACATATTCACATAACTAGCCTATACATGCCATATTTCAACTATATACATCCTTTCAAAAGTACCAAAATAGAATGCCGATAGTGTGACTTAGAAGTCGACGATCCACGATCCGAGCTAGCTTTACCGACAACTCGCAAGGTAGAGAAACAATTCACGAGAAGCTTCCCAAAGCTTAGTAAGTTCGTAACAAAATACATTAAATCAAAACATGTCATCGCGTAGATTAGTACACAATCTAATATCTCATATCATCCAAAACTAGTAAATTCAATTAACCTTACACAAAATCATCTGAAATTTCATCAACCACAAAGGTTTCGAACATACCTTAGCCAACACTTAGTTGTCAACTTCCAAGCTATTCAATGCTCGATATCACATGTTGATTATCCTTTGATATTCATTTAGTTTAACCACACACTTACTGCCACAGACATAATCGAAGCATAACTATTATCGCACACTTAGTGCCTATTCTTTTAACCGACTTGTCTCGATGTCATACACATAGTGCCAATTCAATAAGCCGAAGCTTTCATATCATCGCACACAGAGTGCTATTCATTTCTATTTCGATTTCAATTTCGCACACTTAGTTCCATCAACTAAAATCGTGCACATAGCAACTCACTTTCATACACATATACATATTCTTTTCATATTGCTAAAACACATCTCAAATACATGTACTAAATCCGAACTTACCTCAGATGTTAAAATACCGACACGGTCGATTAATCGAGCACTTTCTCTTTGCCTCGATCTCGATCCGAACCTCTCCTCTCTTGGTCTATATACATTCAAATTCAATCCATTGAATCATCAAATCATTCATTTTAGTCCAAACACACATATTTAAGGTATTTTACAAAATAACCCTTATATTTTTACATTTTGACACTTTAGTCCCTATTTCACAAAATCATCAAATGCACAAAATTTCAATACACCTGTGCTTAGCCGAATTCTTCCCATGCCAATACAAGCTCACACATTTCCTTTATTTCACAATTTAACCTTTCAATTTCTCATTTTCTCAATTTAGCCCTAATTAGCCAAATTCATCAAAAATTCAAGAACAAAGTATGTTCATCTAGCTCAAATCTTTCTTTTAACACCTAAAACCATCACAAAGCTCAACATGTCATCAATGGCATATCACACAAACATCATCACTGTACAAAATTTAAGCATGGTTTTGTAGAGCACAAAGTAACGATTACAAAAACATAGAAATTATCGAAATTCGACTAAAAACATACCTTGAATTTGACATGCAAGTGCCGAAAATCAAAAGAATAAAACCCTTTTTTCTTCCTCTTGTTTTTGATCAAAAGATGAGTAAAATGACCATTTTTCTTTCATGTTTTATCATATTATAACATTTTAACACATGAATGACATATCACCCTTTTTTTATTATCATAAAGGACAAATTAACATTATGGTTTATGTGTCATTTAACTTAACCATCCACTAACTTGAAAATGGTTTATTAACAACATAAGGCCTCCACCTTAAAAAGCCAACAACATTTAAGTACTCACAAATCAGCACACAGTATTTTACTCTTTATGCAATTAAGTCCTTTCTCTTAATTCGATACACAAACAATCAAATTATTAAAAAAAATTTTCACACAGACTAAGTCACATATCATTCACATAGAAAATATCATTAAAATATTTTTACGACCTCAAATTTTTGGTCTCAAACCACTGTTCCGACTAGGGTCTAAACCAGGCTGTTACAACTCTCCCCCTTAGGGATTTTCGTCCCCGAAAATCTTACTAGTGAATAGTTGTGGATGTTGCTCTTTCATATCATTTTTAGGCTCCCACGTAGACTCTTCAATTTCGTGTTTGTGCCATAATACTTCCACTAAAGAAATTTTTTATTTCTCAACTCTTTGGTCTCTCGTACAAAATTGGATTGGTTCTTCACTATCGACAAGTCCGATCAATCTCACCAAGAGGGGCAATCACATGAGACGGGTCTACGATCAGATCGTCAAAGCATTGACACATAAAATACGTTATGAATCTTTTCTAACTCAGATGACAATCTCAATCTATAAGTAACCGGCCCAACTCGCTCGATAATCTCATAAGGTCCAAGGAACCTCGGACTCAACTTGCCCTTCTGGTCAAATCGAAGTATTTTCTTCCACGGAGATACTTTCAAAAACACTGTATCACCAATCTCAAATTCAATATCTTTTCATTTCAAATATGCATAGGATTTCTGATGATCTGAGGTTGCTTTCAAACTATCACAAATTTTTTCACTTTCTGTTCAGTATCTTTTATAAGATCAACCCCGTGAATCTTGTTCTCACTCAGTTCGGTCCAATATAATGGAGTTCGACACTTTCGACCGTAAAGAGCCTCATATGGTGCCATTTTGATACTAGACTAAAACTATTGTTATATGCAAATTCTATCAACGATAAATGCTTTTCCCACGTGCTTTCAAATTCAAGTATACAACATCTCAACATGTCTTCGAGGATCTGAATGAATCGCTCGGATTGACCATTCGTTTGTGGATGAAATGCACTACTGAAATGCAAATTCATACCTAAAACATCTTGTAATTTCTTCCAAAATCGCGAGGTAAACCTCAGATCTCGGTCAAACACTATAGATAATGGTACTCCGTGTAACCTCACAATCTCATCAATACACAGTTCAGCCAACTTATCTAAAGAATAATTAGATCTCACCAGAACAAAATGAGCTGATTTTGTCAATCTGTCCACTATCACCCAGATCACATCTTTCTTGTTCGGAGATAAGGGCAAACTTGACACAAAGTCCATCGTGATTCTCTCCTATTTCCACTCAGGAATCATAATTGGTTGTAATAATCCAGACGGAACTTGATGTTCAGCCTTAACTTGCTGACAAACTAAACACTTCGACACATAGTTAGAAATGTCTCTTTTCATACCATGCCACCAATAGAACTGTTTCAGATCATTATATATTTTCGTACTCCTCGGATGTACAGTCAAATGACTATTGTGAGCTTTGTTCAAAATCATTTGAATCAACTCTGAATTTTTCAAAACACAAATTTGATCTCTGAATCTCAAACAATCATCACTATCAACTCGAAATTCTGATACAGCATACGCATTGCACTGAACTCTTTTTGCTAATAACTCATTATCAAACTTTTGAACCACACATATCTATTGTAAAAACAACGGTTTTACTTTCAATTCAGTTACAACCACATTATCATAACATAGATCTATCTGATTACTTAATGCTCACAAAGCATATAACGATTTGCGACTTAAGGTATCCGCTGCCACATTAGCTTTACCCGGGTGGTAATCTATCACAAGTTCGTAATCTTTCAACAATTGTAACCATCTTCTCTGACGTAAATTCAAATCTCACTGAGTCATCAGATACTTTAAACTCTTATGATCAGTATAGATGTGACATTTCTCTCCAAACAAATAGTGACGCCAAATCTTCAATGCAAATACAATCGCAGGCAATTCAAGATCATGTGTTGGGTAGTTCTTTTCATGCGGTTTTAACTATCTCGAAGCGTAAGCAGTGACTCTCCCTTCTTGCATCAGCACACAGCCCAAACCATTCAACGATGCATCACTGTAAACTGTGAATTCTTTGCCTGATTCAGGTTGAATCAACACTGGTGCTTCCATTAACAACACTTTCAACTTTTCAAAACTCTATTGACACTTTTCTGACCACTCGAATCTAACATCCTTTTGTAACAACTTTGTCAATAGAGTTGCAATCATCGAGAAGCCTATCACAAATCTTCTATATATCCCGCTAGTCCCAGAAAACTACGGACTTCAGACACATTTCTCGGAGGTTTCCACTCCAAAATAGCAGAGATTTTATGCGGATCAACTCGTATCCCAGCAGCTGATATGATATGCCCCAGAAATTTGACCTTATGCAACCAAAATTCACACTTACTAAACTTTGCATACAACTGTTTCTCACGCAGAGTTTGTAGCATGATTCTCAAATGCTCGGCATGTTGCATCTCATCATACGAGTAGATCAAAATATCATCAATGAACACTACCACGAAGCGATCCAAATACGGTCTAAAAATTTGATTCATCAGGTCCATAAACACTGCAGGACCATTGGTTAATCTAAAAGGCATCACTAAGAATTTGTAGTGTCCGTACCTCGTTCTGAAGGCAGTTTTCGATACATCAGATTCTTTAACTCTCAACTGATAGTAGCCCGATCTCAAACCTATCTTAGAAAATACTGTAGCTCCTCTCAGCTGATCAAACAAATCATCGATCCGAGGTAATGGATATTTGTTTTTTATCGTCACTTTGTTCAATTGTCGATAATCAATACACATTCTCATAGTTCCATATTTCTTTTTCACAAATAATACAGGAGCTCCCCAGGGTGAAAAACTCGGTCGTGCAAATCCTCTATCGGTCAATTCTTGCAACTGGGACTTCAACTCTTTCAATTCTGTTGGTGCCATTCTGTACGGAGCTATCAAAATAAGAGCAGTTCCTGGCACTAACTCAATACCAAATTCAACTTCCCTAATAGGAGGTAATCCCGGTAACTCTTCTGGAAACACTTCTAAAAACTCACATACCACAGGCATAGATTCAACTTTCTTTTTCGACACTTTTGTATCAATCACATACGCCAAATAAGCTTCACAACCCTTTCTCACATAGTTCATAACTTTCATCACAGATACAACAGCTGGTAATCCTTTCATATCACTGGACTCAATTAGAACTATCTCACCATTCTGACTCTTCAATTCAATACTCTTTTTCTTACAATTCACGATGGATTATACAAAGTAAGCCAATCCATACCCAGAGTTATGTCAAACTCATCGAATAACAACATCAAATTAATCGAAAAACATAAATCACGAAACATCAATGGGCAATTCTTGCACACTTTATCCACCAAAACACACTTGCATAAGGGGTTTGACACCCTAACCACAATTTCAATAGTCTCAACAGGTAGAGTTTTACTCGATACTAGATTCACACACATATAGGAATAAGTTGATCCTGGATCTATCAATGCAATAACATCAGTATCAAATAAAGTGAAAATACCGGTGATGATGTTTGGAGATGATGCTTCCTCTCGTGCGCGTATAGCATAGGCTCGGACAGGTGCTCTTGCTTCTGATCTCCCAGCTGTATCAGTTGTCCCTCGCTGACTTTCGCTCATATTTTTGATCTTCTGAGGTGGTCTACCCCTAACTGTTAGATTACTCGGTCTTTCATTCTGAATATTTTTTTCTTCAACCATCTTTGGGCAATCTCAAACAAAATGATCTCGGGATCCACATTTATAACAAACTCTATTATTGTACTTGCCCCAGCACTCTCCCACATGTCGTCTCCCACATTGTCTACACTCGGGCTTCTTACTCTTAACACTGCCAACACTTGATTCATTCAGAGCTTGAATTCGTAAACTGGTACTTTGTCTCGAACGACCTCTAGTTGAATGTCCAAATGAAGCATTTGGACGATTGCTTGCATCTTTGTATCTCTTCCTTGAAGGTTGAGAGAATTTATTCATCGATCTCTTTCTTTCATCACAAGCCTCAAAATCGGCTTTCTTCTTTTCTTTACTGAGCTCCTCAGCTTTGCATGCTCTTTCAACTAACACAAAAAATTCATTTATATCCAATATCCCAACCAACAACTTAATGTCTTCATTCAATCCCTCTATGAAACGTTTGCACATAGTAGCTTTAGTAGAAACACATTCTCTAGCATATTGACTCAATCGCATTTAATTCTCGTCAGATTCGAAAGAATGCATAAACGACCTGCTTTTAGTTCTAGAAACTCTTTACGTTTCTGATCAATGAAGCATTGACTGATATACTTCTTTCTGAACTCAGCTTGTAAGAAATCCCAGGTGATTCTCTCTCTCAAAACTATAGATGTCAACGCCTTCCACCAATTATAAGCCGAATCCCTCAACAACAAAATAGCGCACTTAATACATTCATCCAGAGTTAACAACATCTCA
Organism: Gossypium rotundifolium; assembly: GCA_025506655.1. Lineage (NCBI taxonomy): Eukaryota > Viridiplantae > Streptophyta > Magnoliopsida > Malvales > Malvaceae > Gossypium > Gossypium rotundifolium. The sequence continues at coordinate 17,027,018 of CP106733.1, read as the reverse complement.
TCAAATACTCTGATTGTATTCTCAAGCCAAAACTCGGCTCTCTCAGCATCGTCATTGATCGCTGTAAAATAGTCTAGTTTTAATATTTATAAAGAGTGATCGAACTCAGAGATCGACTACGACAACGATAGAGGCAAGCGTACCTATCGAATAAAGAGTATAGCTCGAGCAAGAATATCTTATCGAACCCAAGGAACCTAAAAGTACTACTACTCACTTTCTTTCTATTATTTAGCCTAAAATATGGAGTGATTGGTTTATTAAACTAAAACAAATGAAATATTTAAACTAAATGCAAAGACAAAAGAAATGAAACTTTGGGAAAAGACATTGAAGAAAACTCAATTGATAAAGATGATACCTTCGGGAAGAATCCACCTATGACTTCACTTATTATCTACCTTTTTAATTCATATGATTTCTTTACATAGCTTGATCCTTGAGACTCCCTAACCTATATTAAACCTTCTCTCGAAGTGAATAACGTCTAACTTTAGGTTAATTAGTGGAACTCTCATTCTCTTATAATAACCCCCTAAGGAAGTAGTAAATCGATCAATGGAATCCCATATTAGGTTTCACCCTAATTTGACAAAATCTCGTAACCCTATCTCTAGGCGCCCGATCAACTCCGCTTAATTATGCTAGATCTAATTTTAGGCAGGGTCTATTCCTCCTCCACCTAAGCACATCAGATAAAGTTAAGCAACATAATTAAGAACAAACTAAGTGTTTATCATATAAACTGAAAGAATTAAATAACAAAATCCATCATAGGTTTCATCCCCTTCAGGTATCTGAGGGGTTTAGTTCATAATTAAACAAGAAAACATCTCAAGAGAAAAGATAAAACAAAACATAGGAAATCCTTAAAACCCCCTGAAGGAATTAAAGAGGAGATCCTCCGTCTTGAGTAGAATTCTGACTCTTCAAGATAGATCAATTGGCTATCTTCGAGACAATCCCTAAACGAGTAAAGCTCTGGCAGAAAATTCTGCTAAAACCTCACGCCCTTGAATTGCTGCTATGGATTGTTTATATAGACCTTTGGGATGCTTTTCTTGGCTCTTAATTGCTCGTAATTTAGGTATAATTCGTCCTAGGTATTTGAGTAGACTTAGGATTACATTTCTTAGGCTCCAAGCATCCTATTCCGAGTGAAATTACTCTTTCTCACGGTAGGGGCACGGCTGAGGCACGCCTGTGTAAGTCGTGGTCCAACCCATGTGTAATATTCAGGATTTTGGGGTTCTGCATTTTAATTTGTATTTGTGTGTTAGTGTGCATTGTATGTTAATTGGAAGTATTTGGGGGCTTCGGGAAACCTTGGGTTTGAGTAGGAGTTATAGGAAAATTTTTTAGTCTAAGCTGAGCCATGGAGAGCTAGGGGAGCTAGGTCTTAAGAGAAATTGGGGGTGGATTATGACTCAAAAAGGGAAGCAGTAAAGTGGCAGTGTAGTGCCTAGATGCAATGGAGAGACGGTGGCGTCACATGGAGTGTCAAGGGGGAGGAGGTTCGAGCTGCGAGGCTGGCATTTTAAGTTGTTTTTTACGTCAAGGAGGAAGGAGAGTTGGGCGGCATGCAAATTCTGTGGGGATGAGGTATGGATTGGGTCAACAGCTTAAAATTGGTGGCTGAGATAAGAGATAAGAGGGAGACTCATTCAAACTCATATGAATGAGTGTAGGAGAGGAAAAGTAGGAGGAAAAGAAGGGATTTGGGTGAGGGAAGAAGAGGTGGCCGAATGTGGGGCTCTAGAGGGTGGCTTTTTCGGTTTTTGGGTTGTAGTGGGGTGTGTGTGCCGAAATTGTGTAGTGAAAAGGGGAGTGATCATTTTTTTGGCATTTCTTTTCTTCTTTAGTTCTCTTTTTGCCGAAAATTTGTTCTCTCATCTCATTCTCTCATTTGTGCCGAAACTCTTAGGTGTTCAACTCTTTTCCTTTCCTTTTTACCACTAGCCAAATTTAGGGAGACTATCAAGGGTGTTTCTCACATCTTTTCTTCACTATCTCTCATTGCCGAAACATCATAAATCGCAATTCTTTCTTTCTTTATTTTTTTCTGCAGTTTTACATGACTTCATAAAGCCGAATACACTCTTCTGCTCTGTGGCCGAATCTTCCATTCGTAATTTCTTTCCTTGTTGCGCCTGTGCTTCTCTCTTCTCTTCTAGAAAGCCGAACAAATCTCTCTTGGTTGGGAAACCTTGGCCGAATCTACTAGAGCCTGTAGAGGGGGAGGTGTCGACATTCATCTTCCATCAATCTTCCAATCGGTTTTGAGTATTGTGGTAAGAGGTTTCTTTCTAGACGAGTCTCAATTATTGAAACACCCCAAACCCGGCCCAAAAAGCCTGATCGGATTTGATATGTTCCTCGAGTAAAACTTTAGCAATTCTCGCTTTGTTTAAGAAAAACTTAATGATTTTGAATAAAGCAGATTAACTTAAAGATCAAAGTTGAAATCAAATTGTAAAGTAAATTTGTATCTTCTTAAAACATTATTTTAAGAGAAATTAATAAGTTAAAAGAAAACCAAATTTAATGAAAAATTTATTAATATTATGAAAATATATTTTGTTTTCAAAAGCAGTTTAAATTATTTATCAAAACCATTTAGTTATTTAATTAATAATTGTTCATGGCGTAATAAAATAAATCCAAACACAAAAATTAAAAGCAGTTCATAGTGGCCTTATTACATAAAAATAGTAAAACCCATAATAAATTCTAAATAAGTTTAATAAGTTTAATTTGGAAAATCTCCAAAATACTTTGTTTGAGCATTGGCCACCACGTAGTCCTCGCTGACCCGATCCATCGCGCTAAGAGTCATCTCAAAATTATCCCACAAAAGGGGTGAGTCATAAACTCAATGTGTAACACATACATTAAAAAGCCCATTTGATCATAGCCTTTAAGCCCATTAATAACACATATAGTCATAGGCCCATTTAAGTCATATTTAGCCATAAGCCCATTTTATAGCGAGATCAATTAATAATCATTTAAAATCACATGGATATACACATATAATGAAATGCAAACCCGCCCACCTAACTATCCATCCGCTACACACCACCCGCACCAACCAATCACAAGTGGGGATTACTAAATCGACCTCCATTCACTACACATCATCGAAGGCGGTTGCTTTATACCAACATGCACATCGCCTTATAATTTTGTGGCAAGGCCACTCAGATAAATGTGACCAAGTCACTAGATTCAAAATATGTGACCAAGTCACCAGATTCACATATGTGACCAAGTCACGGATTCAAATATGTGACCGAGGTCACTGGATTATGTGGTAAAACCAAGGAATACTTCCCTTTATCAATTTTACCTATATGCCCATGCACATACATATTATTCAGCTTTTCATGCCATTTACCCCAAAATCATAATATAGTCATACTTATTTCACATTTATGCATATAGCAAAATTAATGAAATATTGGGGTAAACATACTCGAATATCGTATACCTTGAATGGTATCCACAATCATTATCAAATATATTTTCATATAAATCACATTTTATATAGATCTATGAGATTTTAGTGTAATGTTACACACCTTATGACCTGTGAGAACGATACCTTCCCGCCACAACACCTAGTTAATTATCACACTTGATTAAAATACATTGTTACTTATAAAACTATACTATTGATGAGAGATCTAAATCCTTACCCTCGGATTCTCGAACAACTGTTATTTGTGGTTTTTCTCCGTTAGATGGATCAAAACCCGATGACAACCCACTAACGAAAAGTGGTTCGATTGTACGCACGACTTCAAATAAATGATCTTCGTTAACAGAGGGTCCACAACCCGGTGGAAAATCTCTTATCGCCGATACAGCCCTTCTTTTGAAGTTTGAGGGTAAAACAGAGCCTCCTCTCTTCCAAACACTCCGTATTGCTCTTTTCAAACCTATCTTGTTAGTCTCAAAATCACCCCTAAAATAAAGTTGATTAATAATCTATCTAAAAGAATTGATATAACCGAAAGTGATAATCTTTACCTTGGATGATTTCGAAAGATCTCTCCTTAAATGTTGGTTTCAAAAAGGATCCTTAACAATCCCTTCCAAAGTTTCGGCCTAGAAGAAAAAGAATGAGAGAATTAAGTTTCTAAATCGGCTATTCTAAAAGAAATAATGAAAACACTTACAAAAATTCTTACTTGACCACTTGAAAATTCGGCCTTGAACAAAAAAAAAGAGAAAAAAAATATGGTGTTTTGGCTATGGTGGTTTCGGGTTTCCAACAAAAGAAAAGAAAGATTAAGATGAAAATAGAGGATGATTCGGTTTGATAAAAGAGAAGAAAAGAATGTTGATTTTGGTTTTGGTAGAAGGTGGTTTCGGTTGAAAGTGATGAAGAAAGAAAATGAAAAGAGAAAGAAAGAGAAAGGGAAAGAAAGAAAATAAGAATGTCTTTTGATGCTAGATGATTCGGCACTAGAGAGGGAGAAAAGAGAGGAAAATTGTCTTAAAAATCTCTTTGGTGTTTTCGCAATGAGGAAAAGAGAAGAAAATGGTCATTGATTATTTGTATTTTCGGTTACAAGGAGAAAAGAAACCGAAATGGTAAAGTACCAAATGGCTAAAAGAAAAGAAAAAGTTCTCTTTTGGTGTATTATGCAATTGGCTAAGAAACAAGGCTTTGAGAAAAGGGAAAAGATGAACAATTTGGTTAAAATTTTTGGCCAACATACACCCCTAATGCCTATGCAAAATTCGGCCAACCTATGCCAACATGATCCCCTTTTTCCTCCTTATTTCTTCCCCATCAATCCTTTGATTCCTAACACAATTAAGCCTTCTCCCTTAGCCCCTAAAGCCCACTAGGTTCATGGTCAAATGACCATGAAAAAGCTTCCAAAACATTATCCTTTGTTTTAGCCTTTTGTCCCCCTATCTTACCTTAACCTCATGATTCCATGCCATAACTTCTAGCTTGCCTTTTGCATATGGTCTACTAACCAAAAATAAAAAGATGCCCATCCATTCTAGAATGATCTTGGCCGACACTATAGGAAAGAAAACAAAAAAAAAAAAATAAAATTCCTTCCACTTGTTAGTTAGGGGATTCGAACCTCTCCCCTCAAACATTCATCCATGCTACCACCTTGCCAATTGACTTATTATGCTTTAAACCTCTTGTCAATATTTCTTAAAGCCTATCTTGCTTAGCTCCATCTTATTTATTAAAAACTTAATATTTCTCTAAGCATTCACTTACATATTGAAGTTCAAAAATAAACTTCCAAAACACACTCAATCATATTTAGGCATGCAACAACATTCAATTAAGTAGAAATGCATAACCCCTAATTATCAGGATGTTACAGTTCTACCCCCTTAAAATAATTTTTTCCTCAAAATTACTTGGCTAGAACACATCGCTTCCTTCGGTTCCCATGAAGCTTCTTCTGATCCATGATTACGCCATAACACTTTGACGAGAGGAACCGATTTTCTCCAGTAAAACCTTTACATCCCGCCCGAGATTTGAATTGGCTTCTCTTCATAGGACAAATCGGTCTTAATTCCACCTCCTCAATCGGCACTACATGAGATGGATCTCGATCGGTAACGACGTAACATTGAAACATGGAACACATCGTGCATTTGTTTAACTCGAAGGCAAATCTAACCGATATGCCACAGATCCACCCGCTTCACAACCCGATAAGGTCCAATGAACACAGGACTTAACTTCCTTTTCGACCAAATCTCATCACCTTTTTCCAAGGTGAGACCTTTAGGAATACTTGATCCCCCACAGCAAACTCTATTTCCTTCCGCTTAAGATCTGCGTATGACTTTTGTCTATCAGATGCTTCCTTTAATCGAGCCCGGATTACCTTAACCTTTTCTTCGGATTCAGCCACTATTTCTGGACCCAAAATCTGACGTTCCCCTAATTCTGTCCAACACGTAGGAGTGCGACACTTCCGTTCATATAGTGCTTCATATGGTGCCATCCGAATAATGGCTTGGTAACTGTTGTTGTACGCAAATTCTGCTAACGGTAAGAACTCTTCCCAACTTCCCCTGAAATCCATCACACATCCCCTTAACATATCTTTTATGATTTGGATTACTCATTCAGACTGTCCATCAGACTGTTGATGAAATGCCGTACTGAAGTCCAATCTGGTGCCCAAAGCCTGATGCAATGCTTTCCAAAATCGAGACGTAAACCTCGGATCTCTATCCAAAATAATCGACACCAGCACTCCATGCAATCTCACAATCTTAGCTACATATAACTTCGCCAATTTCTGCAAAGAGTAATCAACCCGAACTGGGATAAAATGTGCAGATTTTGCCAATCGGTCCACTATCACCCATACCGAATCTTTCTTAGTAGGCGAGGAGGAAGCCCACTAACAAAGTCCATGGTGATTCTCTCTCACTTCCATCGGAATCTTTATCTATGAAGTAATCCGAAGGTACTTGATGTTCACCTTGACTTGTCGACACATTATGCACTTTCCTACAAACTCCAGAACTTCTCGCTTAAGACCAGCCACCAAAATTGATCTCAAATCTCGGATAACTTACTTCCTCCATGATGCATAGCATAGGGGCTACCATGCGACTCTGAAGAATCTTTTGCCTCAACTCCCGATCCCCAAGATACGACTTTACCTTTGAAACACAATACCCCATCACCGTTAATACCATAATCTTCCAATTCCCCACTCAGACACCTCAAGCTTTACACTCAGATCTTCGTCTCACTAATCGCCTCTCTTTCACTTGACTCAACCATGTCACTAACTTGTAATTCGCCAACAAGCTTAGTCATCGTGAAAGACTAAGATGTGAGAACATCGCCTTAAATCGACACCACTTTCCGACTTAGAGTGTCTGCCACCACATTCGCCTTGCCGGGTGGTACTCAATAGAACGGTCGTAGTCTTTCAATAACTCTATCCACCTTCACGCCTTTAAATTCATTCTTTTCGAGTCAAGAGATATTTCAGACTTTTGTGATCCGTGTATATCATTGACTTTTCCCCGTATAAATAATGTCTCCAAACTTTAAGAGCAAAGACTACAGCTGCCAACTCCAAATCATGCGTCGGGTAATTAACCTCGTGTGGTCTTAACTGTTGAGACGCATACGCAACTACCTTCCCGTCTTGCATCAGAACACATCCTAATCCCGTGTGAGAAGCGTCACAATACACGACAAAATCCTTCCCTGCCTCAGGCTGAATCAAAACTGGAGCTTCAGTTAAAACCCTCTTAAGCTTTTGAAAGCCCTCTTGTTGCTTATCAGCCCACACGAAAGGTACTTCCTTTCTCAACAATTTCGTTAAAGGTGTAGCTATCGATGAAAATCCTTCAACAAATCTTCTGTAATAACCTACTAATCCCAAGAAACTACTAACCTCAGTTACGGACTTGGGTGGTTTCCAATCTAGTACAACCTCAATCTTCCGAGGATCCACCCTTATCCCTTCCGCAGACACCACATGGCCTAAAAATGCAACTTCTTTCAGCCAAAATTCGTACTTGCTGAATTTGGCATAAAGTTTCTTCTCCCTTAAAACTTGCAACACAATCCGGAGATGCTTATCATGCTCCATTTCAGACTTAGAATACACCAGGATGTCGTCTATGAATACCACAACGAATTGATCCAAGTAGGGTTGGAAAATCCGATTCATCATATCCATGAACGCAATTTGGGGCATTCACAATCCAATGGCATTACCGTAAATTCATAATGCCCATATCTAGATCGAAAAGCCGTCTTATGGATATCCGCTTTTTCACTTTAAGCTAATGATACCCCGACCTTAGATCAATCTTTGAGAATACCGCTTGCTCCCTTGTCGATCGAACAAGTCATCGATCCTTGGCAAATGATACTTGTTCTTGATGGTCACTTATTCAACCGCCAGTAGTCTATACACATCCTCATCGATCCGTCCTTCTTCTTCACAATAGGACCGGTGCTCCCATGGAGACACACTAGGTCGAATAAATCCATGATCAAGCAACTCTGAACTCGAGCCTTGCTTAACTAACTCTTTCGGTGCCATTCTATATGGAGCAATAGAAACGGCACTGCTCTGTAATAAGTCAATCCCAATTCTACCTCTCGATCCGAGGCAAACCCGCGCTTCTTCCAAAAAATCTACAAATTCATTCACAGTCCTGACTTTATTAACAGTTGCCTCCTTAGCCTCCAAGGCACTCACCAACATCAGAAAGGCTACACATCCCTTTCTAACCATCTTTTCTACCTTAAGAGCGGATACTATGTTTGATAAGTAGTTCCGTCTCTCAACCATTACTACAACTTCTTTGTCATCAATAGTTCTTAAGGACATCTGCTTAGCAGCACAATCCACATTTGCACGATACTTCACTAGCCAGTCCATGCCTAAGATCAGGTTGAACTCTCTGAATGGTAACTCCATTAAATCAGCCAGAAACTGTATCCCTTGAACTTCTAAAGGCACTTCCTTAAAAAGTTTGTCTATTACTACTGTATGTCCTAAATGACTAAGTATAGTCATCTTCCTAGGTACAGTCTCGTAAGTCACATGCGAGTTTGGATACTTCACTAGCGATGTAAGAGTGAGTTGACCCTATATCTATCAAAGCAATAAAGGGCAACCCGTAAATCGTAAATGTACCGTGATAACATCGTGTGTCACTATCTTCTCCGCGATTTAATCGCATATACGGACCTGGCTGTCTCGCAGAGCTACCAACGCCTCTGCTCAAGTTTCATGACCTCTACCGTAACCATTACCCTTCCATTTGGACCACGGCCCTTATCGGTCATTGCTCACCTTTGCCACCGATTAGCACCCGACTCTTGGGCGGTTCTTATCTGAATTCATCGGGCAATCCTTGATCATATGATCTTTAGACCCGCACTTGAAACATCCTCCGGTCTTTTTTCAACATTCTCCCGGGTGCATCTTCCCACATTGAGCACATGCACAATGTTGTCCACCCGTCATGATCTGTGACTTTATGCCCATCATTTCTTGGTTTCTTTTGAAAATTCCGGATGACCTCAAGACCCAAAGCTTCTCTTGTTCTTATTCTAGCCTCTCCGGTTGCTCTCCTCTCACCGCTTTAACTTCTTTAGCTATTCTTGCCCTTTCTACTAAGATTGCAAAATCTCTTTCCGGTATGAGCAATCATCACTGCAGCTCATCTCTAAGTCTATCCTCAAATCGACATTAATCGCTTATATTCAAGAGCTACTATCCTCCGCATAATGGCTAAGTCGCAAAACTCGCTTCATACTCACTATCGACTTATTTCCTTGCACTAAATATAGAAACGCCTTTCTCCGGGAGTCGATGTAACTAGCTCCAACATATTTTCCTTGAACTTAACTTTAAAATACCCCCAATCCACTCGATCCATTGTGGGTACTCTCCTTGATAGTGAGCCACCACCGGTAGGCCTCATCACGGAGTAGTGAAACAAAGACCTTTCAACTTTTCTTCAAGAAGGGTCTAAATCGTCCATGATCCTCTCGATCGCCTCCAACCAAAGATTCACTACATTTGGAGCTACTCCAGATACTCCCTAAAACCTCGGCTCCATTTGATCTTAGTCTCTCACCATCGACTTTCGAGACCCATTTCTCGTACTAGCTTCGCTACACATTCCAAAACTTCAAAGACGGCTTGTGATCTGCGCCACCTCCTCCATTTTGTTCTTGAAATTCCACCCCAACGGTAGGTATGAGCTTCATTTTGAACCTTGACCAGATTTAATCGGTTACGACACGATCATTCTTCCTCTATCGCCTCATGACGACCACGCCCCTAGAACTCATGTCTACTACGCAGATTATCTATTTTTCTGAAAAAGTCATATGCATTAGAGTCTTTTCACTTCTTATTAAAAGAAAGTTTTATGCAAATGATATTCAATGGTTTTTCCGTAGTAGTACACATACACCTAGGGTCCATGTCTCTAAAGTATAGTTTCCTTAGGCTTGCCATACATTCATATCACTTTTCAATAAAAGTACTTACCGATGGATCCGGTCGAGAACTCGGGTGCCATGCTTCTATAAAACCATTCTAACTAAAGAAAATTTTCAAAAAGTCATTTGGGCCTAATTTTGAAAATGTTGTGGGCTTCACAACCCAAGGCCGAGAGTTTAAAACTAGGCTCTGATACCAAGTTGAAACACCCCAAACCCTACCAAAAAGCCCTAACCGGATTTGATATGTTCCTCGAGTAAAACTTTAGCAATTCTCGCTTTGTTTAAGAAAAACTTAATGATTTTGAATAAAGCAGATTAACTTAAAGATCTCGTTGAAATCAAATTGTAAAGTAAATTTGTATCTTCTTAAAACATTATTTTTAAGAGAAATTAATAAGTTAAAAGAAAACCAAATTTAATGAAAAATTTATTAATATTGTGAAAATATATTTTGTTTTCAAAAACAGTTTAAATTATTTATCAAAACCATTTAGTTATTTAATTAATAATTGTTCATGGCGTAATAAAAATAAATCCAAACACAAAAATTAAAAGCAGTTCATAGTGGCCTTATTACATAAAAATAGCAAAACCCATAATAAATTCTAAATAAGTTTAATAAGTTTAATTTGGAAAATCTCCAAAATACTTTGTTTGAGCATTGGCCACCACGTAGTCCTCACGACCCGATCCATCGCGCTAAGAGTCATCTCAAAAATTATCCCATAAAAGGGTGAGTCATAAACTCAATGTGTAACACATACATTAAAAAGCCCATTTGATCATAGCCTTTAAGCCCATTAATAACACATATAGTCATAGGCCCATTTAAGTCATATTTAGCCATAAGCCCATTATTATAGCAGATCAATTAATAATCATTTAAAATCACATGGATATACACATATAATGAAATGCAAACCCGGCCCACCTAAATATCCATCCGCTACACACCACCTGTACTAACCAATCACACCGTGGGGATTACTAAATCGACCCTCCATCCGCTACACACCATCGAAGGTAGTTCTGCGTCAACATGCACATCGCCCTTATAATTTTGTGGCAAGGCCACTGGATAAATGTGACCGAAGTCACCAGATTCAAAATATGTGGATCAAGTCACCAGATTCACATATGTAACCAAGTCATCGGATTCAAATATGTGACCAAGTCACCGGATTATGTGGTAAAACCACCTAATACTTCCCTTTATCAATTTTACCCATATGCCCATGCACATACATATTATTCAGGTTTTCATGCCATTTACCCCAAAATCATAATATAGTCATACTTATTTCACATTTATGCATATAGCAAAATTAATGAAATATTGGGGTAAACATACGAATATCGATACCACCGAATGGTATCCACAATCATTATCAAACATATTTTCATATAAATCACATTTTATATAGATCTATGAGATTTTAGTGTAATGTTACACACCTTATGACTGTGAGAACGATACCTTCCCACTCGTCAACACCTAGTTAATTATCACACTTGATTAAAATACACTATTACTTATAAAACTATACTATTGATGAGAGATCTAAATCCTTACCCTGATTCTCGAACAATCGTTATTTGTGGTTTTTCTCCGATAGATGGATCAAAACCGATGACAACCCACTAACGAAAAGTGGTTCGGTTATGCATACGACTTCAAATAAATGATCTTCGTTAGCGGAGGGTCCACAACCCGGTGGAAAATCTCTTATCACCGATCATTTCTTCGCTTGAAGTTTGAGGTAAAAGCAGCCTCCTCTCTTCCAAACACTGCATCGCTTTTTCGAACCTATCTTGTTAGTCTCAAAATCACCCTAAAATAAAGTTGATTAATAATCTATCTAAAAGAATTGATATAACCAAAGTGATAATCTTTACCTTGGATGATTTGAAAGATCTCTCCTTAAATGTTGGTTTCAAAAGGATCCTTAACAATCCCTTCCAAAGTTTCGCCTAGGAGAAAAGAATGAGAGAATTAAGTTTCTAAGTCGGCTATTCTAAAAGAAATAATGAAAACACTTAAAAAATTCTTACTTGACCACTTGAAGATTCGCCTTGAACAAAAAGAAGAAAAAAAATATGGTGTTTTGGCTATGGTGGTTTCTGTGTTTCCAACAAAAGAAAAGAAAGATTGAGATGAAAATGGAAGATGATTCGATTTGACAAAAGAGAAGAAAAGAATGTTGATTTTGGTTTTGGTAGAAGGTGGTTTTGGTTGAAAGTGAAGAAGAAAGAAAATGAAAAGAGAAAGAAAGAGAAAGGAAAGAAAGAAAATAAGAATGTCTTTTGATGCTAGATGATTCGCACTAGAGAGGAGAAAAGAGAGGAAAATTGTCTTAAAAATCTCTTTGGTGTTTTCTAAGAATGAGGAAAAAGAGAAGAAAATGGTCATTGATTATTTGTATTTTCGCCATACAAGGAGAAAAGAAACCGAAATGGTAAAGTACCAAATGGCTAAAAGAAAAGAAAAAGTTCTCTTTTGGTGTATTATGCAATTGGCTAAGAAACAAGGCTTTGAGAAAAGGGAAAAGATGAACAATTTGGTTAAAATTTTTGGCCAACATACACCCTTAATGCCTATGCAAAATTCGCCAACCTATGTCAACATGATCCCTTTTCCTCCTTATTTCTTCCCCATCAATCCTTTGATTCCTAACACAATTAAGCCTTCTCCCTTAGCCCCTAAAGCCGACTAGGTTCATGGTCAAATGACCATGAAAAAGCTTCCAAAACATTATCCTTTCTTCAAGCCTTTTGTCCCCCTATCTTACCTTAACCTCATGATTCCATGCCATAACTTCTAGCTTGCCTTTTACATATGGTCTACTAACCAAAAAATAAAAAGATGCCCATCCATTCTAGAATGATCTTGGCCGACACTATAGGAAAGAAAACAAAAAAAAAAATTTGTTAGCTAGGGGATTCGAACCTCTCCCCTCAAACATTCATCCATGCACCCTTACCACCTTGCCAATTGACTTATTATGGTTTAAACCTCTTGTCAATATTTCTTAAAGCCTATCTTGCTTAGCTCCATCTTATTTATTAAAAACTTAATATTTCTCTAAGCAATCACTTACATATTGAAGTTCAAAAATAAACTTCCAAAACACACTCAATCATATTTAGGCATGCAACAACATTCAATTAAGTAGAAATGCATAACCCCTAATTATCAGGATGTTACAATTATTTTCCATTAAGATATCAAATTGGGAAGACTAACTTCATTTTCTCTGTTATGGCCGAATCCATGAAAAGTGATATCGGGATTTCTGTAGGCTAACATTAAAGGAGTAGAGATCTTTCGAGATTTGAGTGATCAAGGTAAGCAAGGAATATCGTTGGGCCGAAGGCCATTTCATGTGTTCTTTTGGGTTGAGCCGAATCTAACATAAGGTTGTGTAGGAGGATTTCAGCAAGTTTAGGTGCAAATCGTTTAGGCTTTAGGTTTCGGGATTTAGTCGACTGTGCCAAAAAGGTGTGTAGCTATCGCACTGTTCTCCTGTTATTTGTGTTTGCTGTTATATCTATATGTGTATAAGATGTGTATGGTAGCTGGAAACAATGACTAAGATGGTGGCTACCTATGGTGGGTAATCGGTTAACCAGGTTAGTGTTTCATGATATTGATCTACCTGTGGTATATGTGTGAAATTGTGGTAAGCATGTGATGTATACTCATTTTAATGTTGTCATAAATTATATATATGCATGGGGATTGGGATATGATTAATGAAGGACAGGGTGTACATATTTATGTACGTGGATGATGTTAGCCTTGAGCTACGTTGTCGCTTGATGTTGGCTGTGTGCTTCATCAAGGTGGGGTCTTGGCTATGTGCCACATCGTGGACGGTTGATAGCTGTGTGCATCACCGTGGATTGAGGATGACTTGGAGTCACCTTGTGGATACAGATAAGTGGGGTCACTTAGGTGATCGGTGGCTATGCCACGACCTTGGGCAGCAGGCCTGCCAAGGAGGTGTGTAGTGATTGGAGGGTGATTTAGTAATCCCCTAGTGTGTGCGGCAAGTACGGGGGTGTGTAGCGGATGGACACTAGGTTGGGTTGGGATTCATTTTGCATGATTGTATGTGTGGACTGTGTGGAGGTGGGCCAAGCCTATTTGTGGAGACATGTGAAATAATTATACACTGAGTCGGTTTGGCTCACCCTATTTTTCACAAACATTGTAGGTGATACATGAATCTTGGACCGGGCTGGGGCGGATACGAGGTGGCCATGCAGAAGATGTTTTTTGTTTATTTCTTGCACTTTATATTTTCAGTATTTTTGAGTAAATATTTATTGTAATAAGGCCACTTAAAATATTTGGGGACTTTTATTATGTTTAGGTGGGATTGATGATCGAGTTAAAATTTGGGAAAATTTCATTAAAAAAAAACAATTTACATCTTAAAACTTATATTAACTGTAATACCCGGAAATTTGTAACAACATAATTTTACTCAGAATCTCAAAGGTACAGTGTACTATAAATGACAGGAAATTATTATGTTTTCACCTTTATGTCAAATACTTTTCAAACTTTTTTCCTCAGTACATTCTAAATCTGGCCATGGTGTTTGGGCCGGGTTTGGGGTGTTACAATTTGGTATCAGAGCTAGGCTCAAAACTCGACTTTGAGGGTTTTGGGCCCAAAAACATTTCCAAATATGGGCTTTTCAAAAACATAGACTTCCATGAACTTTCTCAGGTTTATTCTGGCATGGCACCTGTATCTCTGGCCCGAAGTCCGCTAGGTAAGTACCCCTAACTACTGAAGTGATTGGTATGTGAAACTTTATGGGCATTATGGGATCGTATATTAGTAGATTAGGAGCTATTGAACCCTAGGATTAGCTTACTCTAACACCAAAAATACATAAGACTTAAGTACAACCAAACAAATCTGTGAGTAAGTCGCCGAGTTAGGGTGTGGCAACAGTTGTGCGCATGTCTAGGATTGGATTCGGTGAGAGCATGGTATTTAAGCAGCCCGAGTGGCTCACCTTCTCTTCACTCGAATCCTACCTGGTGCGTAGTGACAGTTCACCCTAACCAAGAGGACTTATTCACTGGCTTAACCCAATAATTACAACCCGAAAGGGACCAGTTACACTGTTTTGTAAAAACTACCTTAAGATTTGAAAAAAATGACCAAGATATTCCGGTTTGAAAAAAAATTACCAAATTACCTGATTTACAAATTTACCAAAATAACCCCAATTTTTAAAATTTTTGCAATACCTTTGATTTGGAAAAAAACAGAAAATATTCAAAATAACCTCAAATTTTGAAAATTCTGGAATGCCTTGATTTATAAAGATTTTTTTTTAAATTAACCCTGATTTATTACTAAAATGAATTACAAAAATACCCTTGGGGTGGGAATGGACAAATGCCTAAAGTAGTGTGGTGGATGTTGTTGATGAATGTATGTGACTCTCTAAATTAGAGTAGTAAAACTTGAGATGGAAATTTTGGTTGATCGAAAGAACTACTACCAAAACTTCTTTACATAAAATTGTTCGCGGATAATCAGTGGAACAAAAGACTAATGCATAAAATCTCTTAAATCAGATTAAATCGCGATAGTAGATATGAGTTCTAGGGGCGTGGTCGTAATGCACGGGCGTGGTAGAAGCGGGATAATAGTGTCGAACCGGTGGGGTCCGCCATGGGTCAAAAATGATGTCGCCGCCGCATGCGATGGGCGCGGAGGATCAGATCGACGGTAGAGATGACGCAGCTCGAGCTATCTTTGCGAGTTTTGAAAGAGTTGTAGGGCGAACATGGGTCTTTGGGTTTGAAGTCGGTGCGAACGACTCGAGCGAATGGAGCCAAGATATTTAGGGAGTTTGGGGTAGCCGAATGTGGCGAATCTTGGTTAGAGGCAATCGAAAGGATCATGGACGATTTAGGATGCACGACGGAGGAAAAGCTAAAGGTGTTGCCTCTTTACTTGAGATGAGGCCTACCAATGGTGGCTCATAGTTAAGGAGGGTACTCGATGGTGAGTAGATGGGGTTACTTTAAGGTAAAGTTTGAAGGAAAGTATGTCAGAGTTAGTTACGTAGACGCGCAGAGGAAAGCGTTCGTGAACCTAGTACAAGGGGGTAAGTCTGTAGCGGCGTATGAGGCGAAATTCTTAAGGCTAAGTCGGTATGCCAGAGGGATTGTTGCTACTAATTATGAGCGTTGTGTGAGGTTTGAGGATGGGCTGCGAGATGAGCTGCGGGTGTTGATAGCTCCTCATCAGGAGAAGGACTTTGCTACTTTGGTAGAGAAGGCTTGGATAGCCGAGGAGGTCAAGCGGACTGAGAGGCAGAATAGAGATAAGGATAGACGTCGGAACAAGAGAGGTTTTAGGTCATCAGGGACTTCTAGAGGTTTTTAAAAAAGACCGAGGGTTAAAAATTTTGCTCGTGTTTCTATGCCAGTTGCTGGAAATCAGGACCATCCGTATGCTCGATGTGGAAGGTTTCATGTTGGCGAGTGCTGGGGACAGAATTGAGATTGTTTTAGATATGGCTCTAACTCTCATTTGATCAAAGATTGTCCTCAGGATCTGAATAGGGCTCAGACAGTAGGTTCGGGGTATGTGCAGCCAGGAAGAGGTGGTCAACAGGTGTCGAGAGGTTGTGGTCTGAACCGTGGAGGAAATAGAGTTGGCCGAGGTCAGGGAGCACCAAGCAGAGGTGCTGGGAGTTCAGATGCAAGGCAACCAGGGTTGGTGTATGCAGCCAGACGTCGTGAAGAGGGAGATGCACCAGATGTTATCGCGGGTACGTTCCTTATTTACGGATTACCCTTTATGGCTCTAATTGATGTTGGGTCAACTCATTCGTACATTGCTAGTGCGGTGTCTGGAACTTTGGATGTGAACTCTGAAACTGTCTCTAGGAAGATGGCTGTACTCAGTCCTTTACGGCAATCTGTAGTGGTAGATAAACTCTTTAGAGACGTGCCTTTAGAAGTTCAGGGGGTAGTGTTTCCAGCTGACTTAATGGAACTACCATTCGGGGAGTTTGACCTAATATTAGGCATGGATTGGCTAGTGAGGTATCATGCGAATCTGGACTGTGCTGATAAGCGCATGTCGTTGAAAACTTCCGATGACAAAGAGATTGTAGTGATAGGGGAATGGAGAAATTACTTGTCGAATATATTGTCTGCTCTTAAGGCAGAGAAGATGGTGAGGAAAGGATGTGTGGCTTTTTTGATGCTTGTTAGTGCCTTGGAGGCTAAGGGCGCAACGGTAGGTGAGGTCAGGACAGTGAAAGAGTTTGGGATGTTTTTTCGGAGAAACTGTCGGGGTTGCCTTCAGATCGCGAGGTGGAATTTGGGATTGATTTGTTGCCAGGTACGGCGCCAGTATCTATCGCTCCATACAAAATGGCACCAAAGGAGTTGGTTGAGCTTAAGGCTCAGATCTAGGAGTTGCTTGATCGTGGGTTTATCCAACCCAGTGTGTCTCCATTGGGAGCATCGGTCTTATTCGTAAAGAAGAAGGATGGGTCTATGTGGATATGCATAGACTATTGGTAGCTAAATAAGCTGACGATCAAAAACAAGTACCCACTGCCGAGGATAGACGACTTGTTTGATCAGCTTAAGGGGGCTGCGGTATTTTCAAAAATAGATCTAAGGTCGGGATACCACCAGCTCAAGGTGAAGGAAGCGAATATCCATAAATCAGCTTTTCAGACTCGATACGAGCATTATGAATTCCTAGTGATGTCGTTCGAGCTAACGAACGCCCCAACTGCTTTCATGGATATGATGAATCAGGTTTTCCAACCCTACCTGGATCGATTCGTCGTTGTGTTCATAGACGACATCCTGGTGTATTCCAAGTTTGAGGAGGAAAATGATGAGCATCTCCGGGTGGTGTTGCAAGTGTTAAGGGAAAAGAAGCTATATGCCAAATTCAGCAAGTGTGAATTCTGACTAAGGGAGGTTGCTTTTCTGGGTCATGTGGTGTCTGCGAAAAGGATAAGGGTAGATCTCAGGATGATTGAGGCAGTGTTAGATTGGAAACCACCTAGGTCAGTGGCAGAGGTTCGCAGTTTCTTAGGATTAGCAGGCTACTATAGGAGATTTGTAGAAGGGTTCTCGTCTATAGCAGTACCTTTGATGAAATTGTTGAGAAAGGAGGTACCTTTCGTGTAGACGGACAAGCAGCAGGGAAGTTTTGAGAGATTAAAGAAGGTTTTGACCGAAGCTCCAGTTTTATTTCAGCCTGAGGCAGGAAAGGACTTTGTGGTGTATTGTGATGCTTCTCACATGGGATTGAGATGCGTTCTGATGCAAGAAGGGAAGGTTGTTGCCTATGCGTCTCAGCAGTTAAGGCCTCATGAGGTTAATTACCCGACGCATGACCTGGAGTTGGCTGCTGTGGTTTTTGCGCTAAAGGTGTGAAGGCACTACTTATATAGAGAGAAGTCGGTGATCTATACGGACCACAAAAGTCTTAAGTATCTGTTGACCCAAAAGGAGCTGAATCTGAGACAGCGAAGGTGGGTGGAGTTGTGAAAGATTATTATTGTTCTATAGAGTATCACCCGGGCAAGGCGAATGTGGTGGCAGATGCCTTAAGTGGGAAAGTAGTGTCGGATCTAAGGGCGATGTTTGCACATCTTAGCTTGTATGACGATGGAAGTTTGCTAGCAGAGTTACAAGTAAAGCCGACATGATTGAGTCAGGTGAAAGAAAGACAGTTGGTAGACGATGATCTAAGGCTAAGCTATGACAAGTGCAGGATGGGAAATTGGAAACTTATGGTGTGAGCAGGTGTGGTGTTGTGTTTCAAAGGTAAGGTCTATGACGAAGGATGAAGAGCTTAGGCGGAGGATTCTTCAGAATCGCATGGTAGCCCTTATGCTATGCATCCTAGAGGAAGCAAGTTATCTGAGAGATCTGGGATCGATTTTGGTGGCTTTGGTCTTAAGCGGGAAGTTCTGAGTTTGTAGGGAAGTGCTTAACGCGTCGACAAGTCAAGGTGAACACGGTACCTTGAGGTTACTTGACCGGTGAAGATTCCACGATGGAAGTGGGAGAGAATCACCATGGACTTCGTTAGTGGGCTTCCCCTTACGCCTACTAAGAAAGATTCGGTATGGGTGATAGTAGATCGGTTGACAAAGTCTGCACATTTCATCCCAGTGTGGGTTGATTATTCTTTGTAGAAGTTGGCGAAGTTGCATCTGGCAGAGATTGTGAGACTGCATGGAGTGCCGGTGTCGATTATCTCGGATAGGGACCCAAGGTTTACGTCTCGGTTTTGGAGGGCACTGCATCAGGCATTGGGGACCAGGTTAGACTTCAGTACGATGTTTCATCTACAGTCAGACGGCCAATTTGAGCGAGTAATCCAAGTATTAGAGGATATATTGAGGGGATGTGTGATAGATTCCAGAGGAAGCTGGGAGGAGTTTTTGCCTTTAGCAGAATTTGCATATAATAACAGCTATCAAGCGAGTATTCGGATGGCACCGTATGAAGCTTTGTATGGACGGAAGTGTCGGATACCTACTTGTTGGACAGAATTGGGTGAACGTCATGTTTTGGGGCCTGAGATAGTGGCAGAGTCAAAGGAGAAGGTTAAGATGATTCAGGCACGGTTGAAGGTGGCATCTGATAGGTAAAAGTTATACGCAGATCTTAGGAGAAAAGAGATAGAGTTTGCAGTAGGTGACTATGTGTTTTTAAAGGTGTCATCGTGGAAGAAGGTAATGAGATTGGTCACAAGGAAAAGCTAAGTCCCAGGTTTATAGGGCCTTATCGGGTTTTGAAGCGGGTGGGACCAGTGGCATATCAATTGGAGTTGCCTTCGAAGTTAAAATAGTTGCACAATGTGTTTCATGTCTCGATGTTACGTCGTTACCGATTGGATCCATCTCACGTGGTTCCAGTTGAGGAAGTAGAGTTGAGACCGATTTGTCCTACGAGGAAGAACCGATTGATTTTGGAGCGGGATGTGAAAGTTTTCTGAGGAAATCGATTCCTTTAGTCAAGGTGTTATGGCGCAACCATGGCTCGGAGAAAGCTTTGTGGGAGCCGGAGGAGGCAATGCGACAACAATACCCTCACCTATTTTAGCCAGGTAATTTCGAGGCCGAAATTATTTTTAAGGGGGTAGAACTATAATATCCAAGATTTGGGGGTTGTGCATTTTAATTTGTATTTGTGTGTTAGTGTGCATTGTATGTTAATTGGAAGTATTTGGGGGCTTCGGGAAACCTTGGGTTTGAGTAGGAGTCATAGGAAAATTTTTTAGTCTAAGCTGAGCCAAGGAGAGCTAGGGGAGCTTGGTCTTAAGAGAAATTGGGGGTGGATTATGACTCAAAAAGGGAAGCAGCAAAGTGGCAGTGTAGCACCTAGGTGCAAGGGGAGAGGGTGGCGTCACATGGAGTGTCAAGGGGGAGGAGGTTCGAGCTGCGAGGCTGGCATTTTAAGTTGCTTTTTGCATCAAGGAGGAAGGAGAGTTGCGCGGCATGCAAATTCTGTGGGGAGGAGGTATGGATTGGGTTAACAGCTTAAAATTGGTGGCTGAGATAAGAGATAAGAGGGAGACTCATTCAAACTCATATCAATGAGTGTAGGAGAGGAAAAGTAGGAGGAAAAGAAGGGATTTGGGTGAGGGAAGAAGAGTTGGCAGAATGTAGGGCTCTGGAGGGTGGCTTTTTCGGTTTTTGGGTTGTAGTGGGGTGTGTGTGCCGAAATTGTGTAGTGAAAAGGGGAGTGATCATCTTTTTGGCATTTTTTTTCTTCTTTAGTTCTCTTTTGCGAAAATTTGTTCTCTCATCTCATTCTCTCATTTGTGCCAAAAACTCTTAGGTGTTCAACTCTTTTCCTTTCCTTTTTACCACTAGCCGAATTTAGGGAGACTATCAAGGGTGTTTCTCTCATCTTTTCTTCACTATCTCTCATTGCCGAAACATCATAAATCGCAATTCTTTCTTTCTTTGTTTTTTTTCGCAGTTTTACTTGACTTCATAAAGCCGAATGCACTCTTCTTGATACGTGGCGAATCTTCCATTCGTAATTTCTTTCCTTGTTGCTTTGTGCTTCTCTCTTCTTCTAGAAAGCCGAACAAATCTCTCTTGGTTGGGAAACCTTGGCGAATCTACTAGAGCACTGTAGGGGAGGTGTCGACATTCATCTTCCATCAATCTTCCAATCGGTTTCGAGTATTGTGGTAAGAGGTTTCTTTCTAGACGAGTCTCAATTATTTTCCATTAAGATATCAAATGGGGAAGACTAACTTCATTTTCTCTGTTATGGCCGAATCCATGAAAAATGATATCGGGATTTCTGTAGGCTAACGTTAAAGGAGTAGAGATCTTTCAGGATTTGAGTGATCAAGGTAAGCAGGGAATATCGTTGGGCCGAAGGCCATTTCATGTGTTCTTTTGGGTTGAGCCAAATCTAACATAAGGTTGTGTAGGAGGATTTCGGCAAGTTCAGGTGCAAATCGTTTAGGCTTTGGGTTTCGGGATTTAGTCGACTGTGCCAAAAAGGTGTGTAGCTATCGCACTATTCTCCTGTTATTTGTGTTTGTTGTTATATCTATATGTGTATAAGATGTGTATGGTAGCCGGAAACAATGACTAAGATGGTGGCAACCCATGGTGGGTAATCGGTTAACCAGGTTAGTGTTTCATGATATTGATCTACCTATGGTATATGTGTGAAATTGTGGTAAGCATGTGGTGTATACTCATTTTAATGTTGTCATAAATTATATATATGCATAGGGATTGGGATATGATTAATGAAGGACAGGGTGTACATATTTATGTACGTGGATGATGTTAGCCTTGAGTTACATTGTCGCTTGATGTTGGCTGTGTGCTTCATCAAGGTGGGGTGTTGGCTATGTGCCACATCGTGGACGGTTGATAGCTATGTGCATCACCGTGGATTGAGGATGACTTGGAGTCACCTTGTGGATACGGATAAGTGGGGTCACTTAGGTGACCGGTGGCTATGCCACGACCTTGGGCAAGCAGTCCGCCAAGGAGGTGTGTAGCTATTGGAGGGTGATTTAGTAATCCCCGTGTGTGTGCAGCAGTGCAGGGGTGTGTAGCGGATGGACACTAGGTTGGGTTGGGATTCATTTTGCATGATTGTATGTGTGGATTTGTGTGGAGGTGGGCCAAGCCCATTTGTGGAGACATGTGAAATAATTATACCTTTGAGTCGGTTTGACTCACCCTATTTTTCACAAACATTGCAGTGATACATGAATCTTGGACCGGTGGGGAGGATCTGAGGTGGCCATGAGAAGATGTTTTTTGTTTATTTCTTGCACTTTATATTTTCAGATTTTTGAGTAAATATTTATTGTAATAAGGCCACTTAAAATATTTGGGGACTTTTATTATGTTTAGGTGGGATTGATGATCGAGTTAAAATTTGGGAAAATTTCATTTTAAAAAAAAACAATTTACATCTTAAAACTTATATTAAGCGTAATACCTAAAATTTGTAACAACATAATTTTACTCGAATCTCAAAGGTACGATTGTACTATAAATGACGGGAAATTATTATGTTTTCACCTTTATGTCAAATACTTTTCAAACTTTTTTCCTCAGTAACATTCTAAATTTGGCCGTGGTGTTTGGGCCGGGTTTGGGGTGTTACACGTGTCTCCATTCTGTTGATTTAGGAATGGCTATGACACGCCCGTGTAATATATGGGTAGAGGCCATGCTTTGGGTCTGCCAATTGGGGAACGACTGTGTACATCGTGGTCAGGCCATGTTGGGCTTTTTGTCGACGAGGCACGATCGTGTAAATCAGGGTGTGACCGTGTGCAATCTAAATATTGGGGCACGGCCATGCAAAGATGAAGTCCGTGTCTGCCGACTTCTTGGGTTGGCCCAATTTGGTCGAAGATAAGCCTGCTTTTACGTTCTTTTTACCCTTAGGTGTTCTCCCGAGTATACGACATGAAAAGAAAGGATTAAGAGCATCTTTTACATAAATTAAGGGCTAAATTATCCAAAAGCATACTAAATATGGGGTTAAAATGTGTTACTTTTATGGTTTATAAAATACCCCATACTTAAGCTTTTACTTGTCCTCAAGCAAAATTATCAATTTACAATTAAAACGAACTTTCCAAAATTCATAATTCCCATTGACAATGCCTCATCATAATTCATTTATAATTTATACATGGATGATTTAACTCGAAGTGCCCTAAAGATTCAATTACGATAAGTCATACCTTTATAGCCTGAAACCGTAGGTGTCTCCCCTTATATAAGTAACCGTCAAGGACCGACATCCTCACTAAAGATTCACTCAAATCACTCAAAAATGTTTAAGGTTCAAGAATAAGCACTCTAAGTCGAACTTGAAAAGTTAATCCCATAAGCTTGCCTGAAAATCAAATCTCACCACTATATATGAGATGATAAACAGATCAAAAGGTCTTTATTAGGGTTGTAACGGGGCTAGGGTTAAAGGTGTGGATAAAGGCTGAATTAGAAGGTTAGAATCGAGATTGAATTAACCAATTACCTAACTAGAAACAATGAACTAATATAAGTACTTACATTAATTAAATGCTAATAAGAATACTATAATACTTCAATACGAGCTCTTCTTCAATCAATTGGAATTTAGATACATGAGCTCTAAACTTTGATTGATTTTTTTAAGAAAAAACTAAAATATTACATCATAAATGATAATGTAACTATTGAACTAATATAATTGGTAATTTAATCAAATCAAACCTCGATTAAAGGGTAGTCAAAAGAATGGTGATAACAAATATAAAGGGATTTTGGGTTGATATTAGTGGGTGAGTCAATAAAAGGTTATTAGGATTCAACGGGGTTCACTAGGGTTAATTTGTGAAGGTAGGCTTTTAGTGGAGTAAATGGGTTAAACCTAGGTGCCTTTATCATCTCAGTGTATCAAATCATTAATGTGGTCTCGACATGTATAAACGAGGCAAGTTCTAGAATAACAGTTCAAAGTTGACACACTCATAATCAATTAAAGTGAGCATAAAAAAGGGGTATATGCTCTATAAGGCTCAGAATCTCACAAAAAATTATGGGTGTTTTGACATCAATCCTTATAAATTTTGAACTTCAAGGTGATACTCAAATTAGGTTCAACAACCTGTCAAAATTTTTTTAGAAAGTAGACTTATCATGCTCGATTCTCTAGTATCCTTCAAATTTAATCATCAATGCACAATTAACTATGATTTAATTAGAGACATATCAATAAAGATCATAAATCATCAAAATTTTACCCTAATTAATAATATGAAAAAAATACTTAAGATCAAGACTAATTTCAGAGTTTTGAGAATTATGCAAAAAGTTAGGCACTATTACCCCCACACTTAAAATGTACATTGCCCTCAATGTACAAAGATAGATAATGAAATTTATGTGCCAAATCAAAAAGATAAGTGAGGAAAATAATACTCCACGAAACTGGATGATCCGCTGCCGTCTTTGGTGGCGATGATGGTGTTTCTATGGGCTCGTGGAGTGGCTATGAGAAACAATTTGCTAGATGAAGAAATTGGGTAGCCTGTGAAGATATAGCCGAGAGATCTAGAGAAATAATAATGATATACTAATAATAAATTTAAAGACTAAGAAAATAAAAAGAAGGAGACTAAGAAGAGAACTGAAATTGAAAGAAAAGACTAATGGACTAAGGAGTCCTTATTGTTGGATGGTTTGCGAAGTGGGTGTGACTTCGAAGGCTGTGTTGTGTGATTCCCTAGTAGCCTTTAGAACCTAAAACCAAGAAACTAATATGAAATAAATTACATTAAGCATAAAAGAAGTATAGATAAGGAAAATAAAGGAGACGAGAAAAGAAAAATAGAACCGAAAAGGTTTTTGAGACCCTTGGCGTGTCAATTAAGTGAAGCTGTCGGCATGAACTCATGTTGAGATTTCCTCTGAGGATACGACGCTTACGTTTCTTCGGCACGGTCATTGTGTTGCTCAAGTGTCTTGGATATTTTAAGAGTAGGAAGAAAAATTTGAAAGAAAAGAGAAAGAAGGACTAAGAAAGAAGATGGGAAAAAGAGGAATGGCTGTGGGGGTTTAAATAGGATTTCAAATCTGGCATGTTCCCACACCCGTGTACCGAGGGTGTGTTGATTCACACGGCTGCATCGCACGACTGTGTTGTGGGGTGTGTTGTTCTTCTACGACTATTTTGATGGTTTGCATGCCCATTCCTAAGAAGCCAGTATAGGAGCACGGTTGGAATGCACGGGCATGGTCTACCTGTACTAAATAGGTTAGTATCTTAGCACGACTGTGAGACACGACTATGCTATTTTTGTCGGTGCCCGTACTATGGGTGGTTGGATCCATGACGTTCGGGGTGGTTGCACTGACTTGCACGGCTTTGCTCTGTCAGTATGGTGGTTCCGGTGGTCCACATGGCCACGGGCACAGCCGTGTGTAAGGTCGTTGGCATGGAAACCTGCATCTTTGTTTTAAATGTGGAGAGAGAAGAGAGAAGGAAAGGAAATGAAAGAGAAAAAAATAATAGGAAAAAAAATAATTTTGAAAACTAAAAAGTGTTAGTACTCAGGTTGCCTCCCGAGAAGCGCTCGTTTATAGTCTTAAGCTAGACTATCCTTAACTTTGAAAAATTTTAGGGCGGTTTAAAGGATTGAATATTTTCCTCTTCTTGTGATTTTATTTTCGTGACTAAGTTTGGGTTGAGAAGCGTTTACCTTGATTTTGGGTTACTTACCTGTTGTGGGGAAGATTTCGTGTACCTTGGGAAGAATTTCTCCTTTGCCCTCAAGTCTGTTGAAGTGATGTGAAGATCGGCTTTGTCTAATGATTGCACGGTCTCCTATTTTAAAGTGATTTGATGTTCCTATGAGCTCTTCTGACAGTTCCTCAGGTTTTACTTCGTGTTGGTCCGGCTTTGCTTGTGTTTTTTGCTCTTCTAATTTTTCGACCTTAAGTGTACGTGATTCTTCTGTGTCAACTAAGATGCTATGGTTTGATTCAGATTTGATGTCGTGTGGTGTTTCCTACAATGAAGGTTGAATAATTTGATTATTGACTAGAGTAATTTCCGTACCTTCATCATTCATGGCTCTAGCTGAGTTGTGAGCTTGAAGATTTATTGATTCATCTCCTACGCGAAGTATGAGTTCTCCTATGGCAACATCAATCTTAGTTCTATCAGTTACTAGAAAAGGCCTTCCTAAAATCAAGGGGATTGAATTATCCTCATCCATGTCTAAAACAACAAAGTCTACTGGAAAAACAAATTTATCGATTTTGACTAAAACATCTTCAATAATGCCCCTAGGGATTCTAACACTTTTATCAGCTAGTTGAATACTCATCCTAGTTTGTTTGGGCTTCCCTAGACCTAGTCGTTTAAACAATCCATAAGGTATGACTTTTATACTTGCCCCTAAATCAGCTAACGTATTATCAATAGTCAAACTACCAATTAAGCATGGAATCGTAAAACTCCCTGGATCTTTTAGTTTTTGTGGTAGCTTGTTCTGTAGCATTGCTGAGCATGTTGCATTTAATTCCACATGGTGCTCTTCATCTATTTTGCGTTTGTTTGTCAAGAGCTTGCTTAAGAATTTCCTTGCATCGGGCATCTGAAAAAGAGCTTCAAGAAGAGGTAAGTTAATATGTAATTTTTTCAAGAGTTTTAGAAACTTACCGAATTGTTCCTCTGAATCATCTTTTTTTAATGCTTCGGGATAAGGTATGCGGGGTTGGTATTTTTTAGTTATCGATTTTTACTTTTCTTGAGCTACCTCGGTCTTATCCTTCTTTTCATCTTGATGTGGGTCTATCTACTACATACCCTCTTGAGTTGTAATGGCTTGGATTTGCTCTTTTGGGTTTATTTACGTGTTGCTTGGTAGGCGTCCTTGTTGGCATTGAAATTAGCTTTGTCAGTGTCCCCTTGACCTAGTAAGTTCTCCAACTTGATTCTCGAGTCCTTTCATCGACTTCGTTGTTTATCAAGGTTTGTATCGGTCTTTTGAAGGCGAGATTCGTGGTCGCCATGAATTTTGTCGACATCTCTTTAAGGCTTGATTTTTTTCCGTGGGTAGGGCTGATTTTGATAATTTGGAGGAGGTTGCTGCCTTTGAATTCCTTGATTTCCTTGTCCTCCCCACGAAAAATTTGGGTGGTTCCTCCAACATGGGTTATAAATATTACTATAGGGATTATTATTGGATCTGAAATTGTTACCTATATAGTTTGTCTGCTCGTTTTCTGATCCTGGTTGGTAGGGTGGGTACTCAGCATTCGCCATATTCCCGCTTGCTTCGCTTTGCATTACTGGATGTACCTGCGAAGAACAAAAATTATCAAGCTTTTTATTCATTAACTCTACTTGTGTTGACAGCATTGTCACTGCGTCTATGTTGAAAACTCCGGCTGATTTTCTTGGCTTTGCCCTTGTGATTTGCCATTGATAAGTGTTCAATGACATCTCTTCAATAAAATCGTAGGCCGCTTCAGGAGTTTTGTTGTTTAAAGTTCCGCCGGCTGATGAATCAATCATTTGCCTAGTTGAAGAATTCACACCATTGTAGAAAGTTTGGACTTGAAGCCACAAAGGTAATCCGTGGTGTGGGCACCTTCTTAGGAGATCCTTGTATCTTTCCCATGCATCATATAATGTTTCTGCGTCATTCCGCACAAAAGAAGATATGTCATTCAAATTTGGCCATTTTGGTGGTGGAAAATACTTTAAAAGAAATTTTTCGGTCATTTGGTCCCATGTGGTGATTGACCATCGTGGTAACGAAGTTCAACCACTTCTTTGCTTTATTCCTTAATGAAAAGGAAATAGCGAAGATGTATGGCATCATCGTAAACGCCATTTATTTTGAAAGTATCACGAACTCTAAGAAATTAGCTATATGAGTATTTGGTTCTTCGATCACGCAATCTATCAAATTGAACAAACTGTTGAATCATTTGTATTGTGTTAGGTTTTTATTCAAAATTATTAGTAGCTATAGCAGTATAACAATACTAGATTCGCTCCCTCAAATTAGGTTTAGCATAATCATACATAGTCTGTGAGCATTCGATTTTATGATCAAAGTAATTATTTTGGCCATCCCTTGAAGAGGATTGGATCATTTGTTGTTCTTCTCTTTGGTAGTCTAGAGCTTATCTAGTTTCTCTGCGATTTATGAGCGGTAGCTTTAATATCACTATCGTATTCTAATGGTCCTCTAGGGTTTCTTCTAGTCATAAACTGGAGGTACTTTGCAAGTTTAATAAAGAAATAGGATTAGTAAAATTAATAAAAATTAGAAATAATGGCTAAAGTAATAAAAATAGAGCTTTTGTAATATTTTAGAAAGTTCCCGGCAATGGCGCCAAAAACTTGATCACTGCAAAACAGTCTAGTTTTAATATTTATAAAAGAGTGATCGAACCTGTAGACTGACTACGACAACGATAGAGGCAAGCACACCTATCAAACAATAGTATAGCTCAGGCAAGAATATCTTATCGAACCCAAGAAACCTAAAATACTACTACTCACTTTCTTTCTATTATTTAGCCTAAAATATGGAGTGATTGGTTTATTAAACTAAAACAAATGAAATATTTAAACTAAATGCAAAGACAAAAGAAACGAAACTTTGTGAAAAGACATTGAAGAAAACTCAATTGATAAAGATGATACCTTGGGAAGAATCCACCTATGACTTCACTTATTATCTACCTTTTCAATTCATATGATTTCTTTACTTAGCTTGATTCGTGAGACTCCCTAACCTATATTAAACCTTCCTCAAGTGAATAACGTCTAACCTTAGGTTAATAAGTGGAACTCTCATTCTCTTACAATAACCCCCTAAGGAAGTAGTAAATCGATCAATGGACTCCCATATTAGGTTTCACCCTAATCTGGCAAAATCTCGTAACCCTATCTCTAGGCGTCCGATCAACTCCGCTTAATTATGCTAGATCTACTCTTAGGCAGGGTCTATTCCTCCTCCACCTAAGCACATCAGATAAAGTTAAGCAACATAATTAAGAACAAACTAAGTATTTATCATATAAACCGAAAGAATTAAATAACAAAATCCATCATAGGTTTCATCCCCTTCGTGTTTCGAGGGTTTAGTTCATAATTAAACAAGAAAACATCTCAAGAGAAAAGATAAAACAAAATATAGGAAATCCTTAAAACCCCCTGAAGGAATTGAAGAGGAGATCCTCTGTCTTGAGTAGAATTTTGACTCTTCAAGATGGATCAATTGGCTATCTTCAAGACAATCCCTAAACGAGTAAAGCTCTGGCAGAAAATTCTGCTAAAACCTCACGCCCTTGAATTGTTACCATGGATTGTTTATATAGACCTTTGGGATACTTTCCTTGGCTCCTAAGTACTCGTAATTCAGGTATAATTCGTCCTAGGTGTTTGAATAGACTTAGGATTACGTTTCTTGGGCTCCAAGCATCCTATTTCGAGTGAAATTGCTCTTTCTCATGACAGAGACACGCTAAAGGCACGCCTGTAAGTCGTGGTCAGCCCGTGTCTCCATTCTGTTGATTTAGGCACGGCTATGACATGCCCATGTAACATATGGGTAGAGGCCGTGCTTCGGGTCTGCCAATTGGGGCACGACCGTGTACATTGGGGTCAGGCCGTGTTGGGCTTTTTGTCGACGAGGCACGGTCGTGTAAATCAGGGTGTGACATTGTGCAATCTAAATATTGAGGCACGGCCGTGTGGCATGAAGTCCAGGCCGTGTCAACTTCTTGGGTTGGCCCAATTTGGTTCGTACTAAGCCCTTTTTACGTTCTTTTTATCCTTAGGTGTTCTCCTGAGTATAAGACATGAAAAGAAAGGATTAAGAGCATCTTTTTACATAAATTGAGGGCTAAATCATCCAAAAGCATACTAAATATGGGGTTAAAATGTGTTACTTTTACGGTTTATCAGTCATCAGATGTGGCCCTAAACTCTTCGGCCCCGTACTTGCGAATCTTGTCTACTGTTGGTTTATTCATCCTGTTCAGATCTACAACTTGTGGAACAACAGGTACTTGTGGGGGTGGAGGTTGTGGTGCAGTCGGATTCGTTCTAGCAAATTCTGAAAACCATTCACTCATCATACGAAAGAAGGCTTGCTTAGCCTTTCCTCCCTCATTACTTTCATTCGGCATAGATGTGGCCGGCGTTGTCCCTTGAGAGGGAGCAGGTGCATTACTCTCTACATCGTCAGCAACTGCTCGATCGAGATCCATTACTATATTAAAACACATTTCAATTGTCAGAGTTCATCACACTATCGCAATTTCATAATATGGCATGTATAGCTAGACTCATACACACTACGTTAGTCCAAGAATCGACTAAACCGTAGCTCTGATACCAACAAAATGTAACACCCCTAACCCAAAACTGTCGCCAGAATAGGGTTAAGAGGTATTACCGATCATTCAGAACATTTACATCTAAGTTTACAACTCATAGTCAATCATATTCAATCACTATTATATACAAACATGTTGTCCCTTATCAAGGTCTAGGAGACCTTTGTCACATGCTAAAGAGGGGTTAAGACTAAATCAAAACACATACCAAAGTTCTCAGAAACATAACAACTTAACCAAAATACAGAGGATATATGCCTGTGGGGGTAGGCCGTGCCTCACCCACGGCTACTTGACACACTCGTGTGTCCACCCCATGGTTATATACTGCCAAAATTAACACGGCCACCAAGCACGCCTATGTTGAGGCCGTGTGCTACTAAGCTACATTCTACCAATTCACCCACGGTCTATAGGCACGCCCGTGTGCCCCAACCGTGTGACATTATAGGCCATTTACAAGGCTAAAATACCACCCATAAGGGTCAAACCTACAATCCATATTAACCAAGACATCATATGCATATATTATCATAAAAAACATACCAAACTAGTCATTCAACCCATGCATTCAATACCAATTCCTACCATGACAATTTCAAAGACTCAAACTCACATCACCACAAGCATTAACCATTCATTTGCATATCCAAAACTTAACCATTTCATATGCATCATACCATACCAAAATATGTAATCACATAACTTATTCATCCAAGTATTCATCATCTTAAAACTTGCCAAAACATATGGCTACTTTCATTTCATAAACATAGACACATAACTAGCCTATACATGCCATATTTCAACTATATACATCCTTTTAAAAGTACCAAAATAGAATACCGATAGCGTGATTTAGAAGCTGACGATCCTTGATCCGAGCTAGCTTTACTGACACTGCAAGGTAGAGAAACAATTCACACAGTAAGCTTCCCAAATCTTAGTAAGTTCGTAACAAAATACATTAAATTAAAACATGTCATCACGTAGATTAATTCACAATCTAATATCTCATATCATCCAAAACTAGTAAATTCAATAAACCTTTCACTAAATCATCCGAAATTTCATCAACCACATAGGTTTCGAACATACCTTAGCCAACACTTAGTTGTCAACTTCCAAGCTATTCAATGCTCGATATCACATGTTGATTATCCTTTGATATTCTTTTAGTTTAACCACACACTTAGTGCCACATACATAATCGAAGCATAATTATTATCGCACACTTAGTGCCTATTCTTTTAACCGACTTGTCTCGATGTCGCACACACAGTGCCAATTCAATAAGCCGAAGCTTTCATATCATCGCACACACAGTGTTATTCATTTCTATTTCGATTTCCATTTCGCACACTTAGTGCCATCAACTAAAATCGTGCACATAGCAACTCACTTTCATACACATATACATATTCTTTTCATATTGCTAAAACACATCTCAAATACATGTATTAAATTCAAACTTACCTCAGATGTTAAAATACCGACACGGTTGATTAATCGAGCACTTTCTCTTTGCCTCGATCTCGATTCGAACCTCTCCTCTCTTGGTCTATATACATTCAAATTCAATCCATTCAATCATCAAATCATTCATGTTAGTCCAAACACACATATTTAAGGCATTTTACAAAATAACCCTCACATTTTCACATTTCGACACTTTAGTCCCTATTTTACAAAATCATCAAATGCACAAAATTTTAATGCACCTGTGCTTAGCCGAATTATTCCCATGCCAATGCAAGCCCACACATTTCCTTTATTTCACAATTTAACCCTTCAATTTCTCATTTTATCAATTTAGCCCTAATCAGCTAAATTCATAAAAAATTCAAGAACAAAGTATGTTCATCTAGCTCAAATCTTTCTTTTAAAACCTAAAACCATCACAAAGCTCAATATGTCATCAATGGCATATCACACAAACATCATCACTTTACAAAATTTAAGCATGGGTTTTGTAGAGCACAAAGCAACGATTATAAAAACATAGAAATTATCGAAATGCGACTAAAAACATACCTTGAATTTGACTTGCAAGTACCGAAAATCAAAAGAATAAAACCCTTTCTTCTTCCTCTTGTTTTCGGTCAAAAGATGAGTAAAAATGACCATTTTTCTTTCATGTTTTATCATATTATAACATTTATACATTTTAACATTATGGTTTATGAGTCATTTAACTATCCACTAACTTGAAAATGGTTTATTAACAACATAAGGCCTCCTCCTTAAAAAGCCAACAACATTTAAGTACTCACAAATCAGCACACAGCATTTTACTCTCTATGCAATTAAGTCCTTTCTCTTAATTCAATACACAAATGATCAAATTATCACACAGAATTTTCACACAAACTGAGTCACGTATCATTCACACAGAAAATATCATTAAAATATTTTTACGACCTCAAATTTGTGGTCTTGAACCACTGTTCTGACTAGGGTCTAAACCAGGCTATTACAGTGTCCACACCATGGTCTACCCTTGTGGCTACAAGTCCAAGCTTTCTTTAATGGTGTAAACCCCTCAACGAGGCAACTAATCGATTCAGCCACTGTGGAACTCTGAACAACAGAACTCCTGAAGTAGCCTACGAGTTCATTGAGGAGATGTCACTGAATAACTATTAGTGGCAAGTTACAAGGACAAAACTGACAAAATTAGCCAGAGTTTACAACCTCGATGCAGTGACCATGCTATCAACACATGTAGAGATGATGAATAAAAAGCTTGATAGTTTGTGTTGTCGCAGGTACATCCAGTCATGCAGTGTAACGCAAGTGGAACTGTGGCGAATCCTGAGTACCCACCCTACCAACCGAACACAGAGAGCGAACATATGAACTATATAGGTAATAATTTCAGATCCAATAATAATCCTTATAGTAATAACTACAATCCAGGTTGGAGGAACCACCCAAAATTTTCTTGCGGAGGCCAAGGAAACCAAGGAAATTAAAGATAACAACCTCCTCAAAATTTCCAAATTTAGCCATATCTGCAAAGAGAAGAAGCCAAACCTCAAAGAGATGCTGACAAAATTTATGGCAAACACAGAAAATCATTTCCAAGAAACTGAGAAAACAATTAAAAGCAACGAGAACCGAGTCGGGAAACTTACTAAGTCAGTCAAGGAAGCCACTAATGTAGTCAAACAACTCACAAAGCTAATGTCAGAACGACTGCAAGGAGGTCTACCAAGTAACACCGAGATTAACCCAAAAGAGCAAATTCAAGCCATCTCAGCTTATGACAGTAAGGGGTTAGATGAGCCGAATCCAATACAAGAAAACAAGGTAGACAAAGGTAAGGTAGAGGTAACACAAGAAAAGCCAAAACTAGTAATCAAAGAGTACCAACCTCGCATACCTTATCTCGAAGCAATGAAAAGAGATGATTTAGAGGAATAGTTCGGTAAGTTTCTTAAACTCTTAAAGAAATTACATATTAACTTACCTCTTCTTGAAGCTCTTTTTCAGATGCCAGACTCGAGGAAATTTTTAAGACGACTCTTGGCGAACAAACGCAAATTATACGAAGAGCACCACGTGGAATTGAACGCAGCATGCTCAACAATGTTACAGAATAGACTACCACGAAAGCTAAAAGATCTAGGGAGTTTTACAATTCCATGTTTGATTGGTAGTTTAGCTATTGATAATGCATTAGCTGATTTAGGGGCAAGCATAAATGTCATGCCTTATACATTATTTAAACGACTAGGTCTAGGGAAGCCCAAACAAACTAGGATGAGTATACAATTAACTGATAAAACTGTTAGAATTCCTAGGGGAATTATTGAAGATGTTCTTGTCAAAATCGATAAATTTATTTTCCCAGTAGATTTTGTTGTCTTAGATATGGATGAGGATAATACAATCCCTTAATTTTAGGAAGACCCTTCCTAGCAACCGCCAAGACTAAAATTGATGTTGCCACGGAGAACTCATACTTTGTGTAGGTGATTTAATCAATCGGTCTTCAAGCTCTTGACTCACCAGACAACAATCGATGAAGGTATGAAAGTCAATACAGATGATAATAAAAATTTTTAAACTTCATCGCAGGAAACACCGCAAAGACACAACCCTGAGCCAACTCATAGATCCCAAATCAACAAAGAATAATCACACAAGGAACAAGACCTTAGGGTCGATAATTTAGAAGAGTAGATGACACAAGTTAAAGAAGAATCAGAACCGCACGAAGTAAAACCCAAGGAACCACCAGAAGAGCTCATAGGAACATCAAACCACTAAAAAATAGGAGACCAAGTACTGTTAGACAAAGCAGATCCACACATCATCACAAGACACGAAGGCAAAGGAGAAAACCTTTAAGGTACACAATATATTCCCACATGAAATAGTCGAGGTAAGCAACCCAACATTAAAATTTTTGAGGTAAACGCTTCGACTTCAACTTTGTCAAGAAAATATAACTTTAAGCAAGAGGGAAGATATTCAAACCTTTAAACCTCCCTGATTCAAGTACAAGGAAAAGTCTAGCTTAAGACTATAAACGAGCGCTTCTCGGGAGGCAACTCGAGCACTAACTACTACTTCTTTTTTTTTTTTACATTTGTTTTCATTTCATTTTCTTTTCTTTCTCTTTTTCTTTGTAAACTAACCAAAAGTGCAGATTTCTAGGACACACGACCTTACACACGGCCGTGTCTATCACCGTGTGGACCACCGAAATCCTCGTACTGATATAGCAGAGGTAGTACAAATCAAATCCCAACCACCTTTCGACGTCACAGATCCAACCACCCCCACGGGCACCAGTAAATTGGCACGGCCGTGCTCCATGACCGTGTAAAGCTACTGACTTACCAAACACGGGAAAAACACGCCCATGCTACCCAACCGTACCAACACACTACTTTTTCAAGAATGGGCGTGGCATCTGGAAAATGGACGTGCGTGAACAAACACGCCTAGACACACGGCCGTGCAATGCGGCCATGTAATTCAACACACCCTCGATACACGGGCGTGAGAACGTGCCAGATTTGAGATCTCATTTAAACCCCACAGCCCTTCTCCTTTTCCTCTCATTCTTTCTTCCTTCTTTTTTTTTTCTTAGAAAGGTGTCTAGACTCTTGAGCTACACTAGAATTATGCCGAAGAAGCGTAAGAAGGCAAGCATTGTCTCCTCAAAGGAGACCCCAGAACATAAGTTCATGCCGGCCGCTTCATTCAAACACCAAGCTAAGGGTCTTTTAGACCATTTAAATTTTTCTTTACGTTTATTTTCCCCTTTATCCTACTTATCTATACTTCTCTTTTGCTTAATATATTTTAATTTCTTTTAGTTTCTTAGTGTCAGGTTCTAAAGGCTTCTTGGGAATCACGCACCACAGCCTTAGAGGTCACACCCACCTCGCGAACCATCCAACAATAAGGACTCCTTAGTCCATTAGTCTTTTCTTTTAATTTCAGTTTTCTTCTTAGTCTCCTTCTCCTTATTTTCTTTATCTTTAATTATAGTATTAGTATATTATTAATGTTTCTTTAGATTTCTTGGCTATATCTTTGCAGGCTACCCAATTTCTTTATCTAGCACAAAGCTTATCGGTAGCCACCCCACCAGGCCCATAGAAAACGCCACCACCGCCTACTCCAACCACTTTCTACCACGACCTCTGCCAATTCCTGAAATCATCCAAAATTCAGGAAATGTCACTTCTACTGTTCTCTTTTGATTCTATTATTACATAATTTTTTATCTATCTTTGTACATTGAGGACAATGTACATCTTAAGTGTGGAGGGGTAAAAGTACCTAACTTTTTGCATTATTCCAAAATCTTGAATTTTAGTCTTGTTCCTAAGTAATTTTCTCATATTATCAATTACGGTGAAATTTCTAATGATTTATGATTTTTATTGATATGTTTTTGAGTAAGTCATTGATAATTGTGCATTGATGATTTATACTTAAAGAATACTAGAGAATCAAGCATGATAAGTCTATTTTTCAAGAATAAAATTTTTCTAGGTTGTTGAAACTGAATTTGAATATTACCTTGAAGTTTGAAATTTACGTGATTGATATCAAATACCTATAATTTTTGTGAGATTTTGAGCCTTATAGAGCATATATTCTTTTCATGCTCACTTTATTGATTATGAGTGTGTCAACACCGAATTGTTATTCTAGAACTTGCCTTGATTATACATGTTAAGACCACATTAATGATTTGATATCGAGATGATAAAGGCACCTAGGTTTTAACCCATTCACTCCAATAAAAAGCCTAGCTTAACAAATTAACCTTTAGTGAACCCATTTGACCTAACAACCCTTTTTATTGATCTACCCGCTAATATTAAACCAAAACCCTTTGTATTTGTTATCACCATTCTTTTGACTGTCCTTCTATCGACAATTGATTTGATCAATTACCGAATTAGTTTATTTCAGTTGATAAAGTCTTCTTTATTAGTTTGTTTCTAAAAAATAAAAAAAAATCGAAGTATATTCAGCATTAGTAGTACAAAAAGTGAGCATGTACATTTAAATATCAATATCAAAGAAAAAAGCTCGTAGTATTATTAGTTTCAAAGTTTTAATTGATGAAATTATTTATTATTTTTTAGGTAATGTGTTAAGTCAAATCTCGATTCTAAACCTTCTAATTCAACCTTTATCCACACCTGTAACCCAAGCCCCGTTATAACCCTGTTAAAGACCTTTTGATTTGTGTATCATCTCATATTACAGTGGTGGAAATTTGATTTCCAGGCAAGCCTATGGAATTAAATTTTCAGGTTCGACTTATGAGTGCTTTTTCTTGAACCTTAAACACTTCGAGTGCTTTGAGTGAATCTTTAGTGAGGATGTGAATCCTTATGGTTTTGAATTAAAGGTAATTATTTAGATAAGGGGAGACGCCTATGTTTTCATGCTACAAATATAAGACTTAGAATTGTTTGAATCTTTAAGAGCCTCTGAGTTAAATTATCCATGTATAAATTATCTGTGAATTATGATGAGGCATTGTTGATAGGAATTGTAAAGTATGGAAAGTTCATTTTAATTACAAGTTGAGAATTTTGCTTGAGGACAAGCAAAAGCTTAAGTGTGGGGGTATTTGATAAACCATAAAAGTAACATATTTTAGGCCCACATTTAGTATGCTTTTGGATGGTTTAGTCCTTGATTTATGTAAAAAGGTGCTCTTAATCCTTTCTTTTCATGTTTTTACTTAGGAAAGCACCCGAGGATGAAAAGAACAAGAAATGGGCTTAAAACGGGCCAATTTGGGCCAAAGAGGAAATTGACACGGCCTGGACTTTAAGCCACACTGCTGTGCCTTGACAATTAACTAAGACAAGGCCATGCCATGATTTACACGGCCGTGCCCCAATCGACAGAATCGAGACACAGCCTGAAAACACATTCCAAAGCGTATTTAGATACTTTGAGGCAATTTCACTCAGATTTAGATACTTTGAGGCAAAGAAACACATTCCAAAGCGTATTTAAACACCCAAGTAGGAATTATACTGGAATTAGGATACTTAGGGGCCAAGGAAGGCATCTCAAAGTCTATATAAACACCCAAGGGTGCAACTTAAGGGGGAGTTCGATAGAAGCCTTCTTTCAGGGCTTTTCTCGACGGCGGTCAGCTAGGCCAAGGAGCCGAGCTAGAAGGTCAGATTTGTGGGAATTACTCGAATATAGCCAATGGATCCATCTTAAGGAGTCGAAATTCTACTCAAGACGGCAGATTTCTCCTTCAAATCCTTCAGGGGGTTTTAGTGATTTCTTATTTTTTATTTTATCTTTTCTCTTGAGATGTTTTCTTTATTCGTTATGAACTAAAACCTTCAAATACTTGAAGGGGATGAAACCTAGACAAATCTTGTTATTGATTTCTGAATTATATGATAAATACTTAGTTTATTCTTAATTATACATGCTTAATCCAAATTTGATGTGCTTAGGTGGAGGAGGAATAGACCCTACTTAAGAGTAGATCTAGCATAATTAAGTGGAGTTGATCACATGCATAGAGATAGGGTGACGAGATTTTGCCGAATTAGGGTGAAACCTAATATGGGAGTCCATAGATCGATTTACTGCTATTCTAGGGGTTATTATTCGAGAAAGAGATTTTCGTTAATTAACCTCAGGTTAGACGTTATTAAGCCTTGAGAGGGTTTAATATCGTTAGGAGTCTTACGAGATCAAACTAAATGAATAAATCGTATGGTTCAGTGTTAAATAACAAGTGAAGTCTAGGTGGATTCTTCTTGAGGGTATCGTCGTGATCAACTGAGTTTCTCTTCAAGTTATTTTCCAATTCATTCTTTCTGTCTTTGTGTCTTTAGTTTAGTAGTTGTTAATTTAGATTAAAGCAACTTCACTTATTTTAGGCTAAATAATAAAAAGAAAGTTAGTATTAGTACTTTTAGTTCCTTTGGGTTCGACAATTCGATCTTGCCTAAACTATACTACTGTTCGATAGGTACACTTGCCTTAAGTCGTTGTCAGAGTTAGTTTCTAGGTTTGATCATTCTCTTTATAAATTTTAAAACTCGAAAACAATGATCATTTGTTCTTAATCTAGATTAAAGCAACTTCACTTATTTTAGGCTAAATAATAAAAGAAAGTTAGTATTAGTACTTTTAGTTTCTTTGGGTTCGACAATCCGGTCTTGCCTAAGCTATACTCTTTGTTCGATAGGTACACTTGCCTTTAATCGTTGTCAGAGTTAGTTTCCAAGTTCGATCATTCTCTTTATAAATTTTAAAACTCGACAAAACAACGATCATTTGTTCTTAATTATATGTGTTTAATTATTGTGTTAATATTTCCGGAATATTGATTCAAGCTGAATGTGCTTAGGTGGTGGAGCAAAAGTCCCTGCTTAAGAGTAGATCTAGCATAATTAAGTGGAGTTGATCACGTGCCTAGTGATAAGGTAACGAGATTTTACCGGATTAGGGTGAAACCTAATATGGGAGCCCATAGATCGAGTTAATGCAATTCTAGGGGTTTTAATTTGAAAGAGATTTCAGTTAATCAACCTAGGGTTAGACGTTATTCACCTCGAGAGATGGTTTAATATAAATTAGGGAGTCTTACAGATCAAGCTAAGTGAACAATTCGTCTTGTTCAGTGTTGGATAACAAGTGAAGTTTAGGTGGATTCTTCCTAAGGGTATCATCTTAATCAACTGAGTTTTCCTAAAGTTATTTTCCCAAATTCATTCTTTTTGTCTTTGTATCTTAGTTTAGTAATTAATTAGTTAATTTAGATTTAATCAACCAAATCATTCAATATTTAGGCTAAATAATAGAAAGAAAGTAAGTATTAGTACTTTTAGTTCCTTTGGGTTCGACAATCCGGTCTTGCCTAAACTATACTATTGTTCGATAGGTGCACTTGCCTTAAGTCATTGTCAGAGTTAGTTTCCAGGTTCGATCATTCTCTTTATAAATTTTAAAACTCGACAATTTTAGACGATCAAGTTTTTGGCGCCGTTGCCGGGGAACTAAAATATTAAGAAGGATCTATTTTTATTAATTTAGCCATTATTTTTATTTTTATTTTTTTTTCAATTTATTTTATTTTATTATTTTAGTCTTGCTAAATTTTCTTTCTTTTCCTAGCAAGTACCTCTAGTTTATGACTAGAAGGAACCCGATAGGACCTCTAGCATACGATAGTGATATCGAAGCTATCGCACGTAGAAATCGCAGAGAAACCAGGCGAGCCTTAAATTACCAAGAAGAACAACAACAGGGCAGATCCAATCCTACTAAGGGATGGACAAGAATAATCCACCACGAGATGTGGCAGAAAACAATGCTTCGTGTACTATGTATGATTATGCTAATCCTCATTTAACAGGAGCGGAATCTAGTATTGTTAGGCTTGCTATAGCTGCTAATAATTTTGAATTAAAGCCTAATACTATACAAATGATTCAACAATTTGTTCAATTTGATGGTTTGCAGGACGAAGACCCGAACACTCATATAGCTAATTTTTTTAGAGTTCTGTGATACTTTCAAAATAATTTTCATTTTTGATGATTCCATTCATCTTCGATTATTTCCTTTTTCATTAAGGAATAATGCCAAATAGTGGTTGAACTCGTTACCACGAGGGTCAATTACGACATGGGACCAGATGACCAAAAAATTTTTATTAAAATATTTCCCACTGGCCAAAACGGCCAAATTACAGAATGATATCTCTTCTTTTGTGCAGATGGATTTAGAGACATTATACGATGCATGGGAGAGATACAAGGATCTCTTGAGGAGATGTCCACACCAAGGATTACCTTTATGGCTTCAAGTCCAAACATTTTACAATGGTGTAAATCCCTCAACTAGGCAACTAATTGATTCAGCCGCCGGTGGAACCTTGAACAACAAAACTCCTGAACATCCTATGAGTTTATCAAAGAAATGTCGCTGAACAACTATCAGTGGCAAGTTACAAGGACAAGGCCAACAAATTCAGTTGGAGTTTTCAACGTCGACGCAGTAACCATGCTGTCAAATTAGGTAGAGATGATGAATAAAAAGCTTGACAATTTGTGTTCTTTTTAGGTAAATCCATTAATGTAGTGCGACGCAAGTAGAACAGTGGCGAATCCTGAGTACCCACCCTACCAACCGGCCACGGAAAACAAACAAATGAATTATATAGGTAATAATTTTAGATCTAATTTATAATAACACCTATAATTCAGGTTGGAGGAACCACCCAAATTTTTCGTGGGGAGGTCAAGGAGGCCAACGAAATCAAGGAAATCAAAAACAACAACCTCTTTCAAATTTCCAAAATTAG
This sequence comes from Gossypium rotundifolium, assembly GCA_025506655.1. Lineage (NCBI taxonomy): Eukaryota > Viridiplantae > Streptophyta > Magnoliopsida > Malvales > Malvaceae > Gossypium > Gossypium rotundifolium. The sequence goes on along the minus strand of CP106733.1, from coordinate 16,985,755 downwards.
CCCTATCCACAGGAAAATGAGCTGAGTCTTGAAGAAATGCTAAAAAAGTTCATGGCAGACACAGATGCCCGTCTCTAAAAAACTGATACAACACTTGATAACCAAGAAATATCGATCAAAGAGATCAAGGACTGAGTTGGGGAAATCACTAAAACAGTTTGACAACTCGTGCAGCTGATGTCCGAAAGACCACAAGGGCGTCTACCAAGCAACATTGATATTAACCCAAAGGAGCAAATCCAAGCCATAACAGCTCATAGTAGTATAAAGGTAGACGAACCCAGTTCAATACAAGAAGACGAAGTGGAAGAAGATAAAATTGAGGTAACATAAGAAAAGCCAAAACCGGTAATCAAAGACTACTAGCCTCGCATACCTTATCCTCAAGCGTTAAAGAGAGACGATTCAGAAGAACAGTTCGATAAGTTTTTTAAAATTTTAAAGAAATTACATATTAACTTACCACTTCTTGAAGCTCTTTCACAGATGCCAAATTCGAGGAAATTTTTAAAACAGCTTCTGACGAACAAACGTAAGCTAGATGAGGAACCACATGTGGAATTAAATGCAGTATGCTCAGCAATGTTACAGAATAGACTACCACATAAGCTAAAAGATCCAGGGTGTAACATCTTGAATTAATGGGCCAATGCGTTTAATGTGTGGTTATGTTTAATGAGAGTGTTAGGGGTCCAGAATGGGCTCAGGAATTGGGCCGATGCCTTAATTGAATTCTCTGATTAGACACTCTAGTGGAAAGCCTGATAAGATAGGGCTTAAAAGATGTTATCTGTGTTTTAAATACAAAGTGGGCTTGTGGCCCAGTGGCAAAGTGGCGCCACTTAGAGAGCAAGGAGGTGGCGTCAACTGAGGAGGCCCACATTCAAGTTACATAAAGCCCAATTCTTTTAATTAAATTTAGCTAAAGTTCGGCAATTAATTAGGTAGAGTTGGACGGCAACAAGGCTTAAATATAGGAGGATTTATTTGAGTGGGTAATAAAGATAATATGGCGAGATAAAGGAGGAAATTTAGGATCGATCTGCTGGTCACGATGAGTGGCCAAATTTCCAACTCTAGGGGAAGGAGGAAATCAGTTTTGATGAGGCTAAAAGGGGGGTACCGAAATTTCCCTTGTTAATTAATTAGTTTTAGTTTTCAAAAGAGGGCAATTCCAGCTTTTGGTTGTGTGTGTGCCAAAAATTTGATTAAAGAAATAGGGTAATTCTTAATTTTGGCATTTATTCTCATTCTCTTCTCTTGGTTGTTTCCTTTCTCAAAAAGCCAAAAACTCCTAAAGTTTCATCTTCTTCTTGTTCTTTTCTGCTATAGCCGAATACCCTAGTTTCCATTCTTTTCCTTTCTTTTTCTTCCTGCCGACTTCTTTAGTAAAAGTCGAAATCTTCTTGTCGATTTCTTCTTTAAAAGCTGAAATCTCCATAGATTTTTTTAAACCATCTTCTCTTTTTAATTTTCGCAAAAAGAAGGAATCTTCTCTCAAGAGTTAGCCGAAACCCCTATATTGAGGTAAGTGTGGACTCTTGTTATTCCTTAAGATCTCTTTCGGTTTTTAGGGGCCAAGGCCGAATGGCCACTTAGTTTGTTAAGGCTGTCGATTAGACTAATACTTCCTATCTTTTTACGTGTTGGGCGACATTCGAGATGTAAAGAAGACCGCGTAGATCTAAAAGCCATAATCGTTAGTTTCTAAATCTCTTATATCTCTCTTTTTGAGATCTCAAGGTAAGGGGTTCTCTTTAGATTTTCATTAGATTCACTATCGTCATTGTGATCTTAACCATATGTTGATGGTAGCAACTGATAAGGTCTTTTGATGGAATCAAATATCCATCAAGCGAAGGAGGGGATTGGATCTGTTAAACCAATCCATAAGTTTAAGAAGCGAGTGGTGTCAGTAGTTCGAGATTCACCACCGTGTTGTGGACCGGCTTCAGAACAAAACCTTAGACTGTTAGAAGTCGTAGCGGCTACTGATAGTGTCGACTTAGACAGTATCGTCTTGTCAATAATTAGGTGTATGGATCTCTATCACACTAGTTAATCTGTATTATATGTATGTTATTGGCTAAAAGCTGGATAAAGAGGCTGTATGAACAATTGTAATACCCAAAAAGGGTGGGCAAGGGATGGCAGGTACGTAATCATAGAAACTTCTTTATGTGTATCGAAGTATGTAAAAGTATGTGATCTGTTTAGATAGTTTAATGTTTCGATTCTTGCATGTATGTATGCATGGGGTGGGATTGATATCATGAAGGGGAGCAGGTCGCGAGGCGATCGGTGGCTTTGCCACATAGGTCACATAGTGATCGGTCTTTATGACAGGTAGTGCAGCTGTCGATATATTATTAAGGTCGCATAGCGATCGGTGGCTTTGCCACATAGGTCATATAGTGATCAGTCTTTGTGACAGGTAGCACAGCTGTCGATATGGTGTGTAGTGGATGGAGGGTTGATTGTAGAAATCCCCACGGTGTGATGGTTGGTACGGGAGTGTGTAGAGGATGGACTCTTAGGTTTGGGATGGGCTATGTTGCATGAAAATATATTTTGTTGCCATTGTTATGGCCCAAGGCCCATAATATGTTTGTGGGCCCAAGGCTTTTATGTGTTTTTGGGATTTACACACTGAGTCTTGGTGACTCACCCTTTTATTTTTCCCAACTTTTCAGATTAGCAGTAGATCGTGGACATGGGAGCCGAGTCAAACTCGAGGGGCCATCAAGACTATTATTTCCATAAACTCTTTCCGATTATCTTTTAAGTTTTAAATTTTGGGATTTTTTTTTTTTTTTGTAATAAGGCCTCCATAACTTAGGTTATTTTTCTTTATTATTATCATGTCACATTTTTATAAACTTATGTTTTCAAAACTTAAATTATAAATTGAGAGGAAGATGGGCTTTTCAAACACATTCATGCAAATCTTAAAGTTTCATTCAAGAATTACACAATTAATGATTAATCGGTTATAATAAACTGAGATTTTCAAAACCCTTCCAGGCAAAGTTTGCAACGTTCAAACCGTAGCATACCAGATCCGGTCATGACGTATGAGCTGGGTTTGGGGTGTTACACAGGGAGTTTTACAATCCCATGTTTAATTGGTAGACTGACTATTGATAATGCATTAGCTGATTTAGGGGCAAGTATAAATGTCATGCCCTATAAAATGTTTAAGCAGCTAGGTCTAGGGAAACCCAAACAAACTAGGATGAGTATTCAATTAACCGATAAATCTGTTAGAATTCTTAGGGGTATTATCGAAGATGTTCTTGTAAAAATTGACAAATTCATTTTCCCAGTAGATTTTGTTGTCTTAGACATGGATGAGGATAACTCGATTGCTTTAATCGTAGGAAGACCCTTTTTAGCAACTGCCAAAGCTAAAATTTATGTCGCCACAGGAGAACTCATACTTTGTGTAGGTGACGAATCAATCAGTTTACAAGCTCTTGACTCAGCCAGGACATCGATAAATGAAGGTGAGAGTGTAAATTCAGTTGATAATCAATCTGTTCAAATCCCACCCCAGGAACAACCATAGAGCTATAAGCCTGAATAGAAGCAAGGACCCTGTGCCAATAAAGAAGAATTATATAAGGAGCAAAGCTTTGAGGAAAACGAACTAGAAGAGTGGAAAACACATTTTAAAGAGAAAACGAAACCACACGAGGCAAAATTGAAGGAGTATCTAGAATAACTCGTAGGGACATCGAATCACTTTAAAATAAAAGATCAAGTACGCAATATCCTTCCATACGGAACAGTCGAGGTAAGCAATCCCATATTCGACACTTTTAAGGTAAACACTTCTCAACTTAACCTTTATCATGAAAATAAATGCATGAGGGAAGATATTCAAACATTTAAACCACCGTAAGCGTACAAGCAAAAAAGAAAAGTCTAGCTTAAGACTTTAAACGAGCACTTATCAGGAGTTAACCCGAGCACTAACACTACCTCTTTATTTCTATTTTTAGTTATTTCTTTATATTTTTATTCCAAAATTTTAATGAAACAAAAGTGCGATTCTGCACCACACGGCCTAGTACAGTAGTAGCCGTGGTCATGTGGAAGTACAGAATCTCCATACTAATATGGAAGATACGGTACAAATCAGCCCCAACTAACTATTGGAGTCATGGACCCAACCACTACCCCACGGGCACAGACAAAGTCCCACGATCAGTGCGATGCGTAGTGGTAATGACATTGCCTTTTCAGGATGGGCGTGGCATCTAGAAAACGGGCGTGGGTGAACCAACAAGCCTAGACACACAGCAGTTTGAGACGGCCGTGTAAATTAACACACCCATGGAACACGGGCATGGAAAGGTGTCAGGAGCCAAAATTCTATTTAAACCAACCTCCTCTCCCTCCTCTCACTCACCCTCCTCTCTCTTTTTTTTCTTCCTTCTTCTTATCATATTTCACCTCTCTCATTTTCTTTTAACATTCTTATAACTCGTGAGACACCAAAGCCATGCCGAAGAAGCGTAAGAGGCCAACCATAGTCTCCTCAAAGGAGGTTGATTCACATGAGTTCATGCCAGCATCTTCAGCTACTCAACACGCCAAGGGTCTTCGAAACCTTTTCGGTTCTATTTTTCTTTTCTCATCTCTTTTATTTTCCTTATCTTTACTTCTCTTTTTCTTAATTTAGTTTATTTTATTCTAGTTTCTTAGTGTCAGATTCATCAGGCTGCTAGAGAATCACACTGGAACCACGACCACAGGCCTTCTGCAGCCTTAGGAGTCACACCCACTTCGCGAACCATCTATCAATAAGGACTCCTTAGTCTATTAATCTTTTCTTTTAATTTCAGTTTTCTTCTTAGTCTCATTCTCTTTATTTTCCTTGTCTTTAATTATATTATTAGTATATTTTTAATGTTTCTTTAGATTTCCTGTCTATATCTTTCTAGGCTACCCAATTTCTTCATCTAGCACGTACTTGTTGGTAACCACCCCATTAGGACCATAGAAAACGCCACCGCCGCCTCCTCCTACAATTGGACAAGGGAACAAGGATTCATCAAAAAATTCAGGAAGTGTTACTTCTCCCCGGTCTCTTTTGATTTTATTATTACGTGATTATTTATCTATCTTTGTACATTGAAGGCAATGTACATCTTAAGTGTGGGGGGTAAAAGTACCTAACTTTTTGCATTATTCTCAAATCCACTAATTTAGTCTTGTTTTAAGAAATTTTCTCATATTATTAATTAGGATGAAATTTCTAATGATTTATGATTTTTGATATATTTTGGATGAAGTCATTGATAATTGTGCATTGATGATTAAAATTGAAGAATACTAGAGAATCAAGCATGATAAGTCTATTTTTTAAGAATAAAAAATTTTCTAGGTTGTTGAACTGAATTTGAATATTACCTTGAAGTTTGAAATTTACATGGATTGATGTCAAAAACACCCATAATTTTTGTGAGATTTTGAGCCTTGTAGAGCATATATTCTTTTTCGTGCTCACTTTATTGATTATGAGTGTGTCAATACTGAATTGTTATTCTAGAACTTGCCTCGTTTATACATGTCGAGACCAAATTATTGATTTGATATACTAATATGATAAAGGCACCTAGGTTTTAACCCATTCACACCACCAAAAAGCCTACCTACATTATTAACCCCTAGTGAACCCTTTTTAATCTTAACAACCCTTTTTATTGATTTACCCACTGATATTAACCAAAATACCCTTTGTATTTGTTATCACCATTCTTTTTACTACCCTTCTATTGAGAATTGATTTGATCAGTTGCCTAATTAGTTTATTTCAGTTGATAAAGTTCTTTCTTTATTATGTATTTACTTAGTTTGTTTTCTCGAAAAAATAAAATAAAATAAAATAAAATCAATCGAAAAATCAAAGTATATTCAAGATTAGTAGTATAAAAAGTGAGCTTGTGCATTTAATTTTAAATTATCAAGGAAAAAGCTCGTAGTACTATCAGTTTCAAAATTTCAATTAATGTAATCATTTATTTTCTAGTTCATTGTTCTTAGTTAGGTAAATTTTTCAGGTCAATCTCGATTTTTAACCTTCTAATTCAGCCTTTATCCACTCCTTTAACCCAAGCGCCGTTACAACCCTATTTTTGATTTGTGTATCATCTCATATTACAGTGGTGGAGATTTGATTTTCAGGCAAGCCAACGGGATTAACATTTCAGGTTTGACTGTTGAGTGCTTAATTGTGAACCTTAAACACTTTTGAGTGATTTGAGTGAATCTTTAGTGAGGATTTCAATCCTTGTCGGTTTTGAATCAAAGGTAATTATTTAGATAAGGGGAGACACCTATGTTTTCATGCTACAAATATATGACTTAGAATTGTTTGAATCTTTAGGAGTCTTTAAGTTAAATTATCCATGTATGGATTATCTATGAATTATGATGAGGCATTATTAATAGGAATTATGAATTATGGAAAGTTCACTTTAATTGTAAGTTGAGAATTTTGCTTGAGGACAAGCAAAAGCTTAAGTGTGGGGGTATTTGATAAGCCGTAAAAGTAACATATTTTAACCCCATATTTAGCATGGTTTTGGATAATTTAACCCTTGATTTATGTAAAAAGGTGCTCTTAATCCTTTCTTTTTATGTTTTATACTCAGGAAAGCACCTGAGGACAAAAAGAACGAGAAACAGGCTTAAAATGGGCCAATTTGGGCCAAAGTGGAAATTGACACGGCTTGGACTTAAAGCCACATGGCCGTGTCTCGTCAATTTACTTCACACGGTCTGACCACGATTTACACGGCCGTGCCTCAATCAACAGAATTGAAACACGGCCTAGACCACGATTTACATGGTCGTGCCTAAATCAACAGAATCGAAACACGGCCTGAAGTCGATTTACACGGGCGTGTGCCATGGCCGTGCCCCTATCGTGGAAAAGAGGAATTTCACTCGGAAAAGTGTACTTAGGGAGAAAGAAACGCATTCCAAGAGCCTATATAAAGACCCTAAGTGTAACCTGAAAGAGGCCGGTCAGTTAGGCAGTCAACTAGGCCAAGAAGCTGAGCCAGAAGGCCAGATTTGTGGGGATCACTTGAAGATAGCCAGTTGATCCATCTCAAGAAGCCGAAATTCTACTCAAGACGGTGTATCTCTCCTTCAATTCCTTTAGGGGGTTTTAGGGATTTCTTATGTTTTGTTCTATCTTTTCTCTTGAGATGTTTTATTTTATCATTATGAACTAAACCCTTCAGATACCTGAAGGGGATGAAGCCTAGATGAATCTTGTTATTATTTATTGAACTATATGATAAATACTTAGTTTTTTCTTAATTATGTGTGCTTAATTATTGTGTTAACATTTTCAGAATATTGATTCAAGTTGAATGTGCTTAGGTAGTGGAGCAAAAGTCCCTGCTTAAGAGTAGATCTAGCATAATTAAGCGGAGTTGATCGCGCGCCTAGAGATAGGGTGACGAGATTTTGCTGGATTAGGGTGAAACCTAATATAGGAGTCCATAGATCGAGTTAATGCAATTCTAGGGGTTTAATTTGAAAGAGATTTCATTTAATCAACCTAGGGTTAGACGTTATTCGCCTCGAGAGAGGGTTTAATATAAATTAGGGAGTCTTACGGTAAGTGAATAATTCATCTAGTTCAGTGTTGGATAACAAGTGAAGTTTAGGTGGATTCTTCCTAAAGGTATCATCTTAATCAACTGAGTTTTCCTAAAGTTATTTTCCCAAATTCATTCTTTTTATCTTTACGTCTTAGTTTAGTAATTAATTAGTTAATTTAGATTTAATCAACCAAATCATTCAATATTTAGGCTAAATAATAGAAAGAAAGTGAGTATTAGGACTTTTAGTTCCTTTGGGTTTGGCAATCCGGTCTTACCTAAACTATAATCTTGTTCGATAGGTGCACTTACCTTAAGTCATTGTCGAGTTAGTTTTCAGGTTCGATCATTCTCTTTATAAATTTTAAAACTCGACAATTTTAGACGATCAGCTTGGCTTTATTCCTTAATGAAAAGGGAAATAACTGAAGACGTATGGCATCATCAGAAACGCCATTTATTTTGAAGGTATCACGTAACTCTAAAAATTAGCTATATGAATATTTGGGTCTTATCCGCAAACCATCAAATTGAACAAATTGTTGAATCATTTGTATAATGTTAGGCTCTAATTCAAAATTATTAGCATTCTGTGAGGCCTAACAATACTCGATTCTGCTCTTGTTAAATGAGGTTTAGCATAATCATACATAGTACATGGAGCATTGTTTTCTGGCACATCTTGTGGTGGTGGATTATTTTCGTCCATCCCTTCAGTAGGATTGGGTCTGCCTTCTCGCTCTTCTTCTGTGTAATTTAGGGTTCGCATAATTTCTTTGCGATTCTTACGAGCGGTAGCTTCAATATCACTGTCGTATACTAGTGGTCCTTTCGGGTTCCTTCTACTAATAAACTAGAGGTACCTGTGTTGGAAAAGAAAGAAAGAAAATTAGCAAGGTTAAAACTAAAATAAAAAATAAATTAAATGCGAAAAAAATAAAAATAATGGCTAAAGTAATAAAAATAGGGATTTCTTAATATTTTAGTTCCCCGGCAACGGCGCCAAAAACTTGATCGTTGTTTTATCGAGTTTTAAAATTTATAAAGAGAATGATCGAACCTGGAAACTAACTTTGACAATGATTTAAAGCAAGTGCACCTATCGAACTGTAGTATAGCTTAGGCAAGACCGGATTGTCGAACCCAAAGGAACTAAAAGTACTAATACTAACCTTCTTTCTATTATTTAGCCTAAATATTAAGTGATTGGTTGTTTAATCTAAATTAACTAACTACTAAGCTAAAGAAGCAAAGACAAAAAGAATGAATTGGGGAAATAACTTTAGGAAAACTTAGTTGATTAAGACGATACCCTTAGGAAGAATCCACCTAGACTTCACTTGTTATCTAACATTGAACCAGACGATTTATTCACTTGACTTGATTTGTAGGATTCCCTGATTTATATTAAACCCTCTCTCGAGGCAAATAACGTCTAACCCTAGGTTGATTAATTAAAATCTCTTTCTAATTAAAACCCATAGAATCGCATTAACTCGATCTATGGACTCCCATATTAGGTTTCACCCTAATCCAGTAAAATCTCGTCACCCTATCTCTAGGCGCGCGATCAACTCTGCTTAATTATGCTAGATCTAATCTTAGACAGAGACTTTTGCTCCACCACCTAAGCACATTCGACTTGAATAAATATCCCGAAAATATTAACACAAGAATTAAGCATACATAATTAAGAACAAATCAAGTATTATCATATAATTTAGAAAATAATAACAAGATTCGTCTTAGGTTTCATCCCCTTCAGGTATCTGAAGGGTTTAGTTCATAATGATAAAAGAAAACATCTCAGAAGAAAAGATAAAACAAAACATAAGAAATCCCTAAAACTCCCTGAAGGAATTGAAGGAGAAATCCACCGTCTTGAGTAGAATTTTGGCTTCTTGAGATGGTTCAACTGGCTATCTTCGAGTGATTCCCACAAATCTGACCTTTCCGGCTCGGTTCCTTGGCCTAGATAACCTCCTAAACCCCTGGCAGAAAGCTTCTGCTGAACTCCCTTCTTAAGTTACCCCCTAGGGTGTTTATATAGACTTTGAGATGCTTTACTTGGCCCTACATATCCTAAATCAAGTAAAATTCCTACTAGGGTGTCCGAATAGGCTTTGGAATGTGTTTCTTTGCCTCTAAGTACCCTATTCCGGGTAGAACTCCTCTTGGCTGTGGCAGGGACACGCCCGTGGGTACACGCCCATGTGTTTCGTGGCCAGGTCGTGTGCGAGCCTATTGATGAGGTACGGCCGTGTGAATCATCGTCAGGCCGTGTTTGGACTTCTCTTAAGAGGCACGATCGTGTGGGCTTAAGTCCAGGCCATGCCGATTTCGTGATATGGCCCATTTGGCCCGTTTTAGGCCTGTTTCTCGTTCTTTTCATCCTCCGGTGCTTTCCTGAGTATAAAACATGAAAAGAAAGGATTAAGAGCACCTTTTTACACAATTCAGGGAATAAATCATCATAAAGTATGCTAAATGTGGGATTGAAATATGTTACTTTTACGGTTTATCAGCCATGTGCCATTTAGGGGGTATCTTGACTTGTGCCACACTGGGTCACATGCCCATGTGTGAGGTAGTGTGGAGCATACTTGACTTCATTTTAATATTAACACTAGGGACACACAGTAGTGTAGCATCACCAGTGTGTTGCACACATTGAGACACTGCCTAGTGTGGACAAAAATAGGCCATTTCAAGGCCAATTTGCCACCCTTTTTCATGCTCACCTAAACAACCAAAATGATACCATTTCATCATACAATAAGCATCCAAAATCATCAACCAAATGCACAATTCATACCATATCCATTTCAACCAAATTCAATACCAAATCAATGTCAATTACCTATTCAACACTTATATCATTAAGCATAAATTCACAAGCACATAACTTTTCAAATTATCAATTTCAATCACACCATGTAAATCATTTACCAAACTCAAAATTTAACCATTTGAGCAATTATGAAACCATAACCACATTTATACCAAAACATACTAAAATAAGCCATCACTCATGGCTATATATACAAAAAAAAACATATACATTTACAAGCCAAATTTTATGGCTATATTCACAACCAAAGTATTACTAACCTATACATGACATATACCATATATACACAACTTAAAAGTATTAATTAGACGTTTGATAGTGCGATGATGACGACTCCTGGATCCAAGCTAGTCTTAATTCTCTATAAAACATAGGAAAATATTACAAAGTAAGCTTCATAGCTTAGTAGGCTCGTAAGTGAATAACTCAGTTCATCAATTAAATGTATTTCCAACCAAATATATATGACAAAACCATATACACATCATCTACAAACCTTTCTCATGTCTCAAAACATGATCAAATACCCTCTTATTGAACTTTCTCTATTTAATATTCAAATAGGTTATATACGTACCTGTATCATCTCGTACTAACCTCTTTCTCAATCACCCCATTCGTTTACCCATTTAACCATTAAGAATATAAGTTGGATACTCAAAGAGCTCAATCGATAAGTACCTATACCATGACCGGAAGCCAAATCAAGGTAACTTATCCCGGAGTACCTATACCATGGCTCGTAGCCAAATCAAGGTATCACTAGCACCCGAAGTGCTGATATCATTGCCCGAAGCCAACACAATAACCTAATGATGTGTCACTAGCTTCCTTAACTATTCTTAAGGTTTAACCGGGAAGTTTCACTTGTCGATTACGTCGTCGAACACATCCGTAAAGTAATTTTCACAATTCAAACATTATCTGTAATCTCATAATCACAATTTATGCAATATCAAAGCATTTAACTACATTTTTAATGAAATTACCACATACGAACTTACCTCGGGTATGAAAACGGCGAAATGAGTCAATTACTCGATAATCTTGCCTTTCCCTCAATCTAATTCTGGATTCCTCTTTTCTTAATCTATATGTATTCAAAATTATTTCATTTAATCACCTACTCATTCAATTTAATCCTTAAACACATATTTAGGCTTTTTTACACATTAGCCCTAAACTTTCACATTTATTCAATTTAGTCCCTATTTCACAAATACACAAAATTCACAAAATTCAACTTAACCCATGCTTAGCCGATTTATACATAAGCCTCTAGCAGCCCAAAACTTTCATTTATTTCACATATCAACCACACAATTTGCATATTTCTCAATTCAATCCCTATTATGCATTTTCATCAAAAATCACTTTATAAAACACGAAAAATCTATCATCCAAATTTCATATTTCATCCTCAAACATCAATGAACACATAAACTCATCAATGGAAACTCTCAAAATATTTAACAGTTTCAAAATTAAAGGTATGTGCTAGCTAGATTGAGCTGCAACGATTACAAAAACATAGAAATGATTAAAAACTGTGCAAAAACGGACTTACAAATAGTAAGAGCAATGGCTGAACCTTCAAATCCCTAACAATGGTGTTCTCCCTTCAATTTTTCGGTTTGAAAGATGATAATAATGTATAATTTTGATTTTTTTACTAATATTAACATTATTTAACAAATTCCAAAATTAACCTTAACTTATAACATTTATAAACATATAATGGATATCCATTAATGTCCATTGACACTACCAATTGTAACACCCCTTAACCCCTACCCGTCGCCAGATTAGGGTTACGGGCATTACCAGATAAGTCATAACTTCTACTCAAATGATTACAAATTACACTTGTATAATATATGCTTAATACTTTAATTCAAATCATATACACTATAATCATCAAAGAACACAAAAAGACCCTGAAAGTACATTACGGTAATGTCATACAACAATCCCGATTCCATATACCACACTCGACAAGTTGGTCTTAACATATGAAATTTATAAACAAGTAAACCATACTTAACTAATTAATAAAGTAACCCCATTTCAAAAGTCAATTCATTTTAAGTACTAAGAAAACAAACCTTATGAACAAAACTTCGGGCTAAATGGTCAAGATATACAAGTTCATTACATTATCAAAATGGGTTGATAGCTTTGGCCAAATATACCAAAACATATTCCATAACATGTTTCATGTTTCATAAAATAATTTAGATCAACGCACATACAAAATTTTATATTAATACCTATCCGATACCCACTTGTTTTTCATACATAACTCAACTATAATCGTATATAAGCGTCCATATAGCTCTTGTATTATAATAACATAAACATATACAACATTTAATAATTAAAATTCATTTATCTCAAGCTCAAACTAGCACAATATTTTAGCTATATTCGAATGGCCATACTAATTATAACTCAAAATCTTCAACCTAAACATGAATATAAACATTTCCATGATCAACTTTGAAATTATAACTAAGCACGTAATAATCTCAGTAGAAAATTTTCACAACCAAATAGGCAATACTTATACATATATATTACTTATAAATGACCAATTCTATATAACCACATTTAACTCCTAAACATGATATGCACACATATTATATCAAGGACTTAAAACAAACCATTATATCAACATATAACTCAAACTTAACCAAAAGCAACAGCCTTCGCAAGGCCATATTTATATTTACAAATCGAACATCATTCATTACTTATCAAAATAAAGCCTATACATGCCTTTGATTCAAAAAGTTTACAAAACATATATATACCAAAGAGAGTGATAGTGTGGTCGACTTTCTTGATGATCCCCTGAGCCCTTAGTTGAATCAATGGTCTATAAAACAGAAATACAAACACATACAGAGCAAGCTCAATAGCTTAGTAAGTCTTAAGCAACTTTGATATAACATTCGAACGATTAAATTTTATTTCTTTAAACTTATAACATCTATATTTATGCGGGCCAAATATTATCGACTTGTTAATCATAGCATTTACACTTCATTACCATAATCCTATAATTCATCGAACCATAGTATAAACGTATTTTACATGAATCACATGCTCCTTGTCACATAGGTGCAACATTCATATCAACTATATTATCATATTCAAAGTCTTTCCACTATTAGCATTTCTACTAGTAACCAAACATCCCAAAAGTAGCGTTTAAGCTCAAATTCTATCTTATACCATTCATACATATCGCAATAAACTCAATCACACAAAACACCAATCTTAATATGATACTTCAACTCAAGTAACATTAATCACAACTTACCTTACTTCTGATGAATTCATTGAGATTTAAGCTTACCTGAGTTTTTAACTCAATAAGTTCACTATATTACACTCGAAAAATTTATAGTTTCTTCGTTTTAAAGTATCACCGGCATTAAGCTTGCTAGGCACGAAGCCCGAATATGTCACCGGCACTAAGCCTACTAGGTACAAAGCCTGAATATGTCACCGGCACTAAGCCTGCTAGGCACGAAGCCTGAATATGTCACCGGCACTAAGCCTGCTAGGCACTAAGCCCGAATATGTCACCGGCACTAAGCCTGCTAGGCACTAAGCCCGAATCAAATCACCGGCACAAGGCCTGCTAGGCAATAAGCCCGAAATAATTCATAAACCAATCACATACTTCACATTTTTCCCAAATAATATATCAAAGATACATATTCATATCACATTGTCAATTTATGCATTCAAGCCAATTTAACCATATACATTCGGCTACTACAATAATTTACCTTCAAATTTATCGAACATCATCATTTATGATTCATAAATAATTCTTTGACATATTTCGACAGGACTTACCTCGACTATCGATGAACAACGTTAGCAAGCTGAGTCGACAACTTTCGTTTTTCCCGATCCAAGTTCGTTTTTCTTTGTTCTTGATCTAAACACATAAAATTTAACTCATTCAAGTACATTTCATCTCAATTTAGTCCCTAAGCACATAAATAAGCAAATTACCATTTTACCCTTAAGGTTTCACATTTTTACTATTTAGTCCTAATTGTACAAAACACAAAATACACACAATTTGCCAAGACTATACAAGGGCCGAATATTCCTAGGGACTTTATAAGCCTTCTCATTTCATTTATTTTGCAATTAAGTCCCTCTAAAATTTTATTTTTACAAATTAGCCCTATTTATTCAATTTCACTAAAACTTCCAATACAAAACATATCAATCTTTAACCTATCTTAAATTTCAAATCATCAAATATCATAAACCACATAAGTTTATCAATGGCCGAACATCAATAATGCATAGATTTACAAATTAAGACATGGGTTAGCTACGGTTCAAAGCAACGATTTCAAAAACGTAAAAATTAACAAAAATCGAAATCAAACTAACCTTGATTTTGCACTTCTAATTGCCGAAAATCAAAGGAATAAAAACCCCTTTTTCTTTCTCCCACATTCGGCCAAAGAACAAAATGAGATGATAATGGCTTTTTCTTTTATTTTATTATGTATATAATAGGTTATTTACTAATTTACTAATATAACCTTTAAAATAAAATAAACTATTACATATAATAATGGCATATTAGTCAAAAGCCATCCACTAACTTATAAAATGGGATATATACCCACTTAATACCTCAAATTAAAAGCCATCATCATTCTAGCACTTTACACTAAAGAATGCAACTTTTACGCTTTACGATTTAGTCCTTTTATCAAATTCAATACTTAAGCGATAAAATTTTTCTCTGAAACTTTCACACATAAATTCACATATAATAAACACAAAATATAATATTTAAATATTTCTCGGGCACGCAGTTCGTGGTCCCGAAACCACCGTCTTCGATTAGGGTCAAATTCAGACTGTTACAACTCTCCCCCTCTCAAGGATTTTCGTCCCCGAAAATCTTACCGTTAAACAAGGTTGGGTATTGTTGCTTCATTGAATCCTCAAGCTCCCACGTAGCCTCTTCAACTCCGTGTCTATTCCATAATACTTTCACTAATGGAATCCTCTTGTTTCTCAACTCTTTCACTTCAGAGCTAAGATACGGATCGGTTCTTCATCATATGTCAAATCGAATTGATTTCAATCTCGGCGATGTGATCACATGTGATGAATCGATCTGTGCTTACGAAGCATCGAAACATGAAATACGTCATGTATCTTTTCTAACTTAGAGGGCAACTTTAATCTATAAGCAACAGGCCCAATACGTTCAGTGATTTCATAAGGTCTAATGAATCTCGGACTATGTTTGCCTTTCTGACCAAATCGGAATACTTTCTTCCACGGAGAACCTTTCAAGAATACTCGATCCCCGACTTGAAATTCAACATCTTTACGTTTTAAATCAGCATAAGAATTTTGTCGATCTGAGGCAACTTTCAAAGTATCTCTGATCACAGCCACTTTTTGTTCAGTTTCCTTGATCAAATCAACCCCGTGTATTTTGTTTTCACTGAGCTCAGTCCAATACAATGGTGTTCGACATTTGCGACCGTACAAAGCTTCGTAGGGTGCCATTTTGATACTAGATTGAAAGTTATTATTATAAGCAAATTCAATCAAAGGTAGGTATCGTTCCCACGTACCTTCAAACTCGAGAACGCAACATCTCAACATGTCCTCAAGTATCTGAATAGTTCTCTCGGATTGACCATCCGTCTGCGGATGAAAGGCTGTACTAAAATGAAGTTTAGTACCTAAAGCATCTTGCAACTTCTTCCAAAACTGCGATGTGAATCTCGGGTCTCTGTCTAAAACAATGGAACTCGGTACACCATGCAATCTCACAATCTGTGATACATACAATTCAGTAAGTTTATCGAGTGAATAGTCTATCTGACGGCACAAAGTGAGTGATTTAGTCGATCTATCAACTATAACCCAAATGACATCTTTCTTACTCGGTGTCATAGGGAGACCAGATACAAAATCCATTATAATTCTATCCCATTTCCATTCAGGTATCATGATTGGCTGAAGTAGTGCGGATGGCACTTGATGCTCGACTTTTACTTGCGACAAACTAAGCATTTAGAAACAAATTGAGATATATCCGTTTCATGCCTACCACCAATAAAACTATTTTAAATCATTATACATCTTTGTGCTACCCGGATGTATCGACATTTGACTATTATGAGCTTCATCCAATACCATCTGAATCAAGTTAGTATTTCTTATTATACACAATCAGCCTTTATAGTTCAAACAGTCATTTTTATCAATTCGAAACTCTGACTCTGTATTATTTTCACACTGTGCTCGTTTAGAAATCATATCTTTGTCAACTTTATGTGCATCATTAATTTGCTGAATAAACAACGGTCTAGCTTTCATCTCAGCTATGATCGAACCATCACCGAGACATAACCATATATGCGTTCAGCATACGAAGAGCAAACAATGATTTTTGACTTAGTGCATCGCAACAACGTTAGCTTTTCCGGATGATAGTCAATTACCAATTCGTAATCTTTTAGTAATTCCAACCATCTGCTTTGTCTTAAATTCAGGTCTTTTGAGTCATCAAATACTTGGACTTTTGTGATCCGAGTGAACATGACATTTCTCTCCAAATAAGTAATGGCGCCAAATCTTGGTCGAACACAATGGATGCAAGCTCTAAATCATCGTCGGGTAATTTCTTTCATGCGGCTTCAATTGTCTCGAGCGTAGGCTACTACTTTGCCTTCTGCATCAATACATTAAACCACTTAAGGAAGCATCGAATACACAACAAATTCTTTACCCGATTAAATTTGAGCTAACACCGAGCTTAGTCAAAAGGGCTTTCAAGCGATCGAAACTTTTACGAAAATTTTTCGTCCACTTGAACTTGACATCTTTACGTAGTAGCTTTGTCAAAGGTGTAGCTATTACTGAAAAACCTTTCTAAACCGTCTGTAGTAGCCCGCAAGTCCCGAAAACTTTGAATCTCAAAAACATTTTTGGTGGCTTCCAATCAAGTATAGCGAGATTTTGTTGGATCAACTCGAATATCGATGTTGAAACAACATGTCCCAAAAAGTCGACCTCTTTCATCCGAACTCACACTTACTAAACTTCGCATTCAAGCTGCTAATTTACATAAAGTTGTAGCACTAATCTCAAATGCTCGGCATGCTCGATTTCATCTTTGGAGTAGATCAATATATCATTAATAAACACTACTACAAATCGATCCAAAAACTGTCTAAAAACCCAATTCATCAAATCCATAAAAATAGTAGGTGCATTAGTAAGCCCAAAAGGCATAACCAAAAGCTCAAAATGTCCGTACCTCGTTGAATGCGTCTTTGGCACATCTGTATCTCTCGACTCATGGCCGATAATAACCCGATCTCAAATCTATCTTGAAAATCTGAAGCCCTTTCAATTGATCAAACAAATCATCAATCGAGGTAGTAGGTACTTATTCTTTATAGTTACCTTATTCAATTGCCGATAATCAATACACATCCACATTGTTCCATCTTTTTCTTCACAAAAGGATGGTGCACCCCAAGGAGAGAAACTTCGATCGTGCAAAGCCCTATCTGTTAACTCTTGCAAGCTGTGCTTTCAACTCTTTTAACTCGATAGGTGCCATCCGATATGGAGCTATCGAGATCGGACTTCGTTCCGGTGCTAATTCAATGCCAAACTCAATCTCTCGTCTTTGAGGTAAACCCGGTAGTTCTTGAGAAACACATCCGGTATTCACACACAACCGTCTGATTCAATATGCTTTTCGGACACTTTATTATCCGATTACATAGGCCAAATAAGCGCACCCTTTTTCACATACTTTCGGGCCAACATCGAGGATATTATTGTAGAAACCCACTTAAATCACTGGATTCAATTACGATGATCTCGTCATTCTGACATCTCAAATCAATAAGCTTTCTTTTGCAATTCACCATTGCATCATGTGAAGTTAACCATTCCATTCCCAAAATTATATCGAACTCATCGAAAGGCAACAACATTAAATCAGCTGGGAAACAATAATCCGAATCATCAATGGGCAACCTCTACACACTTTATTAACAAGTACACATCTACCCAGAGGGTTGGACACACGAATCACAAACTCGGTGAGACTCAAGCTGGCAGAGTCTTACCGAATACTAGAGTTTCACACACATATGAATGAGTCGAACCAGGATCAATCAATGCAATCACAGTAGTATCATAAAGGGTGAAAGTATCGGTAATGACATTAGGGGAGGAAGCATCCTCTCTGGCTCGTGTAGCATAAGCTCTAGCTGGTGCTCGCACCTCTGATCGAACTACAGTGTCTTTCGTCCCTCTCTAACTACCACCTACATTACTAGAATGTTTGGGTGGTTGGCCTATCTTTGGTGTCTTTGCTTTCGGTCTAATGTTACGAAGCGTATTCATTGGCTAACATGGGCACTCTCAAATAAAATGGTCCGACGATCCACATTTAAAGCAGGACCGATCATGAACCCTACAACTTCCAGAATGCCATTTCCCGCAGTGTTTACACTCGACCGGTCCTGTGGAACGTTACCAACACTAGCTATCGAAGTAGCTCGATAACTCCACGGAGGTCGATCACGTCTAGGTAAGTCTAAAGTAGCTTTATGTCGGTTGGAGTCATCTCGAATTTCTTAGGCATAGAATGGCAAGTCTTACTCGTTGATCTCTTAAGAGTATCTCTAGCTTCTATTTCAACTTTTCTTTTCTCTTTTCAGAGCTCTTCAGCCTTACAAGCCCTTCGACTAGTATCACAAACTCTTTGATTTCAAGAATGCCGACCAGCAACTTTATATCTTCATTCAGACCATCTTCAAATCTTTTGCACATAATGGCTTCAGTAGAAACACACTCTCTAGCATATCTGCTAAGTCTGACAAATTTCAGTTCATATTCTGTCACAGTCATTCGCCCCTATTTTAGTTCAAGAAATTCTTTTCGTTTTTGATCGATGAATCTCTGACTGATATATTTCTTATGGAATTCAATTTGGAAGAAGTCCCAAGTTACTTTTTCTTTCGAAACTACGGATACCAGTGTGTTCCACCAGTGATAGGCAGTGTCCTGAAGTAGAGATATAGCACACTTTAGGCATTCATCTGGAGTACAAGATAACTCATCAAGTACCCGAATAGTGTTATCAAGCCACATCTCAGCTCGTTCTGCATCATCATTATCATTGGCCTTGAATTCCTCGGCCCCATATTTCCTGATTTTATCAGCGGAGGTGCGGTAGATCTCATCGGATCTATCATCGAAGTCTTTGAAGGTCTTGGAGTTGGATTATTTGGGGTGGAGGTTGTTGTATGTTGGATTATTACGAACAAAGCTGGGTAAACCATTCATTCATCATTTGGTAGAAGGCTTGTTTAGCCTCTCCTCGTGGCTACCGTGGCGGTCAAGAGTCTAATGGCGCGATCCACGTGCGAGACCAAAGTATAGCGCTCTCCACATCATCACTCTGACTCTATCGGGATCGGAATCCATTTACTATATAAAATACAATTGAAATTGTCAGAAGTCACCATACTATCATATATAGAGTTCAAAGGCATGTATAGCTAGACTCTTACTTACTACGGTAGTCCTAGAATCAACTAAACCGTAGCTCTGATACCAATAAAATGTAACACCCCTTAACCCCTGCGCGTCACCAGATTGGGGTTACGGGCATTACCAGATAAGTCATAACTTCTACTCAAATGATTACAAATTACACTTGTATAATATATGCTTAATACTTTAATTCAAATCATATACACTATAATCATCAAAGAACACAAAAAGACCCTGAAAGTACATTACGGCAATGTCATACAATAATCCCGATTCCATATACCACACTCGACAAGTTGGTCTTAACATATGAAATTTATAAACAAGTAAACCATACTTAACTAATTAATAAAGTAACCCCATTTCAAAAGTCAATTCATTTTAAGTACTAAGAAAACAAACCTTATGAACAAAACTTCAGGCTAAATGGTCAAGATATACAAGTTCATTACATTATCAAAAATGGGTTGATAGCTTTGGCCAAATATACCAAAACATCTTTGCATAACATGTTTCATGTTTCATAAAATAATTTAGATCAGCGCACATACAAAATTTTATATTAATACCTATTCGATACCCACTTGTTTTCATACATAACTCAACTATAATAGTATATAAGCATCCATATAGCTCTTGTATTATAATAACATAAACATATACAACATTTAATAATTAAAATTCATTTATCTCAAGCTCAAACTAGCACAATATTTTAGCTATATTGAATGGCCATATTAATTATAACTCAAAATCTTCAACCTAAACATGAATATAAACATTTCCATGATCAACTTTGAAATTATAACTAAGCACGTAATAATCTCAGTAGAAAATTTTCACAACCAAATAGGCAATACTTATACATATATATTACCTATAAATGACCAATTCTATATAACCACATTTAACTCCTAAACATGATATGCACACATATTATATCAAGGACATAAAACAAACCATTATATCAACATATAACTCATACTTAACCAAAAGCAACAGCCTTATTCTCAAGGCCATATTTATATTTACAAACCGAACATCATTCATTACTTATCAAAATAAAGCCTATACATGCCTTTGATTCAAAAAGTTTACAAAACATATATATACCAAAGAGAGTGATAGTGTGGTCGACTTTCTTGATGATCCCCTGAGCTCGTAGTTGAATCAATGGTCTATAAAACAGAAATACAAACACATACAGAGCAAGCTCAATAGCTCGACAAGTCTTAAGCAACTTTGATATAACATTGAGCGATTAAATTTTATTTCTTTAAACTTATAACATCTATATTTATGCGGCCAAATATTATCGACTTGTTAATCATAGCATTTACACTTCATTACCATAATCCTATAATTCATCGAACCATAGTATAAACGTATTTTACATGAATCACATGCTCCTTGTCACATAGGTGCAACATTCATATCAACTATATTATCATATTCAAAGTCTTTCCACTATTAGCATTTCTACTAGTAACCAAACATCCCAAAAATAGCACGTTTAAGCTCAAATTCTATCTTATACCATTCATACATATCACTTAATAAACTCAATCACACAAAACACCAATCTTAATATGATACTTCAACTCAAGTAACATTAATCACAACTTACCTTACTTCTGATGAATTCACTGAGATTTAAGCTTACCTGAGTTTTTAACTCAATAAGTTCACTATATTACACTCGAAAAATTTATAGTTTCTTTGTTTTAAAGTATCACCGGCATTAAGCACCGCTGAGCACGAAGCGAATATGTCACCAGGCACTAAGCACGCTAGGTACAAAGCACGAATATGTCAGGCACTAAGCACGCTAAGCACGAATCTGAATATGTCACAGGCACTAAGCACGCTAGGCACTAAGCCCGAATATGTCATCGGCACTAAGCACGCTAGGTACTAAGCCGAATCAAATCAAGCACAAGGCACGCTAGGCAATAAGCCCGAAATAATTCATAAACCAATCACATACTTCACATTTTTCCCAAATAATATATCAAAGATACATATTCATATCACATTGTCAATTTATGCATTCAAGCCAATTTAACCATATACATTCGGCTACTACAATAATTTACCTTCAAATTTATCGAACATCATCATTTAACAGATTCATAAATAATTCTTTGACATATTTTTGCTTGAGGACTTACCTCACCTATCGACGGACAACGTTAATCGGCTAGTCAACAACTTTCGTTTTTCCCCGATCCAAGTTCGTTTTTCCTTGTTCTTGATCTAAACACATAAAAATTTAACTCATTCAAGTACATTTCATCTCAATTTAGTCCCTAAGAACATAAATAAGCAAATTACCATTTTACCCTTAAGGTTTCACATTTTTACTATTTAGTCCTAATTGTACAAAACACAAAATACACACAATTTACCAAGACTATACAAGGGCGAATATTCCTAGGGACTTTATAAGCCCTCTCATTTCATTTATTTTGCAATTAAGTCCCTCTAAAATTTTATTTTTACAAATTAGCCCTATTTATTCAATTTCACTAAAACTTCCAATACAAAACATATCAATCTTTAACCTATCTTAAATTTCAAATCATCAAATATCATAAACCACATAAGTTTATCAATGGCTGAACATCAATAATGCATAGATTTACAAATTAAGACATGGGTTAGCTACGGTTCAAAGCAACTATTTCAAAAACGTAAAAATTAACAAAAACTGAAATCAAACTAACCTTGATTTTGCACTTCTAATTGCCGAAAATCAAAGGAATAAAAACCCCTTTTTCTTTCTCCCACGTTCGGCCAAAGAAAAAAATGAGATGGTAATGGCTTTTTCTTTTATTTTATTATGTATATAATAGGTTATTTACTAATTTACTAATATAACCTTTAAAATAAAATAAACTATTACATATGATAATGGCATATTAGTCAAAAGCCATCCACTAACTTATAAAATGGGATATTTACCCACTTAATACCTCAAATTAGAAGCCATCATCATTCTAGCACTTTACACTAAAGAATGCAACTTTTACACTTTACGCGATTTAGTCCTTTTATCAAATTCAATACTTAAGCGATAAAATTTTTCTCTGAAACTTTCACACATAAATTCACATATAATAAACACAAAATATAAAATTTAAATATTTCTCAGGCTCGAATTCGTGGTCTCGAAACCACCGTTCCGATTAGGGTCAAATTCGGACTGTTACACCAATGGTCTAATATCATCATAATGACCTTTGGTTTAATAAATCATAACAATTAAACATATTTAACAAGTAAAATGCAACTTTTTCATTTTACACGATTAAGTCCTTTTTCTCAAATTAAGCAATTAAACAATAAAATTACTTCACGAAAGTTTCACACATTCATACTATCATGCTGTAAACACATAAAATAATATTAAAATAATTTTTTAACATTGAATCTGTGGTTTTGAAACCACTATTCCGATTTAGCTAAAATCGGACTATTACAACTCTCCCCCCTTAGGGATTTTCGTCCTCGAAAATCTTATCAGTGAATAGGTTCAGGTATTGTTTTCTCATAGCGTCTTAGGGTTCCCACGTAGCTTCTTCAACCCCGTGTCGATGCCATAATAATTTTATTAATGCAATTTTCTTATTTCTCAACTATTTGATCTCACAAGCTAAAATTCGAATCGGTTCTTCAACATATGACATATCTGACTGAATTTTAACCTCGGTTGGGGAAATGACGTGTGAAGGGTCAGCCCAGTATCGTCGAAGCATCGACATATGAAACACATTATGTATTTTCTTTAACTTAGACGGTAAAGATAGTCGATATGCCACTGGTCCAACTTGTTCAATAATTTCATACGGTCCAATGGATCTCTAACTCAATTTCCCTTTCTAACCAAATCGCAATATCTTTTTCCATGACGACACTTTGAAAAACACTTTATCCCTAATCTGGAACTATATATATTTTTGTTTCATATCTGCATATGATTTTTGTCGATTTGACGCTGCTTTCAGACTATCATTAATTACTTTCACTTTTCTTGATCTCTCGATCGGATCAACCACATGAATCTTATTTTATTGAGCTCACTCCAATAAAATGGTGTTTGACATTTACGACTGTATAGAGCTTCCTATGGTGCCATCTTTATACTCGACTGAAAGCTATTATTGTAAGTAAACTCAATCAGTCGTAGATATTTCTCCCAGCTACCTTCAAAATCAAGAATACAACAACGTAACATATTTTCAAGTATCTAAATAACTCGTTCGGATTGTCCATCCATTTGCGGGTGAAACACAGTGCTAAAATACAACTTTGTACCTGAAGCTTCTTGCAATTTCTTCCAAAATTGTGAAGTGAACCTCGGATCTCTATCCTAAACAATAAATAGTGGCACTCTGTGTAATCGAACAATCTCGCAGATATACAACTCAGCCAATTTATCAAGTCAATAATCTGTACGTATAGGAATAAAATGAGTCAATTTCGTCAATCTGTCAACAACAACCCAGATCACATCTTTCTTTTTTGGAGATAAGGGCAAACCCGATATGAAATCCATTGTCAGTCTATCCCACTTCTACTCAGGAATCATTATAGGCTGTAATAAACCTGATGGCACTTGATGCTCAGCTTCGACTTGTTGACAAATCAAACATTTCGAAACAAATTTTGAAATATCCTATTTCATATCGTGCCACCAATAAAGCTGTTTCAAATCGTTATACATTTTCGTGCTACTTGGATGTACTGATAAACAACTACTGTGTGCTTCTTTAGAATCTTCTGAATGAGTTCAGAATTTCTTGGTACACATATTCTATCACGAAACATCAAACATTCATCAGATCCTATTTGAAGCTCGAAATTAGAAGTCGGCTCACATTGAGCTCGTTTTGCTTGCAATTCATTATCAAATATTTTAGCCTCACAAATCTGTCGTAGAAATAATGATCTCACTTTCAACTCAGCTACTATCAAACCATCGTCAGAAAACGCTAATTGTGTGTTCAAAGCACGTAAAGCAAATAAGGACTTTCAGCCTAACGCATCAGCAACTACATTTGCTTTCCCCGGATGATAGTCAATTTACCAATTCATAGTCTTTTAGAAATTCGAACCATCTCTGCTGTCGCAAATTTAATTCTTTCTAAGTCATCAGATATTTCAAACTTTTTTTGTTGGTGTAAATATGACATTTCTCACCAAACAAGTAATTGTGCCAAATTTTCAATGCGAACACTATCGCAGCTAACTCGAGATCGTGCGTCAGATAATTCTTTTTGTGTGGCTTCAACTATCTCGGGGCATAAGCTGCAACTTTTCCTTCCAGCATCAAAACACAACCCAGGCCATTTAACAATGCATCATTGAAAACTACAAATTCTTTACCCGACTCAGGCCGAACTAACACTGGGGCCTCTGTCAATAATGCTTTCAACTACTTGAAACTCTGTTGACACTTTTCTGACCACTCAAATCTAACATCTTTTTGAAGCAATCGCGTCATCGACGATGTAATCATCGAGAATCCTTTCACAAATCGTCTATAATAGCCGGCTAGTTCCAGAAAACTACGGACTTAGGTTACATTTCTCGAAGGCTTCCAATCTATAATCATAAAAATTTTGCTTGGGTCTACTCGGATACCCATGATTGAAAATATATGTCCCAAGAAACCAACCTCTCGTAGCCAAAACTCACATTTGCTAAACTTTGCAAACAACTGTTTATCTCTCAAAGTTTGTAGCACTACTTTCCAATGCTCAGCATGCTCAGATTCATCAGAGAGTAAATCAAAATGTCATCAATAAACACAATTACAAATTGATCTAAATACGACCTGAAAATCTGGTTCATTAGGTCCATAAAAATAACAGGTGCATTTGTTAATCCGAAAGGTATAACAAGAAATTCGTAGTGTCTGTACCTTGTTCTAAATGCAGTCTTTGGCACATCTGAGTCTTTAACTCGCAACTGGTAATAACCCGATCTCAAATCAATTTTCAAAAATACTGTTGCCCCTTTTAATTGATCAAACAAATCATCAATCTATGGTATAGGGTATTTATTCTTTATAGTCACTTTATTTAGCTGTCTGTAGTCAATACTGTAACACCCTTAACTCGTATCCGTCACCAAAATAGGGTTACGAGGTATTACCGATCAAATCAAAATATACAACATACATTTAGGCATCTATTATCAAACACCATTCAGTCATAATCACATTGTCCCTTATAAGGGCCTACGAGGCCTTAAACATGCTTTAGAAGTGGTTCGGGACTAAACCGATAACTTACGAAAATTCTTAAAAACTTAGGGATTTTTCAAACATACCAGGGTCACACGCTCATGTGAATAGGCCGTTGATGTGTCTCTAACTAACTATGATCACAATAAAGGCAAGCACACCTATCGTTCAATAGTATAGTTATGGTAAGACCGGTAATACCGTATCCACAAGGACCAAGAGTAGTAGTAATTACTATCTTTTTATTATCTAGCCTAAGAATTGGAGTGATTACTTTTAAACTAAAACTTAATTAAACATACGACAAAGAACGAATTGGGAAAATACTTTAGACAACTTTATGACATAAGCAATACCTAAGGAAGAATCCACCCAGACTTTACTTATTACTTTTGATTCATATGATTTATTCACTTGACTTAATCCGTAAAAATCCCTAAATTATGTTAATATCTCTTTCAAGACTAAAAACAACTAACTCTAGGTTGATTAATTGAAATTTCTTTCTAATTAAAACCCCTATTGTCGCATTAACTCGATCTATGGACTCCCTTATTAGATTTGACTCTAATTCGACAGATTTTTGTCACCCTATTTCTAGGGTTACAATCAACTCCGCTTAATTGTGTTGATCTACTCTTAAACATGGACTTTTTCTCCTCTGAATAAGCACATTCAACTTGAATCAATAACCTGAACTATGAAAACAAGAATAAGAACTTACAATTAAGAATAAAAACAAGTATTTATCTTATAAATCAAATAATAGTAAGATCTGTCTTAGGTTTCATCCCCTTAGGTATCTAAGGGATTTAGTTCATACTAATGGGGGACGCATCTTAAAATAAGGAAAACAACAAAATATAAGAAAACCCAAAAACTTCTAAAGAACTTGATGCGAGATCTTCAGTCTTGATGAAGATCCTTCTTCCGAGCTGCTCTCGACGGCTGTCTTCGAGTATTTTCTGCCTCTTCTTCGGCGTCACTATTTAGGTTGCCCCCTAGGGTGTTTATATAGGCTTTTGAACACCTCTCTTGGCCCACAAGTGGCTTATTTCGAATAGAATTTAACTTTGATACGGTAGGGACACGCCCGTGTTATATTCCTTAGACCGTGCTCACTTCTGCTCACCACACACGACCGTGTGGTCTGCCTGTGTACATTGATCTAGGCCGTGTTTGATCCTGCTCATAACACACGACCGTGTTCATTGGTCCAAGCCGTGTTGATTTCCTAGGTAGGCCCATTTCGTCCAGTTTTGGCCCGTTTCTTATTCTTTTCGACTCCCTAAGCTCTCCTGAGTGCAAAACATGAAATTAAGGGATTAGGAGCATCGAATTCATCAAATCTAATGAAAATTCATCCAAAAAATAAGCCAGGCATAGGGTTAAAATATGCATAAATTATGGTTTATCAAACATCCCCAAACTTAAGCATTTTCTTGTCCTCAAGCAAAATCCTCAACTCACAATTAAAATTAACTTCATCAAATCATAATTCTCATCAATAATGTCTCATCATAATTCATAAATAATTCATACATGGATAATTTAACTTAAAGAGTCCTAAAGATTCAAACAATCTAACTCACAAGTTTTTGTAGCACGAAAACATAGGTGTTCCCCCTTATCTAAATAATTACCTTTGATCCAAAATCGACAAGAATTGACATCTCCACAAAAGATTCACTCAAATTACACAAAGTGTTTAAGGTTCAAGATAAAGCACTCAAAAGTCAAACATAAAGAGTTATTACCATAGGCTTGCATGAAAATCAAATCTCCACCACTATAAAATAATATGATACACAAATCAAAAGGTCTTTTGAAAGGGTTGTAATGGGGCTTGGGTTGAAGGTGCGGATAAAGGTTGAATTAAAGGGTTAAAATTGAGTTTTAATTGACAATTTACCTAACTAGAAAAATAACTAATCTTGAATAATTACATCAATTGAAAACTTATCATAATAAAATGAACTTCTTCTAAAGATGTGAATTTAACCGTTTTAAGCTCAAATAACATAGAACTAATAATGAATGAAATTCTAATTTTTTTATAAGAACATACAATAATAAGAAAGAACTTAACAACTAAAATAGAGAACTAATAAACCATAAAAATAACATATTTTAATCCGCATTTAGTATGCTTTTTGATGATTTATCCCTTGATTTTATATAAAAGGTGCTTGTAATCCTTTCTTTTCATGTCATATACTCAGGAAAGCACCCGAGGATAAAAAGAACACAAAACGTACTTAAAACAGAGCAATTGGGCCTTAGCAAGAAATCAACACGGCCTAGCACAAAGCCTGTACGACCGTGTCTCGCCGATTACCTAGAGCACGACCTAACTCACGAGTTGCACGGCCGCGCATCATCAAATTACCACACACGGGCGTGTCAAGTGATCTACATGGCTGTGTCCAAAACGATAGAATCAAGGCACGACCCAAACCCGATTACACGGGCGTGTGCCATGGGCGTGCCCCTGCCGCGGGAATGAATAATTTCACTTGGATTTGGATGCTTGAAGCCAAAGAAACATACTCCTAAGTGAACTTAAACACCCTAATAGTAATTCTACTTGAAAGAGGTACTTAGGAGCCAAGTAAAGCATCTCAAAAGCCTATATAAACAACCCAAGGCAAGCATTAAAGGGGGACGATGTTTTGCAGAGGCTTTTGTCGAAGCTTTCATCTTTTAGGGAATAACTTGAAGATAGCCAGTTGATCCATCTCAAGAAGCCGGAGCTCTATTCAAGAGGAGGATCTCTCCTTCAATTCCTTAAGGGAGTTTTAGGGATTTCTTATGTTTTGTTTTATCTTTTCTCTTGAGATGTTTTCTTATTTAGTTATGAACTAAACCCTTCAGATACCTGAGGGGGATGAAACCTATGATGGATTTTGTTATTTGATTTCTAAATTATATGATAAGTACTTGGTTTGTTCTTAATTATGTTACTTAATTCAATCTGATGTGCTTAGGTGGAGGAGGAATAGACCCTACCTAAGAGTAGATCTAGCATAATTGAGCGGAGTTGATCGAGAACCTAGAGATAGGGTTATGAGATTTTGTCGGATTAGGGTGAAACCTAATATGGGAATCCATTGATCGATTTACTGCTTCCTTAGGGGGTTATTATAAGAGAATGAGAGTTCCACTAATTAACCTAAGGTTAGACGTTATTAGCCTTGAAAGAGGGTTTAATATAGGTTAGGGAGTCTCACGGATCAAGCTAAGTAAAGAAATCATATGGTTTAGGGATAAATAATAAGTGAAGTCATAGGTGGATTCTTCTTAAGGGTATCGTCTTCATCAACTGAGTTTTCCTAAAGTCTTTCTCTAATTCATTCTTTTGTCTTTGAATCTAGTTTAGTTTTTCATTAGTTTCATAAACCAATCACTCCATATTTTAGGCTAAATAATAGAAAGAAAGTGAGTAGTAGTACTTTTAGGTTCCTTTGGGTTCGATAAGATACTCCTGCCTAAACTATACTACTGTTTGATAGGTGCACTTGCCTCTATTGTTGTCATAGTTAGTCTACAGGTTCGATCATTCTATTTGTAAATATTAAAACTCGACTGTTTGACACGATCAAGTTTTTAGCGCCGTTGCCGGGGAATTCTAAAATATTAAGAAAGCTTTATTTCTATTACTTTAGCCATTATTCTATTATTAGTATTTTTTTTTTTAGATTAAATTTTTATTTTTACTAATTCTCTTTCTTTCTTTCTTGACTTGCGAGGTACCTCTAGTTTATGACTAGAAGAAACCCGAGAGGATCATTAGAATACGAAAGTGACATTGAGGCTACCGCTCAAAGAAATCGCAGAGAAACTAGATGAGCTCTAGACTACCAAAGAGAAAAATAGCAAGAAAGATCCAATCCTACTGAAGGGATGGACGAAAACAATCCACCTGATGTGAGAGAAAATAATGCTCCACGCACTATGTATGATTATGCTAAACCTAATTTGACAGGAGCAGAATCTAGTATTGTTAGGCCTGCTATAGCTGCTAATAATTTTGAATTAAAGCCTAACACAATACAAATGATTCAACAGTTTGTTCAATTTGATGGTTTGCAGGACAAAGATCCAAATACTCATATAGCTAATTTCTTAGAATCCTGTGATACCTTCAAAATAAATGGCGTTTCTGACGATGCTATACGTCTTCGGTTATTTCCTTTTTCATTAATGAATAAAGCAAAGCAGTGGTTGAACTCGTTACCACGAGGGTCAATCACCACATAGGATCAAATGATAGAAAAATTTCTTTTAAAATATTTTCCACCAGCCAAAATGGCTAAATTTAGGAATGACATATCTTCTTTTGTGCAGAATGATGCATAAACGTTATATGATGCATGTGAGAGATACAAGGATCTCCTAAGGAGATGCCCACACCACGGATTACCTTTGTGGCTTCAAGTCCAAACTTTTTACAATGGTGTGAATTCTCCAACTAGGCAAATGATTGATTCATCAGCCGATGGAACTTTGAATAACAAAACTCCTGAAGCGACTTACAATTTTATTGAAGAGATGTCGTTGAACACCTATCAATAACAAATTACAAGAGCCAAACCGACAAAATCAGCCGAAGTTTTCAACATAGACGCGATAACAATCATCACACACAGGTGGAGATGATGAATAAAAAGCTTGATAACTTATGTTTTTCATAGGTACACCCAGTCATGCAATGCGAAGCGAGTGGAAATGTGGCGAATTTTGAGTACCCACCTACCAACCTAAAAGGTGCAGACAATGAGCAGACAAACTATATAGGTAACAATTTCAGATCTAATAATAATCCTTATAGTAACACTTATAGTGCAGGTTGGAGGAACCACCCTAATTTTTCGTGGGGAGGACAAAGAAATCAAGGAATTCAAAGGTAGCAACCTCCTCCAAATTACCAAAATTAGCCCTATCCACGAGAAAAGAAATCAAACCTTGAAGAGATGCTGACAAAATTCATGGCAGCTACAGATTCTCATCTCCAAATGACAGAAACAACACTTGATGAACAGCAAATCTCACTCAAGGGAATCAAGACTCAGGTGGGAGAGCTCATTACGTCAGTTGGAATACTTACTGAAATAGTATGTGAAATACGGATAGAAATTTTTTCCAAAGACACAGATCAAGTAAGGGAAGTCACACAAAGAGGTGGCAAAGAGCTAGTTTAACCACAAAGAAAGACACCACATGAGGTTACCAAGAAAAAAGTGTAGAAGTTGAGAATGACAATACATTGCCTAAAGAGAATAGAACACAAATTCCATATCCAGCAAAATTGAAGAAAGAAAAATTGGATGCTCAATACGGTAAGTTCCTTGAACTCTTTAAACAAATACATATTAACTTACCTTTTGTTGAAGCTATTTCCCAAATGCCAAAGTATGTAAAATTCTTAAAGGAACTTCTTACAAACAAAAGAAAGCTTAAGGAAGTATCAAAGATGGAGCTTAATGAAGAGTGTTCAGCCCTTCTCCAAATAGACTACCACAGAAGTTAAAAGATCTAGGGAGTTTCACTATTCCTTGCTTAATTGGTAGTTTAAACATCACGAAAGCATTAGCAGACCTAGGCGCTAGTATCAACTTAATGCCTTATCGATTGATTAAACGGCTAGATCTTGGGGAACCAAAACCCACTAGGATGAGCATTCAATTAGCTGATAGATCTATTAAATATCCTAGAGGAGTTATTGAAGATGTCTTGGTAAAAATTGATAAATTTATTTTCCCTGTTGATTTCGTTGTGTTAGACATGATGAGGACATCAATGTTCCTTTAATCTTAGGGCGTCCTTTTTTAGCCACTGCTAGAGCTATTATTGATGTAGGTGATTGCAAACTAGCACTAAGGATAGGTGATGAAGAAATTATTTTCCAAATTTATGATGCCATGCGATATTCTAAAGAGCAAGATGATTCCTGTTATTTTGTTGACACTACTGATCATATTATTAAAAATTAATTACAGAAAATCCTATAGGATGACACGATGGAACTGTGTCCGCCTCAAGGAGGGGGGAAGAAGATGAAGGCAATGAGACAAGTTTGTATACATCAGAATTTAGACAGATGAAAGAAGAAAACATTGAAGAAGATGACATATTAAAACAGAAACCCTCCATCGACGAGCCGCCAAAATTGAAATTAAAATAGTTACCACAACATTTAGAATATGCATTCCTTGGGAACAATTCTACGTTACCAGTAATCATCTCTTCAGAACTAGAATCCAAGGAAAAGGAGGAGCTGACAAAGGTACTTAGAGAACACAAGAAAGCCATAGCATGGAAAATTTCTAACATCAAGGGAATAAACCCTACGTTTTGCACCCACAAAATTTTAATGGAAGAAGAATATAAACCGTCTGTGCAACCTCGTGATGATTAAACCCTAACATGAAAGAAGTGGTCAAAGTGAGGTAATTAAACTCCTAGATGCGGGAATTATTTATCCTATTTTGACAAACACTTGGGTAAGTCCTGTGCGGTAGTTCCAAAGAAGAGAGGAATGACGGTAGTGCTAAACGAAAAGAATGAGTTAATTCCCACAAGAACGATTCTGAGTTGGAGAGTTTGTATAGACTATAGAAAGCTGAATGATGCCACCAGAAAAGATCACTTTCCTCTACCCTTAATTGATCAAATGTTAGACAGACTATCCGGGCATATGTACTACTGCTTCTTGGACGGACTCTCCTGCTACTTCCAAATTCCCATAGCTCCGGATGACCAAGAGAAGACGACATTTACATGCCCATACAGTACGTTTGCTTATCGTAGAATGCCTTTTGGATTATGTAATGCTCCTACCACTTTTCAGCGTTGCATGTTGGCAATTTTTGACGAACTCGTAGAGGACATCATGGAGGTATTCATGGATGATTTCTCGGTATTCGGTAATTCTTTTTAGCTTTGCCTTAAAAATTTAAAACGAGTTCTAATTAGATGTGAAGAAACAAACCTTATTTTGAATTGGGAAAAATGCCACTTTATGGTTAGAGAAGGGATTGTTTTAGGACATAAGATTTCTAGAAAAGGGATTGAGGTAGATAAAGCAAAAGTTGAAACCATAGAAAATTACCTCCCTAGTTTAGTGAAGGCTATTAGAAGCTTTTAGGACATACGGGTTTTATAGAAGATTTATTAAAGACTTTTCTAAAATAGCTAAGCCTTTGACAAAATTACTAGAAAAAGATGTTCCTTTTAATTTCAATCGGGAATGTTTAGATGCATTCAATGTCTTTAAAGATAAATTAATAAATGCACCGATTATAATCGCTTTTGATTGGAATTTACCTTTGAACTAATGTGTGATGCAAGTGACTTTGCGGAGAGCGAGTTTTGGGACAACGAAGAGACAAGCATTTTCAACCAATTTACTACGCTAGCGAACATTAACACCGTACAAGAAAATTACACCACGATCGAGAAAGAACTGCTAGCTGTAGTTTTTGCTTTTGAAAAATTTAGACAATATCTAATATTATCTAAAGTTGTCGTTTACACTGACCATTCAGCTCTTCGTTATCTTTTAACCAAACCTGATGCAAAACCTAGACTAATACGATGGATTTTACTCTTATAGGAATTTGACTTGGAAATATAGGATAAAAAGGGAGCCAAGAACCTTGCAGCAGATCACCTTTCAAGACTCGAAAATCCACACACCAAAGAGCTTGATAAACATGAAATAAATGATTCGTTTCCCGAAGAATAGCTCTTTTCTATAACACATTCTGAAGTACCCTGATTTGCAAATATTGCGAATTACTTAGTGGCTAACGTCTTACCAAGAAAATTCACACATCATCAAAAGAAGAGATTCCTTACTGATGTGAAAAATTATTTTTGGGAAGATCCATTTCTTTTCCCATATGTGCAGATTAGGAAATTCGAAGATTCGTCACAGTGACAGAGGCAAGCAAAATCCTGGAACATTGTCATTCAGGACCATCAGGAGGACATACAGTGGTATTAAAATAGCACACAAAATACTCGAATCGAGGTTTCTTGGCCCTTGTAACACCCCAAACCCGACCCACAAGCCACCACCGGATCTGGTATGTCCTGCGGAAGAACGGTTGAAAATCTTTTGACTTTAGAATAAAACATGTAAATTTGTTAACTTTTGAAAACCATGTCCATTTAAAATTATAAGTAAAACTTTGTTATTATAAAATGTCCAAATTAAAACTTTTATGTATATACTTTGAATAAATAGGTGGCTAAAATAAAATCATCTTCACATAGTAATTTAATTAAATTAAGCCCATAATAAAATAATACCAAAAATAATAACAAGGCCCTTATTACAACCCAATATTTAAACAAAATACTTAATTTCAAAATGCGTAAAATAATCAAAATCGCTTTTACGCATGGCCACCTCGTATCCACTCCAACCCGGTCCAAGCTCATGAATCACCCGAAATGGTTAAGAAAAATTGGGTGAGTCCACAGACTCGATGCATAATCATTACACATGTTTCCACACGTATGGGCTTGACCCATATCCACACGATCCATGCAACCGGTCATGCCAAATGTATCCCCAACCTAAGTCCATCCATTACACCAACCTTAGCAGACTCCACCAAGGCCGTGGCTAATCCACCGATCACTGGCGAAAGTGATCCCACATATCCTACCTCGGCAGACCTGCTGCACAAGGCCGTGGCTGAGCCACCGATCACATCGTGATCCTCAAATCCTACCTTGGCAGACTTGCTGCTCAAGGCCGTGGTAGAGCCACCGATCACATAAGTGATCCCAACATTAATCCGTCTACGGTGATGCACTCAGCTATCAACCGCCGAGATGGGCACCTAGCCAACATCTCCCTTGATGAAGCACACAGCTAATCATCAAGCGCTAATGTAGCACGAGGCTAACATTAGACCCGTACATAATATGTACACCTGTCCTTTCTTGATCAAAACCAATCCCCATGCAAATATGCAAATGTATCATGTCAAATCATCATATCGAATGAGTATACCTCACATGCTCATTATTATATCACAGAGCACCATAAATAATTTAATATGACAATTTACTAACTCATAACCGATTACCCCACACATGGGTATCCATCACTTTAGCCTTTATTGTCACTATCACACATCATACTCAAGTATACACATTAATAAACAATTAGCAGGAGAAAGCAGATGCGATAATTACGCTTTTGATTAGCACGATTGACTAAACCTCGAAATCACACGTGGCTCCTAAAAGTCTTAAGTCTCCAAATCTCGGTAGATCACTCCGCAAATCTTGACTATCGCCTCTAAAAGGTTACGCCTTCCCTACAATCGGCCAAAACTAAACAACATAATCATGCTAATCAACCTCTAAGGGTATAATCGTAATTTTACCTACCAAGGGTATTTTCGTAATTTACCCACCAAGGGTATTTTCGTAAATTCACAACTGTAATGGCCTTTTCAAAGGCCTAATGTCGCCACTAGCGACTCAGCTACCATTTCCGGTCTACCGGATGATTGGGCCTAAAACCCGATTTCGGCCCATCCGAGCCCCCATGCTCGTGTGGCCCACCTAGCACAAATCTAGCCACGTATATAAGTTCCACCTAGTCTAGTTCAACATATACTAACCAATCATACAATTTACTCATATGGGCCCACGGGCCCATTGGGCCCACTTTGGCCCATCGAGGCCCAAGCAGCCCCAACCCACGAGAATACTACTGATGGCCTCAACTATTGCGTCGAAGCCCCACATGCGCGCCGCGCTCGTGTGGCTACTAATGTCGTGAAGCGACATTTCGGCATTTTTGCCGCTTCTACAACTAGAGTAGAGAGAGTTACACACCGATAGAACTCTGGGCTAATCCGCTCCGATCACTATTGTGCCCAAGCGCCTCCAAGATGTGTTTACTCTCCTCCTAGGATGCTCTTTATATAGCTAGCTCTTCACCATCCTTCTTTGTATCTTTCCGATGTGGGATCCCTTCGTCAGTAGAGTTTAAATCCAACTGAAACTCTTGCCGTCCAAACCGTAAAATAAATACTCCCTTGCTTCTCATGAGATTCGAACCTAGGCTCCCTTGCAACATAATCCACGTCGCTAACCACTTGGCCACAAGCTCCTCTTGTGTCTTAAACTATGCACAACTAAATATAAACTATGGGCCAAATTCTAAGGTCCAAGCAAAAAGAAACCAAATGCAAAAGCCAAGACTTGAACCTTGGACCTCCTTCCTTCCTTGTGGCGTCACTCCCTTGTCTCTATGTGGCGTCACTTTGCCACTACCACCACACACTCTACTTGTGTCATTTTCCTCCATATTTTATTCTTAAGGCCTATCGCCAACTTCCGAGGTTTTTTCACCTAAAACCAAAATTTCCCCAAAGCTAATATTTGATCCCGGGACTTCATAGAAGCCTCTAACCTTCAAAATCACTTATCCAATAGGCCTAACTTGCATTTAAGTCGATCTCTTATTCTCCAAAAATTTAAACGCTACTACGCCTAAGGCCCATTGGGCTCAACTCTCCTAGGCCCAATTTTGGGATGTTACAAATCTACCCTCCTTAAAGAAATTTAGTCCTCGAAATTTCCAACTAACTACTGATTGCACATCCTAACCTACCACACTACGCTCTTGTGCAAGACTCGATTTTAATAAAAGCGACCACATTCTCTAGGCACGTTTCTAAGTCCACATTCAAGGTTCTAGATATCATCATCCCGCCTTTACACGTCCACAGTATTGTGACCACGCCCCTAGAACTCATATCTAGCTTCACGACTTAATCTGTTTAGAAGTTTTATGCATTAGAAATTTTGTTCCTCTATTTATCCACGAGCAAATTTTATGAATAGAAGTTCCAGAAGTGGTTCTTTCGATCACACAAAGTTTCATCTCAAGTTCTCTATTCTAATTCAAACATTCACATTCTTCACTAAAAACACATCCATTCAGTGGTATCTACCACACACATTCACTATTCGGACATTTTTGCCCGTTTCTACCCTAGGGTATTTCCGTCATTTGTCCTACAGGGGTATTTTTGTAATAAACCGGGGTCAATTGGAAAAATCTTTACAAATCAGAGGCATTTCAAAAATTGTTAGAACTTAAAGGTATTTTGAAAATTTCCAAATTAAAGATGTCGCTGAAATTTCAGAAATTGGGGGGTTATTTTGGTAATTCTGTAAGTCGGGGGTATTCTTGTAAATTTCCAATCTGGATATCTCAATATTTTGCAAAAATAGGATTTTTTGATATTTTGTAAAATAGGAATATTTTAGTAAAAGTCGAGGATCATATGAAAATTTAGAAACCAAGGGCATGTTGAAAATTTTATCAACCAGGGGTATTTTCGTAAATTTCCCCAAACCAGAGTATCATAATATGTAAAACTCGGGATTTTGGTATTTTTGTAAAGTAAAACCATTTTAACAAAAGTTGAGGGTAGTACGGTAATTTTACAATACAGGGGCATTTTTGTAATTTTACCACTAGGGCATTTTGGTAATTTTGTAAATCGAGAAAAACATCTTTTAAAATCAGATTTTGGGTTTACAAACCAAAGGGGTAAATTTGAAAATTTAAAAAAAACAAGGGTTTTAAAACAGTAAGGCAAATCCCTTTCGGGTTTTAATAATTGGTTTAGCTTTATGAATAAGTCCTCTTGATTAAGGTGAACCAGTAGCTACGCACTGGTAGGATTCGAGTAAAGAGAAGGTGAGTCGCTAGGGCTTAAGTACCAAGCTCTTCTTGAATACCAATCCTAGACATGCGTCGATGGTTGCCACACCTTAACTCGTGACTAACTTCATGTGTTTGTTTAATAATCCTTAAGTTTTATGCATATGTTTGAGTAGACTAGTCCTAAGGTTCAATAGTCCTAATATTCTAATCTACGAGCCCAATTAAACCCATAACAATTCATATAACAAATCACTTCAAAAGTTGAAGTACTTACGGTGGACTTGGCCGAGGTACAGTGCCATGCAGTTAACTGAAAACTTTTTATAAAAGCCCATATGTTGAAAAGCCCATTTTGAAAACTGTTTGTGGGCCCAAACCCTTAAAGCCGAGTTTTGAACTTGGCTCTGATACCAATTTGTAACACTCCAAACCCGGCCCACAAGCCCTGACCGGATCTGGTATGTCACTGCGGAAGAACGGTTGAAAATCTTTTGACTTTAGAATAAAACATGTAAATTTGTTAACTTTTGAAAACCATGTCCATTTAAAATTATAAGTAAAACTTTGTTATTATAAAATGTCCAAATTAAAACTTTTATGTATATACTTTGAATAAATAGGTGGCTAAAAATAAAATCATCTTCACATAGTAATTTAATTAAATTAAGCCCATAATAAAATAATACCAAAAATAATAACAAGGCCCTTATTACAACCCAATATTTAAACAAAATACTTAATTTCAAAATGCGTAAAATAATCAAAATCGCTTTTTCAGATGGCCACCTCGTATCCACTCCAACCCGGTCCAAGCTCATGAATCACACGAAATGGTTAAGAAAAATTGGGTGAGTCCACAGACTCGATGCATAATCATTACACATGTTTCCACACGTATGGGCTTGACCCATATCCACCTGATCCATGCAACCGGTCATGCCAAATGTATCCCACCCCAACCTAAGTCCATCCATTACACCAACCTTAGCAGACTCACCCAAGGTAGTGGCTAATCCACCGATCACAACCGAAAGTGATCCCACATATCCTACCTCGGCGGACCCTCTTGACAAGGCCGTGGTGAGCCACCGATCACATCGTGATCCTCAAATCCTACCTTGGCGGACTTGTCTGCTCAAGGTGAGTGGTAGAGCCACCGATCACATAAGTGATCCCAACATTAATCCGTCTACGGTGATGCACTCGACTATCAACCGCCGAGATGGGCACCTAGCCAACATCTCCTTGATGAAGCACACGACTAATCATCAAGCGCTAATGTAGCGAGGCTAACATTAGACCACGTACATAATATGTACACCCTGTCCTTTCTTGATCAAAACCAATCCCCATGCAAATATGCAAATGTATCATGTCAAATCATCATATCGAATGAGTATACCTCACATGCTCATTATTATATCACATGTGCACCATAAATAATTTAATATGACAATTTACTAACTGTTAACCGATTACCCCACATGGGTATCCATCACTTTAGCCTTTATTGTCACTATCACACATCATACTCAAGTATACACATTAATAAACAATTAACAGGAGAAAGCAATGCGATAATTACGCTTTGATTAGCACGATTGACTAAACCTCGAAATCACACGTGGCTCCTAAAAGTCTTAAGTCTCCAAATCTCGGTGAGATCACTACTACAAATCTGACTATCGCCTCCTAAAAGGTTCGCCTTCCCTACAATCGGCCAAAACTAAACAACATAATCATGCTAATCAACCTCTAAGGGTATAACAGTAATTTTACCTACCAAGGGTATTTTAGTAATTTACCCACCAAGGGTATTTTAAGTAAATTCACAAGCTGTAATGGCCTTTTCAAAGGCCTAATGTCACCACTAGCGACTCATTACCATTTCCTGGTCTCTGGGATGATTGGGCCTAAAACCCGATTTGACCCATCAAGCCCCCATGCTCGTGTGGCCCACCTAGCACAAATCTAGCCACGTATATAAGTTCCACCTAGTCTAGTTCAACATATACTAACCAATCATACAATTTACTCATATGGGCCGGGCCCATTGGGAATACTTTGGCCCATCGAGGCCCAAGCACCCCAACCCACGAGAATACTCTTGATGGCCTCAACTATTGAGTGAAGCCCCACACATGCATTTCACGCTTCGTGTGGCTACTAATGTCGTGTAGCAGACATTTCGGCATTTTGCATTCTACAACTAGAGTAGAGAGTTACACACGATAGGACTCTGGGGCTAATCCGCTCCGATCACTATTGTGCCCAAACGCCTCCAAGATGTGTTTACTCTCCTCCTAGGATGCTCTTTATATAGCTAGCTCTTCACCATCCTTCTTTGTATCTTTCCGATGTGGGATCCCCCGTCGAAGAGAGTTTAAATCCAGCTGAAACTCTTGCAGTCCAAACCATAAAATAAATACTCCTTGCTTCTCATGAGATTGAACCTAGGCTCCCTTGCAACATAATCCACGTCGCTAACCACTTGGCCACAAGCTCCTCTTGTGTCTTAAACTATGCACAACTAAATATAAACTATGGGCCAAATTCTAAGGTCCAAGCAAAAAGAAACCAAAATGCAAAAGCCAAGACTTGAACCTTGGACCTCCTTCCTTCCTTGTGGCGTCACTCCCTTGTCTCTATGTGGCGTCACTTTGCCACTACACCACACACTCTACTTGTGTCATTTTCCTCCATATTTTATTCTTAAGGCCTATCTGCCAACTTCCAGGGTTTTTTTTCACCTAAAACCAAAATTTCCCCAAAGCTAATATTTGATCCCAGGACTTCATAGAAGCCCTCTAACCTTCCAAAATCACTTATCCAATAGGCCTAACTTGCATTTAAGTCGATCTCTTATTCTCCAAAAATTTAAACGCTACTACGCCTAAGGCCCATTGGGCTCAACTCTCCTAGGCCCAATTTTGGGATGTTACACCCACTCTATTTAAAGATGCCAACAGGTATGTTACCTCATGTGACAAATGCCAAAGAACAGGTAATATTTCTAAACGTGATGAAATGCCTCAAACATATATGTTGTCGTGTGAGATATTTGATGTATGGGGTATTGATTTTATGGGACCATTTCCTAGGTCATTTGGAAATAAATACATCCTAGTAGCAGTCGATTACATGTGAAAATGGGTAGAAGCGGAAGCCATATCAAACAATGATGCTAGGGTAGTAGTTAAATTTCTCAAGAAACTATTTTCCCGATTCGGGACACCAAGAGCCATCATTAGTGATAGGGGTACTCTTATCTGTAATACACAATTTGAAAGAGTTCTAAAGAAATATGGAGTATGCCATAGAACAGCCACCCCATATCATCCTCAAACTAGTGGGCAAGTTGAGGTAGCAAACCAAGAGCTTAAGCGCATTCTAGAAAAAATAGTTGAATCAAATAGAAAAGATTGGGCATTTAAAGTAGATGATGTTTATGGGCCTACAGAATAGCATTCAAAACACCTCTACGGACATCCCCATACAAACTTGTATATGGGAAAAGCTGTCATCTACCATTCGAGCTAGAACACAAAGCTTTTTGGGCAATAAAATTTTTGAATCTTGACCTCAAAATTGCGAGGAATGAGAAGAATGATGCGAGATGAACAAAATTTGGATGAATGGAGAGCGAAGCCTATGAGAACTCAAAGCGTACATGGAAGCAACAAAGCGATGCCATGATGCTCGTCTCAAGTAATCAAAAGCAGTTCGGTAGGAGACACGGTCCTATTATATAATTCAAGGCTTAAACTATTCCAGGAAAATTAAAGTCAATATGGTCGGGTTCATTCATAATCAAGACAATCTTTCCATACGGCACCATTGAAGTAACTCATCCCACAAAGGGCACATTCAAGGTAAATGGTCACAGACTTAAAATTTATAATGGTGCAGATTCTGAAAATATAAAAGAGGAGCTTCTGCTCCACGAACATTTAGAATCGAAAACAAGGAAAGTCTAGCTTAAGACTATAAATAAACGCTTCTCGGGAGGCAACCCGAGTGCTAACTCCCTAACATTAACTTTATCTCTCTAAAAATTTTGAACAGAAATACAAGATTGTTAACACGGCCATAAACACGGGCATGCCAATGACCGTGTACAAAATAGAGGACA
Organism: Gossypium rotundifolium; assembly: GCA_025506655.1. Taxonomy (NCBI): domain Eukaryota; kingdom Viridiplantae; phylum Streptophyta; class Magnoliopsida; order Malvales; family Malvaceae; genus Gossypium; species Gossypium rotundifolium. The sequence goes on along the minus strand of CP106733.1, from coordinate 16,943,596 downwards.
CGCCACGGGCGTGGCCGGATCCGTGCATAAACAAAACTATGAAAGAATTTTTTTAACGGCAAGGGCTTTGTACAGCCGTGCCCCCCGATCGTGTGAAGATACTGACATATTGAGCACGGGCAGGCCACGCCCTGTGCACTCCATCCGTGCTCACATACTGATCTTTTAGTCACGGGCATGCCTAATTGACACACGGACGTGCCAAAAACCCTAAAGTGCGCCCAATTTTAAAAGACACACGAAAAGCACGGGCACTTCAAATTAAACACGACCGTGGCAAAAGGCCGTGTTCCCCTTCCTTTATAAGCAAACTAACCATTTTATTTCTTCCCAAACTTTAAACCCTAAATTCAGATAATTTCTCAGCTCCCTCTCCCTAAAATTCAGCCACACCCACGCTCTCCACCACCTAAAATCCCTCCCCAACGCCATCTTTCTCAAAAAAAAATCGACCACACCCCACCCACACGGCCGCAGCACCACCGTGCTACACTGAAAAAAACCCAGCTCCACTGCCATTTCTTTCAATCTTGTATCTCACCACCGCCCCTGGTTCCTCCTTCTTTATATTTTTCTCTCTTTATTTTCTCTTTATTTCAGTTTTGTTTGATGTTAGACTTAAAAAACTGATTCATATTGTTTTGTTTATTCTATTTCTTGTTTAGTTTATGTAGAACATGATTTCTTGATCATTACATTTTCTTTTTTTTTTTTCCTTGGTTGCTTTATTTTTTATTATTTTACAACATTTCCAAAATTTAATTCATCTTTATGTTTTACTATTAATATATGCTAGATTTTATTGGCTCTACTTATCAAAGAATTGATACTTTGCTATTGTCAAAACTCACTCGTGAATAAAAATTGGTTTATATATTGCTTCACATATTGGTTTACTTGTGGATCGAGTAAATTCTCAAACATATTGGCTGAATTAGATAAATTACTTTATATCCAATTCTAATTTGCAGGAAATATGTCAACATCTATAGTAAAATGCTCAGCCCCGAGTAAGAAAAGAAAGGCGCCAGGTTCCTCTTCTGCTAGTGCCTCTACCGAACTTCGACATCCCTTCCTCAGATTCCCCCAAGCAACACAAGAATAGCGCTATATGGAGATCTGAAAGAGACCTATCGGCACTGGGAGATGCATTGAATGGAATGCAGTAAGGCAAGTCAGACTTGAAACTGATATTCGTGTACTTCTCTCAACCGACCCTTGGGAAAACTTCTTCGCCATCGATGAACCCACATTTTGGGAACTTACCCTCGAGTTCTGTGCCACATTTACACTACAGACATAATGACGCACTTTGACGATGCCGACACCATTCAATTCTGCCTAGGGGGCACAGTACGTCAACTAAGCATACCTCAATACGAAACGGCACTCGGACTTTACACACCATAATTCATAGAAGAAAACCCACTGGATGATTTGAACTGAGAGCTCCATTGTGCTCCACTCAAATGCTGGCAAAAACTACAATCCACTACAAGTAACTATAACCCCAGTCGTTCTAAGGCGACCGCCCTTTCCCCAGCTCTCAGGTATATTCATGCTATTCTCACTCATACCATTACAGGCCACAAAGAGAGCAATGGCGTCGTTAATAAACAAGACATCTACTTCTTATAATGCATGTCTAAAGGACATGTTTTCGATATGGCATATTTTATTGCATGCGTAATACAGCATCAGACGGAGGCGCAGAGAAAAGGAATCCTATCAATGGGACCATACATAACGCAATTGGCTTGGCACTTTGGACTCTTCAACACCGATCATCAGAGGTACTCACTTACACTGATCGAACATATGACACCTCAGGGAATCTAGACGATGTTACACATGAAGATGATCAAACATCGTCGAGGGACGGACTCCCTCAATACAAACTAGCCACAGACGAGGAGGTACCCGCAGACATTACTGATGATGTCCCACCAGTTTCGAGCCAACAGCCATCATATTCAACAGCCTCGTTGACAGATATCTCGGCACGCCTCACACAGTTTGAGCAGTACTGTACCCAACAGTTTAGTGACACTGCTCGACGTTTTGATAGGATCGAGGCCACCCTGCAGCAAATCTGCCATCACTTTCATATATCACCACCAACACCTCCACAGGATCCAGTTGACAATGAGGACCTCTGAGTCCTCATAAATTGTTATTTGACATTTACTTTTCTGTATTTTAAAACTTTTTATTGGATGTTGCTTTTAGATTTAAACTTTCATTAGTATTGCATGATTTTTATTTTTAATTTTTCTACCATTGGCTATCTAACCTCTTAAAGAATTCCTACTCAATTATATGCTACAAGATTATTAACCAAGTGACTTTGCAGAATCTATCACACATCCACATAAAAGTCACATGCGAAATGCATCTTGGACCTCATCCGCAATTAGGGAAGTGTCACTTTCTCCCTTCTCTTTTGATTTATCCCATTACTATCATTATTTATCTTTGTACATTGAGGGCAATGTACACCTTAAGTGTGGGGGGATAAAAGTGCCTAACTTTTTGCATAATTCTCAAATTAATGCCTAATTTTTCATTGTTAAAATCCTAAATTTTAAACTTGTTCGAAAGTATTTTTCTCATACTACTAATTGGGATGAAATTTCTAATGATTTATGATTTTTATTGAAATGTTTTTATTAAGTCATAGTTAATTGTGCATTGATGATTAAATTTGAAGGATACTAGAGAATCAAGCATGATAAGTCTACTTTCTAAAAATTAAAATTAATAGGTTGTTGAATCGAATTTGAATTTCACCTTGAAGTGTGAAATTTATAAGGATTAATGTCAAAACACCTATAATTTTTGTGAGATTTTGAACCTTATAGAGCATATATTCTTTTTTGTGCTCACTCTATTAATTATGAGTGTGTCAACTTTGAACTGTTATTTTAGAACTTTCCTTGTTTATACATGTCGAGACCACATTAATGATTTGATAGACTGAGAGGATAAAGGCACCTAGGTTTTAACCCGTTCACTCCACTAAAAAGCCTACCCATACAAATTAACCCCTAGTGAACCACATTGAATCCTAACAACCTTTTTATTGACTCACCCACTAATATTAACCAAAAATCCCTTTGAATTTGTTATCACCATTCTTTTGACTACCCTTTAATCGAGGTATGATTTGATTAAATTACCAAATTATATTAGTTCAAGAGTTACATTTATCATTTATGATGCAATATTTTAGTTTGTTCTTAAAAAATAAAAAATAAAAAAATCCAAGTTCTTTCAATATTAGTAGTATATAAAAGAGCTTAGAGCATTTAAACTCAATTATTGAAGAAAAAGCTCGTATTAAAGTATTATCAAATTTCAAGCGATGAAAATACTCTTTATTATAGAGTAATTATCAATAGAGGTATTATTAGTTTTCATTCGAAGTAAATATTCATATTTAGTTTAGTGTTTCTAGTTAGGTAATTTGTCAAGTCAGTCTCGATTCTAACCCTCTAATTCAGCCTTTATCCACACCTTTTAACCCTAGCCCCGTTACAACCCTGATTTAAGACCTTTTAATTTGTGTATCATCTCATATACAGTGGTGGAGATTTGATTTTCAGGCAAGCCTATGGGATTAACTTTTCAGGTTCGACACTTGAGTGCCTCATTGTGAACCTTAAACACCTTTGAGTGATTTGAGTGAATCTTTAGTGAGGATGTCAGTCCTTGTCGATTTTGAATCAAGGGTAATTACTTAGATAAGGGGAGACACCTATGTTTTCCTACTACAAAATCATGACTTATCTCGTTTGAATCTTTAGGGCTCTTTGAGTTGAATTATCCATGTATAAGATATCTATGAATTATGATAAGGCATGATTGATGAATATTGTAAGTCATGGAAAGTTTGTTCTAATTGTAAGTTGAGAATTTTGCTTGATGACAAGCAAAAGCTTAAGTGTGGGGGTATTTGATAAACCATAAAAGTAACATATTTTAATCCTGCATTTAGTATGCTTTTTAATTATTTAGCCCGTAATTTTATATAAAAGGTGCTTGTAATCCTTTCTTTTCATGTCATATACTCATGAAAGCACTCGAGGATAAAAAGAACACAAAACGGGGTTAAAACAAAGCAATTGGGCCTTAGCAAGAAATCAATACGGCCTGGCACAAAGCCTGCACGACCATGTCTCACCGATTACCTAGAGCACGACCTAACTCACGAGTTGCATGGCCGCGCATCATCAAATTATCACACACGAGTGTGTCAAGCGATCTACATGGCCGTGCCCAAAACGATAGAATCAAGGCACGGCCTAACCCCGAATTACATGGGCGTGTGCCATGGGCGTGCTTCTACCGTGGGAATGAACAATTTCACTCGGATTTGGATGCTTGAAGCAAAAGAAACATACTCCTAAGTCAACTTAAACACTCTAATAGTAATTCTACTTGAAAGAGGTACTTATGAGCCAAGTAAAACATCTCAAAAGCCTATATAAACAACCCAAGGCAAGTATTGAAGGGGGACAGTTTTTGGTAGAGGCTTTTACCGAAGCTTTCATCTTTTACGGAATCACTTGAAGATAGCAGTTGATCCATCTCAAGCGGAACTCTATTCAAGCGGAGGATCTCTCCTTCAATTCCTTGAGGAGTTTAGGGATTTCTTATGTTTTGTTTTATCTTTTCTCTTGAGATGTTTTCTTATTTAGTTATAAACTAAACCCTTGAGATACGAAGGGGATGAAACCTATGATGGATTTTATTATTTGATTTCTAAATTATATGATAAGTGCTTAGTTTGTTCTTAATTATGTTACTTAATTTAATCTGATGCGCTTAGGTGGAGGAGGAATAGACTCTGCCTAAGAATAGATCTAGCATAATTGAGCGGAGTTGATCAGGCGCCTAGAGATAATGTTACGAGATTTTGTCAGATTAGGGTGAAACCTAATATGGGAATCCATTGATCAATTTACTGCTTCCTTAGGGGTTATTATAAGAGAACGAGAGTTCCACTAATTAACCTAAGGTTAGACGGTATTCTCCTCGAGAGAGGGTTTAATATAGGTTAGGGAGTCTCACAGATCAAGCTAAGTAAAGAAATCATATGGTTTAGGGATAAATAATAAGTGAAGTCATAGGTTGATTCATCCTGAGGGTATCGTCTTCATCAACTGAGTTTTCCTAAAGTCTTTCTCCAATTCATTCTTTTGTCTTTGCATCTAGTTTAGTTTTTCATTAGCTTCATAAACCAATCACTCCATATTTTAGGCTAAATAATAGAAAGAAAGTGAGTAGTAGTACTTTTAGGTTTCTTTGAGTTCGATAAGATACTCTTGCCTAAACTATACTACTATTTGATAGGTGCACTTGCCTCTATTGTTGTCATTGTTAGTCTACAGGTTCGATCATTCTTTTTATAAATATTAAAACTCGACTGTTTGACACGATTAAGAACATAGTTAGGCAACTGCTAAAATTAAATCTCGACAAAAAGGGGTTAATTCAATAGGGAAAATTCTTAATGAATCAAAAAGAGTGAGTTTTGGGTTAATATTAAAGGTAAATCAAAAACAGTTTATTAGGATTCAAAGGGGTTCACTAGGGGTTAATTACGAAGGTAGGCCTTTTGTGGAGTGAGTGGGTTAAATCCTAGGTGCCTTGATAAACCATAAAAGTAACATATTTTAATCCCACATTTAGTATGCTTTTTGATGATTTAGCCCTTGATTTTATATAAAAGGTGCTTGTAATCCTTTCTTTTCATGTCATATACTTAGGAAAGCACCTGAGGATAAAAAGAACACAAAACAGGCTTAAAACAGAGCAAATGGGCTTTAGCAAGAAATCATCATGGCCTGGCACAAATCACGCGGTAGTGTCTCACCGAGTACCTAGATCACGGCCTAACTCACGAGTTGTGCGGCCGCGCATCACCTCATTACCACACACAGGCGTGTCAAGTGAATTACAAGGCCGTGCCCAAAATGACATAATCAAGGCACGACCCAAACTCGATTGACAAGGGCGTGTGCCATGGGCGTGCCCTTGCCGCGGGAAAGAGCAATTTCACTCGAATTTAGATGCTTGGAGGCAAAGAAACACATTCCTAAGTCTACTTAAACATCCTAGGAGGAATTCTACTTGAATTAGGATACTTAGAAGCCAAGTAAAGCATCTTAAAGCCTATATAAACACCTAAGGTAGCAACTAAAAAAGTGGGGGGAGTTCGACAGAAGCTGAAACAGGACGACTATTTAGCAGAGGCTTTTGGTCGAAGCTTTCACATTTTAGGGAATCACTTGAAGATAGCCAGTTGATCCATCTCAAGAAGTCGAAATTCCATTCAAGACGAAGGATCTTTCCTTCAATTCCTTCAGGGGGTTTTAGGGATTTCTTATGTTTTGTTTACTCTTTACTCTTGAGATGTTTTCGTATTTAGTTATGAACTAAACCCTCGGATACACGAAGGGATGAAACCTATGATGGATTTTGTTATTTGATTTCTAAATTATATGATAAGTACTTGGTTTGTTCTTAATTATGTTGCTTAATTCAATCTGATGTGCTTAGGTGGAGGAGGAATAGACCCTACCTAAGAGTAGATCTAGCATAATTGAGCGGAGTTGATCGGGCGCCTAGAGATAGGGTTACGAGATTTTGTCGAATTAGGGTGAAACCTAATATGGGAATCCATTGATCGATTTACTGCTTCCTGATCGCTGTAAAACATTCTAGTTTTAAAATTTATAAAGTATAATCAAGCCTGTAGACTAACTATGACAACGATAGAGGCAAGTGCACCTGTCGAACAGTAGTATAGCTTTGGCAAGAATATCTTTTTGAACCCAAGGAACCTAAAAGTACTACTACTCATTTTCTTCCTATTATTTAGCCTTAAATATGGAGTGATTAATTAACTTATCTAAGACTAATTAAATACTTAAACTAAATGCAAAGTCAAAAGAATAAACTGGGAAAATATTTTGGAAAACTCAGTTGATAAAGACGATACCCTCGGGAAGAATCCACCTATGACTTCACTTATTATCTAACTTTCAATTCATTTGATTTCTTTTACTTAGATTGATCCGTGAGACTCCCTAACCTATATTAAACCTTCTCTCGAAGCGAATAACGTCCAACCTTAGGTTAATTAGTGGAACTCTTGTTCTTTTATAATAACCCCTTAAAGAAGCAGTAAATCGATCAATGGACTCCCATATTAGGTTTCACCCTAATCCGGCAAAATCTCGTAACCCTATCTTTAGGCGCCCGATCAACTCCGCTTAATTATGCTAGATCTACTCTTAGGTAGGGTCTATTCCTCCTCCACCTAAGCACATCAGATTAAATTAAGCAACATAATTAGGAACAAACTAAGTATTTAGCACATAAACCAATAAATCAAATAACAAAATCCATCATAGGTTTCATCCCCTTCAGGAACCTGAAGGATCTAGTTCATAATAAAATAAGAAAACATCTCAAGAGAAAAGATAAAAATAAAACATAAGAAATCCCTAAAACCCCTGAAGGAATTGAAGGAGAGATCCTCTATCTTGAGTACAATTCCGACTCTTCGAAATAGATCAACTGGCTATTTCAAGTAATTCCTTAAACGAGTAAAGCTCTGGCAAAAAACTCTGCTAAAACCCGACGCCCCTGAATTGCTGCCTTGGATTGTTTATATAGACGTTTGGGATGCTTTTCTTGACTCCTAAGTACTCATAATTCAAGTGAAATTCATCCCAAGTGTTTGAGTGGACTTAGGATTGCATTTCTTGGGCTCCAAGCATCCAATTCCGAGTGAAATTGCTCTTTCCCGTGGCAGGGGAACGTCCTTGACATGCCCGTGTAAATTGTGGTCCAGCTCGTGTCTCCATTCTATTGATTTATGCATGACTATGACACGTTCGTGCAATATCTGGGTAGAGGCCGTGCTTCAGGTCTGCCAATTGGGGCACGGCCGTGTTGGGCTTTTTGTCGACGAGGCATGGTCGTGTAAATCAGGGTGTGACCGTGTGCAATCTAAATATTGGGGCACGGCTGTGTGGCATGAAGTCCAGGCCGTGCTGACTTCTTAGGTTGGCCCACTTTGGTCCGTTTTAAACCCGTTTTGCGTCCTTTTTATCCTTGGGTGCTTTCCTGACTATAAGACATGAAAAGAAAGGATTAAGAGCACCTTTTTACATGAATTAAGGATAAATCCATCCAAAAGCATACTATATGTGGGATTAAAATATGTTACTTTTACGGTTTATCACTTCCTTAGAGGGTTATTATAAGAGAATGAGAGTTCCACTAATTAACCTAAGGTTATACATTATTCGCCTCGAGAGAGGGTTTAATATAGGTTAGGGAGTCTCACGGATCAAGCTAAGTAAAAAAATCATATGGTTTGGTGAATAAATAATAAGTGAAGTCATAGGTGGATTCTTCTTGAGGGGATCATCTTTATCAACTGAGTTTTCCTAAAGTCTTTCTCCAATTCAATTCTTTGTCTTTGCATTTAGTCTAAGATTTCGTTAGTTTAATAATCCAATCACTCCATATTTTAGGCTAAATAATAGAAAGAAAGTGAGTAGTAGTACTTTTAGGTTCGCTTGGGTTCGATAAGATATTCTTGCCTGAGCTATACTACTGTTCGATAGATGCACTTGCCTCTATCGTTGTCGCAGTCAGTCTACAAGTCCAATCACTCTTTTATAAATAATAAAACTCGACTGTTTGACACGATCAAGTTTTTGGCGCCGTTGCTGGGGAACACTAAAATATTAAGAAAACTCTATTTCTATTACTTTAGCCAAAAAATTTTTATTTGCAATTTATTATTATATTATTCTTTATTATTATTTCTTTTTACTTTGCTAATTTTTTTCTCTATTTTGCTTTTGGCAGAAAATTTTAGTTTATGGAGAAGATGGCACTGAATAATTATCAGTGGCAAGGCCTGGGGGCAATTCCTACTAAAGCAACTAGTGTTTTCAACCTCGGCGTGGTCACCGGGTTATCTAATCGATTAGAGATGATGAATAAAAGATTGATGATTGGTATAGTCCTCATGGTACATCCGAAATACAATATGATTTAAATCTATGAGGCGTGGCAAATCCTGAGTACCCACCCCATGGATATAGCATGGAAAATAAGCAAGCTCACTATACAGGTAACTATTCTAGATATCAAAATAATTTTTATAGTGACATTTATAATGCAGGTTGGAAGTACCATTCCAATTTCTCGTGGAATTATCAAAATAGCCAAAGATTGAAACTACCTCCAGATTTTCAACAACCAACTCACCAACAAGAACAGGAGTTGGATCTTGAAGAGATGCTGACGAATTTCATGGCAGCCACAGATTCTCATCTCCAAAAGACTAAAGCAGCACTTGATGAACAATAGAAATCGATCAAAGGGATTGAGAATCAAGTTGGAGAACTTACTAGGTTAGTGGGACATCTCACAAAGCTAATATGACTGCTAGGACGTCTACCAAGTAACACCGAGGTCAACCCAAAAGAGCAAATTCAAGCCATCTCAGCTCAAGACAGTAAGGGGTTAGATGAACCAAACTCAATACAAGAAAACAAGGTAGACGAAGGTAAGATAGAGGTAACACAAGAAAAGCAAAAACTGGTAATCAAGGAGTACCAACCTCGCATACCTTATCCGAAGCAATGAAAAGAGGCGATTAGGAGGAGCAGTTTGGTAAGTTTCTTAAACTCTTAAAGAAATTACATGTTAACTTCCCTCTCCTTGAAGCTCTTTTTGGATACGGACTTGAGAAAATTTTAAGACGACTCTTGACCAACAAGCGAAAATTAGATGAAGAGCACCACGTGGAGCTAAATGCAATGTGCTTAGCAATTCTACAAAATAAGCGCCACGAAATTAAAAGATCCGAGGAGTTTTACAATTCCATGTTTAATTGGTAGTTTATCTATTGATAATGCGTTAAGCGGATTTAGGGCAAGCATCAATGTTATGCCTTACAAAATGTTTAAACAACTAGGTTTAGGAAACCCGGACAAACTAGGATGAGCATTCAATTAGCGATAAAACTATAAGAATTCCTAGGGGTATAATAGAAAATGTTCTAATCAAAATTGATAAATTCGTATTCTCATGAGACTTTGTCGTTTTAGACATGGATGAGGACAACACGATCCCTTAATTTTAGGAAGACCCTTTTTAGCAAGCGACTGAGCTAAAATTGATATCTATGTAGGAGAACTCATACTTCGTGTAGGCGGCGAGATAGTCACTCTTCAAGCTCTTGACTCGGCGAACATCAAGTGATAAAGGTGAGAAAGTAAATTCGATTGATAACCAACTTGTTCAACCTTCATTGCGGAAACACCACAAAGCTACAAACTGAGCGGAACATAGACCTTGTACTAATAAAGCGAAATTACATGAGGAACGAGAACCACACAAAGTGAAACTAAAGGAAACCCAGACGAGTTGATAGAAAAAAAATCACATAAAAATAGAGGATCAGGTATTGTTGAATAAGGAAGACCCTCGAATCACCAATTCAGAACTCAAGGCAAACGAATAAATCACTTTTGAGGTAAACATTACTCGACTTAAACTTTATATCCATAGCTGAGTTGATCGAATGAGAAAGGATTTCCACCCCTCAAACCACCATGACCATACAAATGAGAGGTAAAGTCTAGCTAAGACTATAAACGAGCGCTTCTCGGGAGGCAACCCGAGCACTAACCCCATTTTTACATTTTTTTATTTTTTATTTTCCTTTTCTTTTTCTTCTTAGCACCTAACCATAAACTAACCAAAGAGTAGATTTCTAGGCCACATGGCCCTACACACGGGCGTGCCCATGGCAATGTGGAAGCTAGGGGCTGAACCATGGGCGTGTCGTTAGCCATGCACGAACTGGGAATAAACTTCTTTCTCCAACACGAGTTGCGATACTAGCCCATGCCCGTGCCGACGCCCCGTGCGAGGTTGCTGACTCGTCAAGCACGGGATAAACATGGCCGTGCCTCCCAACCGTGCCAACATTTTGACTTATCAAACACCGGAGGAACACGCCCATATTGAATGACTGTATGAAGAAAGACACAGGCGTGCCATGACACCCATGGCCATGCCCGAACACCCTGAATGCGTTCAAAATTCAAAATCCCAAAACACGGGCTACATCTCTATCTAAACCTCATTCCCCATTTTTCTAGTTGTCTTTCATTTTTCATTATTTATTTTTGTTTCTATTTTATTTCATCATTATTATTTTTATTTTACTTTATTTTATTTTAATTTCTTCTTTTTATTTTTTATGATATGTAGATTTAGCTTAAGAGACAATAAAACCAAGTTGGCTACTTCGAGGATTCAATTTCCAAGGGTTCGAGACGCTTCCCCACGTTCACCTCCAATCTTATCCGGTTTCTTTTCATAGACTTCATCCAAAAATTCAGGAAGTGTTACTTCTCCCCTTCTCTTTTGATTTTATTATTACATAATTGTTTATCTATCTTTGTACATTAAGGGCAATGTACATCTTAAGTGTGGGGGGTAAAAGTACCTGACTTTTTGCATTATTCTCAAAATCTTGAATTTAGTCTCGTTCAAAAGTATTTTTCTCATATTAATAATTAGGATGAAATTTCTAATGATGTATGATTTTTATTGATATGTTTTAGAGTAAGTCATAATTAATTGTGCATTGATGATTAAATCTGAAGGATACTAGAGAATCGAGCATGATAAGTCTACTTTCTAAAAATTAAAAATTAATAGGTCGTTGAAGCTGAATTTGAGTATTACTTTGAAGTTTGAAATTTCTGAGGATTGAGGTCAAAAACACCCATAATTTTGTGAGATTTTGAGCCTTACAGAGTATATATTCTTTTTCGTGCTCACTTTATTGATTATGAGTGTGTCAACTTTGAACTATTATTCTAGAACTTGCCTCGTTTATACATGTCAAGACCAAACTTTTGATTTGATATACAGAGATGATAAAGGCACCTAGGATTTAACCCACTTACTCCATAAAAAGCCTACCTTCACAAACTAACCCCTAGTGAACCCCATTGAATCCTAACAACCTTTTTATTGACTCACCCACTAATATTAACCCAAAACCCCTTTGTATTTGTTATCACCCTTTCTTTTGACTACCCTTTAATCGAGGTTTGATTTGGTTAAGCTACCAAATTATATTGGTTCGATAGTTACATTTATCATTTATGATGTAATATCTTAGTTTGTTCTTAAAAAAAACTTAGAGCATTTAAACTCCAATTGTTGAAGAAAAAGCTCGTATTCAAGTATTATCAAATTTCAAGTGATGAAAATACTCTTTACTATAGAGTAATTATTAATGGTGGTATTATTAGTTTTCATTCGAAGTAAATATTCATATTTAGTTCAGTGTTTCTAGCTAGGTAATTTGTCAAGTCAATCTCAATTATAACCTTCTAATTCAGCCTGTATCCACACCTTTAACCCTAGCCTCGTTATAACCCTGATAAAGACCTTTTGATCTGTGTATCATCTCATATACAATGTTGGAGATTTAATTTTTAGGCAAGCTTATGGGATTAACTTTTCAGGTTCAACTTAGAGTGCTTATTCTTGAACCTAAACACTTGAGTGATTTGAGTGAATCTTTTGTGAGGATGTCAATCCTTGTCAGTTTTGAATTAAAGGTAATTACTTAGATAAGGGAGACACCTATGTTTTCGTACTACAAAGGTATGACTTATCGTAATTAAATCTTTAGGACTCTTTGAGTTGAATTATCCATATATAAATTATCTATGAATTATGATGAGACATTGTCGATAGGAATTATGAATTATAGAAAGTTCGTTTTAATTGTAAGTTGAGAATTTTGCTTGAGGACAAGCAAAAGCTTAAGTGTGGGGGTATTTGATAAACCATAAAAGTAACATATTTTAATCCCACATTTAGTATGTTTTTTGATGATTTAGCCCTTGATTTTACATAAAAGGTGCTTGTAATCCTTTCTTTTCATGTCATATACTCAGGAAAGCACTCGAGGATAAAAATAACACAAAACAGGCTTAAAACGAAACAAATGGGCTTTAGCAAGAAATCAACACGGCCTGGCACAAATCCTGCACGGCCCTATCTCGCCGACTACCTAAAGCACAGCCTAACTTACGAGTTGCACGGCTGCGTATCACCTCATTACCACACACGGGCGTGTCATGTGAATTACATGGCCGTGCCCAAAATGACAGAATCAAGGCACGGCCCAACCCCGATTGACACGGGCGTGTGCCATGGGCGTGCCCCTGCTACGAGAAAGAGCAATTTCACTCGGATTTAGATGCTTGGAGGCAAAGAACACATTCCTAAGTCTACTTAAACATCCTAGGAGGAATTCTACTTGAATTAGGATACTTAGGAGCCAAGTAAAGCATCTCAAAGCCTATATAAACACCCAAGGTAGCAACTAAAAAAGTAGGGGGTGTTCGGTAGAAGCCGAAATAGGATAACTTTTTAGCAGAGGCTTTTGGTCAAAGCTTTCATTTTTTAGGGAATCACTTGAAAATAGCCAGTTGATCCATCTCAAGAAGTCGAAATTTCATTCAAGACGGAGGATCTCTCTTTCAATTCCTTCAGGGGGTTTTAGGGATTTCTTATGTTTTGTTTATTCTTCACTCTTGAGATGTTTTCATATTTAGTTATGAACTAAACCCCTCAGATACCTGAAGGGAATGAAACCTATGATGGATTTTGTTATTTGATTTCTAAATTATATGATAAGTACTTGGTTTGTTCTTAATTATGTTGATTAATTCAATCTGATGTGCTTAGGTGGAGGAGGAATAGACCCTACCTAAGAGTAGATCTAGCATAATTGAGCGGAGTTGATCGGGCACCTAGAGATAGGGTTACAAGATTTTACCGGATTAGGGTGAAACCTAATATGGGAATCCATTGATCGATTTACTGCTTCCTTGGGGGTTATTATAAGAGAACGAGAGTTCCACTAATTAACCTAAGGTTAGACATTATTAAGCCTCGAGAGGGTTTAATATAGGTTAGGAGTCTCGGGATCAAGCTAAGTAAAAATCATATGGTTTGGGGAATAAATAATAAGTGAAGTCATATGTGGATTCTTCACGAGGGTATCGTCTTTATCAAGCGAGTTTTCCTAAAGTCTTTCTCCAATTCAATCTTTCGTCTTTGCATTTAGTCTAAGTATTTCATTAGTTTAATAATCCAATCACTCCATATTTTAGGCTAAATAATAGAAAGAAAGTGAGTAGTAGTACTTTTAGGTTCCCTTGGGTTCGATAAGATATTCTTGCCTGAGCTATAATACTGTTTGATAGGTGCACTTGCCTCTATCGTTGTCACAGTCGATCTGAGTTCGATCACTCTTTTATAAATATTAAAACTCGACTGTTTGACACGATCATGCCTTTATCATCTCAGTATATCAAATCAAAAGTGTGGTCTCGACATGCATAATCGAAGCAAGTTCTAGAATAACAAATCAATGTTGACACACTCACAATCAATAAAGTGAGAAAGAAAAGTATATGCTCTGAAGGCTCAAAATCTCACAAAAATTATGGTTTTTGATGTCAATCTTGCAAATTTCAAACTTCAAAGTGATATTAAAGTTTAGGAAAACAACTTAACCAAATTTTTAATTCTGAAAATAGACTTATCATGCGTGATTGTCTAATATCTTAAAGTTTAACCATCAATGCACAATTATCTATGACTTATTCCAAAACATATCAACAAAAATCATAAATCAATAGAAGTTTCATTCTAATAGTAATATGAGAAAGTTACTTAAGAACAAGGCATAATTCAGTATTGTTGACACCTCCCCACACTTAAGATGTACATTGTCCTCAATGTACAAAGATAGATTATGAAAATATAATAAGAGAATCATAAGATAGGGAGAGAAGTAAAACTTCCTCAATTTTGGATGGAGTCAAAGAAGAAAGCAGTGTAAAGTTAGGTAGGGGTGGTGGATTCTCCGGTGGTGGTGTGGTGGTTCCTTTAGCGACCCTTGAACCTAAGTTAAAGAAATCAAAATATACCAATATAAATTAAGGACAGGAAAGATAAAGGGAAAGAATTTAAAGATGAAAATAAAAGAAAAAGAAAAAATAAATAGACTCAAAGGTCCTTGTCTTGTCGAGCGAATGAAGCGACCGGTATGAACTTATGTAGAGTGGTCACACACAGGGAAACCGTGCTAGGAACCTTTCACTTTTTTGACATGGGGATGGTGGTCTTAGTCTTTCCTCTAGTATTATTCATTGTGTACGGTGGCAAGGATGGTGGTTGGTGTGGTGGTGGTGTAAAGAAAGAATGAGGGAAAGGATAAAGGGAAAATGAAGGGAGAAAGATAATGGAAAAAGAAAGGGGTGTGGTAGGTAGGTTTTGGGAGAAGAAGAATTTGGAAAGAAGGTGAGAAGAATGGGATTTAAATAGGAAACAGGGCACCTAGTTTCTGCCCACGCCCGTGTACCCTAGGCGTGTTAGGTCACACGGTCGTATCGCACGGCCGTGTGGTGCCACATTCATTTCTTCCACACCTGTGTAGAGGTTTCCATGCCCATGTTGCATAATGAGTGTCAGCCATGACCTAAAAGCACAGGCATGTCTCACTCCCATGTTACTCTCTCAGCGTCGACCACGATCGTATCGCATGGCCATGGCTTTTTCGCAGCTCGTGTATTGGAGAAAATTTTTGTCCTTGGTTCGCACGGTCTTTGCCACGCCGATGTGCCTATTCGTGGTGTCCACACGGCCACGGCCACGCCTGTGTGCAAGGCCGTGTGGTGGGGAAACCTGCCCATTATTTATTTGGTTAGGTTTTGGTTAGGTGCTAAAAATAAAAAATATCAAAATTAATAGAGTTAGTGCTCAGGTTGCCTCCCAAGAAGCACTCGTTTAAAGTCTTAAGCTAGACTTACCTTTCATTCGCATAATCATGGTGGTTTGAGGAGTTGAAACTCTTTATTTTTACTATTAATTGTATTAAAATAAGGTTTTAGACAAGTACGATTTACCTTGAAGGTGCCGAATTAAGAGTGAGTTACCTCGACTGTACCGTATGGGAAAGTATTAAGTACTGTGAAAGGAATTATTCAATTAGGTTCAGAAGTGGTAACACGAGGATCTGTATAATCCATTAGAACTCGATCTCCAACCTTGAAGTGATTTGCTTCATCTTTAAGTCCGTTATGGAGTTGAGAGGGGAAACAACCGAAGGTGAATGCCATCGTCAGAAATGCCATTTATTTAAAAAGTATCATAGAATTTTAGAAAATTTGCCAAGTGATTGTTTGGATCCTCATCCTGCAGACCATCAAACTGAACAAATTGCTGAATCATCTGAATAGTGTTAGGTTTGGTTCAAAATTATTTGCGAATGATGGGTCTAACAATACCTGATTCAGTTCTTGTTAAATTAGGTTTAGCATAATCATACATAGTATGAGGAGCAGTATTTTGATTTACCGGGTTTGCGACAACCACCAGAGTTAGCGAATTATTGTCGACCATCTCTTTGATAGTATTGGTTTCGTCTTCTTGCTCTTCTTCTATGTATTATAGACTTCGCCTTATTTCTCTTCGGTTTCTGCAAGCGGTACCTTCTATATCACTATCGTAATGTAATGGCCTTGACGGGTTTCTTCTAATCATAAGCTAGAGTTACCTGCTAGAAGCAAATAAAAGCAAAAATTAGTAAAGAAAATAAAAAAATAAAAAATTGCAAATAAAGAAAAAATGGATAAAGTAATAACAATTTAGTGTTCCTAATATCTTAGTCCCCGGCAACGGTGCCAAAAACTTGATGTGTTTCTAACTAACTACGGTCACAATAAAGGCAAGCGCACCTATCGTTCAATAGTATAGTTACGGTAAGACTGGTAATATCGTATCCACAAGGACCAAGAGTACTAGTAATTACTATCTTTTTATTATCTAGCCTAAGAATTGGAGTGATTTCTTTTAAACTAAAAATTAATTAAAAATATGATAGAGAGCGAATTGGGAAATTACTTTAGACAATTTTATGAGATAAGCAATACCTAAGGAAGAATCCACCTAAACCTCCCTTATTACTTTTGATTCATATGATTTATTCACTTGACTTAATCCGTAGAAATCCCTGATTTATATTAATATCTCTTTCAAGACTAAAAATAACTAACTCTGGGTTGATTAATTGAAATTTCTTTCTAATTAAAACCCATATTGTCGCATTAACTCGATCTATATTCCTTTATTAGATTTGACTCTAATCCAGTGATTTTATTAGCCCTATTTCTAGGGTTGCAATCAGCTCCGCTTAACTATGTTGATCTACTCTTAAACAGGGACTTTTGCTCCTCTGAATAAGCACATTCAACTTAAATCAATAACCTAAATTATCAAAACAAGAATAAGAACTCACAATTAAGAATAAAAACAAGTGTTTATCTTATAAATCAAATAATAATAAGATCATCTTAGGTTTCATCCTCTTAGGTATCTAAGGATTTAGTTCATACTAATGGAAACATCTTAAAATAAGGAAAACAACAAAACATAAGAAAACCCAAAACTTCTAAAGAACTTGATGGGAGATCTTCAATCTTGATGGAATCCTTCTTCCAACTTCGCACTTTCGTGGTTTGTCTTGAGTATTTTCTTCCTTTACTTTGGCGTCACCGTTTAGGTTGCCCCTAGGGTGTTTATATAGGATTTGGAGCACCTCTCTTGGCCCCAAGTGGCTTATTGCGAATAAATTTAACTTTGATCTGATAGGGACAAGCCGTGTATGACCTTGAGTGTTCGATTCATAGGCCAGTGCTGCTTACGCTTGCCACACACGGCCATGTAGTCTACCCGTGTACATTGATCTAGGCACCGTGTTCATTGGTCTAGGCTGTTTTGATTTCCTAGGTAGGCCCATTTCGTCCCGGTTTGGCCCGTTTCTTGTTCTTTTCGACTCCCTAAGCTCTTTTAAGTGCAAAACATGAAATTAAGGGATTAGGAGCATCGAATTCATCAAATCGAATGAAAATTCATCCAAAAATAAGCCAGGCATGGGGTTAAAATTTGTATAAAGTATGGCTTATCAGCCGTGTGCCTCACACGACTCCTGACACGCTCGTGTCCCAGGCCGTGTGAAAACAGGGCATACATACTGACTTGGGTCACATGGCTGACCACACGCCCGTGTGTCTAGCCCGTATGCCCTTTAAAATGGCTACACACATCCGTGTGCCAGGCCGTGCCAATCCTGTAGGGTATACTGACTTATGCAACACGGCCAAGTCACATGCTCGTGTGCTAAGCCGTGTGCCATATAGGGGGTATACTGACTTGTGCCACACTGTCGTTCACACACTCGTGTGTGGGACCGTGTGGAGCATACTGACTTCAATTCAATTTCAACACCAGGGGACGCACGACCATGTATCACGATCGTGTGTCGCACAAGGCTGAGACACATGCTCGTGTCTCTGCCCGTGTGGACAAGAACAGGCCATTTGCAAGGCCAATCTGTCACCCTTTCTCATGCTCACCTAAACAACCAAAATAATACCATTTCAACACATTTATAGGCAACCAAAACATGCCAATTCATATACAAATCATGCCATTTCATCTTCAACCATTTCACTACTCAAATCATAACTATAAACATACCAAAACAATATATCATTACCAACAATTTTACCTATCTTCCATATGCATTTTTCTCATCATTTTATCAACTAATTCATGCCACAAAATTTACAAATTCATCATCCCTACATTATATCAAATCAACCATGATATATCATTGGTAAAAAATTCAAAACAATTAACCACATAGCCATCACAACAATCATACCAAACATGCCAAAACACAAGGCCATATATACATCACATAGCACTTTCCAAATTCATAAATTAAGCCAACTTAGATGGCCAAATATACACCAACATGTACATCATTTACGAGCCAACTCTCATGGCTAAAATCACAACTTAAAACATATCATCTTAACACTAGCTATACATGCCATATACCATATATACATAACATCAAAAGTTCCAACAAGTTGATCGATAGTGTGACAATGTTCCTGATGATCCCCAAGTCTGAGCTAGCTTCGATTATTGATCGTATCCATGATAAGTCTTAATATTTATATAATGAATGATCGAGCCTAGAAGCTAACTATCACCACGATTGAGGCAAGTGCACCTATCGAACAGTAGTATAGCTTAGTGGCAAGACTGGAATGTCGAACCCAAAGGAACCAAAAGTACTAGTACTAACTCTCTTTTTATTATCTAGCCTAAAATAAAAGTGACTAATGTTTATTTAACTAATTACTAAGCTAAAGATGGCAAGACACAAAGAAAGAATTAGGAAATTACTTTTGGGAAAATTAATTGATCAAGACAATACCCGAGGAAGAATCCACCTAGACTTCACTTGTTATTTAACTCTGAACCAGACGATTTATTCACTTGACTTGATCCGTAGGATTCTTTAATTTATATTAATACCTCTTTTGAGGCTACTAACGTCTAAACCTAGGTTGATTAATTGAAATCTCTTTTTAATTAAAACCCCTAATGTTGCATTAACACGATCTATGGACTCCCATATTAGGTTTGACCCTAATCCGACAGATTTTTGTTGTCCTATTTCTAGGAGTGTAATCAACTCCGTTTAACTATGCTAGATCTACTCTTAAATAGGGAGTTTTGTTCCACTGAATAAGCACATCAGTACTTGAATCAATATCCTAAAATATTAAGCAAGAATTGAGAACACATAATCAAGAACAAATCAAGTATTTATCATATAGTTCAGAAAATAATAACAAGAATCGTCTTAGGTTTCATCCCCCTTAGGTATTTAAGGGGTTTAGTTCATGGTTATAAAAGAATACATCTCAGAAGAAAAATAAAAAAACATAAAGAAAACCCTAAAACCCCCTGAAGGAATTGAAGAAGAAATCCTCAGTCTTGAGTCTGATTCCGACTTCTGAGATGGATCAACTGGCTTTCTTTGAGAAATTCCCTGTATTCAGCCCTCTCTGGCTACCACAGGCTACCTCCCCCTTTTAGGTCATACTTAGGGCATTTATATAGACTTCAGAATGTGTTTCTTTGCCTCTAAGTATCCTTTTTTGCGTAGAACTAAGACGAGTCACGAAAAGGACACGCCCGTGTAACACGCCCGTGTCATTCGAGCCTAGACCCGTGTTCGAGCCTGCTAAAGAGGCAGGCTGTGTGGTGAACTCCAGGCTGTGTTGATTTCTTACTTTGGCCCATTTTCTCTGTTTTTGGCCCGTTTCTCATTCTTTTCATCCTCCTTTGCTCTCCTGAGTATAAAACGTGAAAACAAAGGATTAGGAGCATCAAATTTCACAATTAACGGGATAAATCATCCAAAAGTATGCTAAATGCGGGTTTAAAATATGTATATATTAAGGTTTATCAAATACCCCCACACTTAAGCTTTTGCTTGTCCTCAAGCAAAAATCTCAACTTACAATTAGAATTAACTTCCCTTAGTTCATAATTCTCATCAATAATGTCTCAGTATAATTCATAGATAATGTATACATGGATAAATTAACTCAAAGAGTCCTAAAGATTCAAAAAATCAAAGTCATATATTTTTGTAGCATGAAAAATATAGGTATTTCCCCTTATCTAAATAATTACCTTTGATCCAAAACTGACAAGGATTGACATCCTCACTAAAGATTTACTCAAATCACTCAAAGTGTTTAAGGTTCAAAATAAAGCACTCATCAGTCAAACATGAAAAAGTTTTTACCATAGGCTTGCATGAAAATCAAATCTCCACCACTATAAAATGAGATGATACACAAATCAAAAGGTCTTTAAAGGGTTGTAATGGGGCTTGGGTTAAAGGTGTAGATAAAGGCTGAATTAGTAGGTTAGAATTGAGATTGAATTGATAAATTACCTAACTAGAAACAATGAATTGATAATGACTAATTACATCAATAACTCGAGCTTCTTCTAAAGATGTGAATTTAACTATTTAAGCTCATAGAATGTAGAACTAATGATGAATAAATTATCTAACATTTTTTTTTAGAACAAATCAAATAAATAGAATTTTAACAATTGAGATAAAGAATGTAGTTAGGCAACTGATCAAATCAACTCTCGATTTAAGGGTAGTCAAGAGAAATGGTGATAACAAATACAAGATGGGTTTTAGGTTAATATTAATGGGTGAGTCAATAAACGGTTTGTTAAGATCAAAAAGGTTTACTAGGGGTTAATTATGAAGGTAAGCTTTTAGGGGAGTGAGTGGGTTAAATCCTAAGTGCCTTTATCATCTTAGTATATCAAATCAGAGGTGTGGTCTCGACCTGTATAATCGAATCAAGTTCTAGAATAACAAATCAATTTTGACACACTCATAATCAAAAAAAAAAAAAGTGAACATGAAAAGGTATATGCTCTTAAGGCATAAAATCTCAAAAAAAAAAAATGGTTTTTGATGACAACCTTGCAAATTTCAAACTTCAAGGTAATATTCAAATTTAGGTCAACAACCTAGCAAATTTTTAATTCTGAAAAATAGACTTATCATGCTTGATTCTCTAGTATCTTAAAGTTTAAATCATCAATGCACAATTAACTATGACTTAATCCAAAACATATCAATAAAAATCATAAATCAACAGAAGTTTCATTCCAATTAGTGATATGAGAAAATTACTTAAGAATAAGGACATCATTCAGAGAGAGTATTGTTGACACCTCTCCACACTTAAAAATAAGAACTAATTCAGGGATTTGAGAATAATGCAAAAAGTTAGGAAATTTTCTAAATAAACTTTACCCCTCACACTTAAGATGTACATTGCCCTCAATGTACAAAGATAGATAATAATCATATAGTAAGAAAATCAAAAGAGAGGAGAGAAGTGAAACTTCCTAAAATTTGGATGGAATCCTTGATTTGGGAGTGTGGAAACTTGATTCGTAGGTAAAAGATGTTGGAAGAGATGTCTCTAGTGGTAGTATGGTGGTTGCCAACAATCACTGTACCAGATGAAGAAATTGGGTATCTCTTGAAGAAATAACCAGGAAATAATAAGAATAATTCAAAATATACTAAATATGTATTTAAAGAAAAGAAACATAAATAGGAGGAAAATAGAGGAGAAGAGAAAAGAAAAAAATGGACTCAAAGGTCCTTTTCTTGTCGAGTTAATGAAGCGGCCGACATGAACTTATGTAGATCGATCTCGCACAGGGAGATTGGGCTAGGATCCTTCCGTTTCTTCGACATAGAGGTGATGGTGAAGATGGAAAAAGGAGGAAAATGAAAAAGATAAAAGCTCAAAGGGTATGGAAAAAGAGGAGATTGGGGAATAGGTGAGGAGAGGGGGTTAGGGCTTTAAATAGAAATCTGATATCTGGTACATCCCCATGCCCGTGTGCCATGGGTGTGTTAGGTCACACTGCCGTATTGCATGGCCGTGTTGTGCAATGTTCACTTCTCCCATGCCCGTGTTGAGGTTTCTATGCCCGTGTGGCTCTTTTAGTGTCAGCAACGGCCGCATCCCCTGGCCGTGGCGATTTATCGCAGCCCGTGTGTTGGAAAACTTTTGTCCTGTTGCTACGGCGTCTACTGACCATGCCCATTTACCTACACTGTGGTGCCCATACGGCCACGGCCACGGCCATGTGCAAGGCCGTGTGCAAGGCCAGTGTGGGTATGGAAACCTGCGCTTCTTAACTTGGTTAGTTTGTAGTTAGGTCTTGATCGTTGTTTTGTCGAGTTTTAAAATTTATAAAGAGAATGATCGAACACGAAACTAACTCGACAATGATTAAAGGCAAGTGTACCTATCGAGCGAAGAGTATAGCTTAGGCAAAATGGATTATCGAACCCAAAGGAACTAAAAGTACTAATACTCACTTTCTTTTTATTATTTAGCCTAAAATAAGTGAAGTTGCTTTACTCTAAATTAACGACTACTAAACGAGAGACACAAAGGCAGAAAGAATGAATTGGAAAATAACTTGAAGGGAAACTCAGTTGATCACGATGATACCCTTAGGAAGAATCCACCTAGACTTCACTTGTTATTTAACACTGAGCCATACGATTTATTCACTTAGTTTGATCCGTAAGACTCCCTAACGTATATTAAACCCTCTCTTGAGGCGAATAACGTCTAACCCTAGGTTAATTAACGAAAATCTCTTTCTCAAATAATAACCCCTTAGAATAGCGAAGTAAATCGACCTATGGACTCCCATATTAGGTTTTACCTAATCCGAAGAAAATCTCGTCACCCTATCTCAGGCGTGCGATCAACTACAACAATTATGCTAGATCTACTCTTAAGCGAGGTCTATTCCTCCTCCACCTAAGCACATCAGATTTGGATTAAGCATGCATAATTAAGAACAAACAAAGTATTTATCATATAATTCAAAAATCAATAACAAGATTCATCTAG
The DNA here is from genome assembly GCA_025506655.1 of Gossypium rotundifolium. Classification (NCBI taxonomy): domain Eukaryota; kingdom Viridiplantae; phylum Streptophyta; class Magnoliopsida; order Malvales; family Malvaceae; genus Gossypium; species Gossypium rotundifolium. Next base: position 16,920,104 of record CP106733.1, on the reverse strand, counting down.
GTTTCATCCCCTTCAGGTATCTAAAGGGTTTAGATCATAATGAATAAAGAAAACATCTCAAGAGAAAAGATAAAACAAAACATAAGAAATCCCTAAAACCCCCTGAAGGAATTGAAGGAGAAATCTGCTATCTTGAGTAGAATTTCGACTCCTTGAGATGGATCCAATGGCCAACTTTGAGTAATTCCACAAATCGGCCTTACAGCAAGCTCTTTGGCCTAGCTATCCGCCTACAAACAAAAGCCACAGCGGAAGGCTCACTGAACTCCCCTTAAGTTGCACTCTTGGGTGTTTATATAGACTTTGAGATGCCTTACTTAGCCTCTAAGTATCCTAATTCAAGTATAATTCCTACTCGGGCGTTTGAATAGGCTTTGGAATGTGTTTCTTTGCCTCAAAGTATCCTATTACGGTAGAATTTCTCTTTTCTCACACAAGGACACGGCCATGGTACACGCCCGTGTAAATTGTCTTCAGGCCGTGTCTCGATTCTATCGATTGGGGCACAACCGTGTAAATCGTGGCATGGCTGTGTCTTAGTTAATTGTCAAGGCACGGCCATGTAGCTTGAAGTCCACGCCGTGTCGGTTTCCTCTTTGGCCCAAATTGGACTATTTTAAGCTCGTTTCTTGTTCTTTTCGTCCTCAGGTGCTTTCCTGAGTAAAAACATGAAAAGAAAGGATTAAGAGCACCTTTTTACATAAATCAAGGGCTAAATCATCCAAAAGCATACTAAATGCAGGCCTAAAATATGTTACTTTTACGGTTTATCAGGTGCTTAAAAGTAGGAATGAAAATAAAAATATGAAAATTAATGGGGTCCCGAAAAGCGTTTGTTTAAAGTCTTAAGCTAGACTTACCTCTCATTCGCATGATCATAGTGGTTTGAGGAGTTGAAAATCCTTTCTCATGCTATCATTATATAGTTTGAGTCGAGTGGCATTTACCTTAAAAGTGCCAAATTCAGAGTGAGTCATTTCAACCGTTCTGTATGGGAAGACATTAAGTACCTTAAAAGGGATCTCTTCGTTCGTTTTAAAATTTGAGATGGCGATTCGCAGGTCTTTCTTATCCAACAATACCTGATCTCTTATTTTGAAGTAATTTGCTATTCCTATAGGCTCGTCTGGGGGTTCCCTCAGCTTTGCTTCGTGTGGTTTTGATTCCTCCTTGAATTGTGCCTTCCACTCGTCTAGTTCCTCAATCTGAAGCCTTTGTTCCTCATAAATTTCTTCTTTATTGGCACGAGGTCTATGATCTGGCTCAGTTGTGTAATTTTGTGGTATTTCCTGTAAGGAAGGTTGAACCATTTAGTTATCAATAGAATTTACGTTTTCACCTTTATCACTCGATGTCCTAACCGAGTCAAGAGCTTGAAGAGTGATCGTTTTGCCACCTACACGAAGTGTGAGTTCACCTATACGAACATCAATTTTTGATCTGCCAATTACTAAAAAGGGCCTTCCTAAAATTAAAGGAGCCGTATTGTCCTCATCCATGTCTAAAACAACGAAGTCTACTGGGAATATGAATTTGTCAATTTTCTCTAGTACATCTTCGATTACACCCCTAGGAATTCTAATAGTTTTATCAGCTAATTGAATGCTCATCCTAGTTTGTTTGAGTTTCCCTAGACCTAGCTGTTTAAACATTTTATAAGGCATAACATTTATGCTTGCTCCTAAATCAGCTAAAGCATTATTAACAGTTACACTACCAATTAAACACAGAATTGTAAAACTCCCTGGATCTTTCAATTTGGCTGGTAGCTTATTTTGGAGAATAGCTGAACATTCCTCATTGAGTTCCACAGTTCATATTTCTTCAAACTTCCTTTTATTTGTTAAACGCTCTTTCATGAATTTTGCATATGTCAGCATTTGCTAGATAGCTTCAACAAAAGGTAAATTAATATGTAATTGTTTGAAAAGTTCAAGTAATTTACCATACTGGGTGTCTATGCGATTTTTCTTTAACTTTGCTGGTTATGGGATCGGTGGTTTTTGTTCTTTAGGTAGTGGAGTTGCATTCTTATTTACTTCCTCAGCCTTTACCTTATCAGTTTCGTATGGCATCTTCTTCTTGGTTTCAACTAACTCCTTTCCACTCCTTGGTGTAACTGCCTTCACATGCTCTTTTTCACTAGGTAAACTTTCTGGTTGCCTTTTAGAAACTAACTTAGTTAGTTGTCTAATTGGATCCTTAAGCCCTTGAATTGATGCTTGCTGATTTTGCAACGTTTTTTCGGTATTTTGAAAATGAGGCTCTATCACCAAGATAAACTTCTCTAGCGTCTCTTCAATGTTTGAATTTTTTACTTGTGGGAAAGGTTGCTGCTGGAAACCCGGGAGGGGTTGTTGTCTCTGATTTCCTTGGCCACCCACGAAAAATTTGGATGGTTCCTCCAACCTGCATTGTAAGTGTTACTATAAGGATTATTTTGAGTCGAGTATTATTACCCATATAATATATCTGCTCGTTTTCCATGCCATGTCCGTAGGGTGGGTACTCAGGATTCACCACACCTCCTAGGTTTGAGTCACAATGCATTACTAGGTGTAGTTGCGAAGAACCACACAAACCATCAATCTTTTTATTTAACATCTCTACCTGATTTGATAGCATGGTGACTGCGTCGAGGTTGAAGACACTGGCAACTTTTTTTGGCTTTGTTCTCATGACTTGCCATTGATAATTATTCAGTGCCATCTCCTCTATAAACTCATAAGCCACTTCAGGAGTTTTGTTATTCAGGGTTCCACCGGCGGTTGAATCGATTAATTGCCTAGACGAGGGGTTCACACCATTGTAAAAGATTTGAACCTGAAGCCACAAAGGCAACCCATGGTAAGGGCACCTTCTCAACAAATCCTTGTATCTCTCCCATGCATCATATAGTGTTTCTAGATCCATCTGCACAAAATAAGAGATAACATTCCTCAACTTGGCCGTTTCAGCCGGCGAAAAATATTTTAACAAAAATTTTTTGGTCATTTGATCCCATGTAGTGATTAATCCTCGTATAAGAGAATTCAACCACTGTTTGGGTTTATTCATCAAGGAAAAAGGAAATAACTGAAGACGGATGGCATCATTTGAAGTACCATTTATTTTGAAGGTATCACAGAATTCTAGAAAATTTGCTAAATGAGTATTTGGGTCTTCAACCTGCAAACCATCAAATTGAACAACTTGTTGAATCATTTGTCAGTTCAAAATTATTAGCAGCTATAGCAGCCCTAGCAATACTCGATTCAGTTCCTGTTAAATTAGGTTTAGCATAATCATACATAGTACGAGGAGTAGGATTTTGATTCACCGGGTTTGCGACAACTACAAGAGGTAGAGGATTGTTATCAGCCATCTCTTCGGTAGTATTGGTTTCGTCTTCTTGCTCTTCTTCTATGTAATTTAAGCTTCGCCTTATTTCTCTATGATTTCTATGAACAGCACCTTCAATATCACTATCGTAAATTAAGGGTCTGTTAGGTTCCTTCTAGTCATAAACTAGAGGTACCTTCCAGGAACAAATAAAAGAAAAATTACCAAAGTTAAAATAAAAATAAAAATAAAAGTAAATTGTAGAAAAAATAAAAAAATGGCTAAAGTATTAAAAATTTAGTGTTCCTAATATTTCAGTTCCCCGGTAATGGCGCCAAAAACTTGATCGCGTTCGTGATAAGTCTTAATATTTATATAATGAATGATCGAGCCTAGAAACTAACTATCACCACGATTGAGGCAAGTGCACCTATGGAACAGTAGTATAGCTTAGTGGCAAGACCGGAATGTCGAACCCAAAGGAACCAAAAGCACTAGTACTGACTCTCTTTTCATTATCTAGCCTAAAATAAAAGTGATTAATGTTTATTTAACTGACTCTCTTTTTATTATCGATTCTGCTAAAGAGGCACGATCGTGTAGTGAACTCCAAGCTGTGTTGATTTCTTACTTAGGCCCATTTTCTCCATTTTTGGCCCATTTCTCATTCTTTTCATCCTCTTATGCTCTCCTGAGTATAAAACGTGAAAACAAAAGCTTAAGTGCATCAAATTCCACAATTAACGGGATAAATCATCCAAAAGTATGCTAAATGCAGGTTTAAAATATGTATATATTATGGTTTATCAAATATCTATAAAATAGGGAAAGAACACACAAAGTAAGCTTTAAAAGCTTAGTAAGCCATAAACAAATAAAATTACCACATGAATCAATATCATTTTTGTAACATCCTTAAATAGGGGTCTTTGCATTTTATCTGCCTGCATGCAAATAGTATGGTTGTCATGTTAGTTTAGGCTATTTTAGGCTCTAGGCATGAGCCAGGGATAGGCTAGAGCCTTAGCAAAATTTTTATTTTTGGGTACTTAGAAGGGGGACCTGTTTGAGTTAGGGGTAAAGGTAGCTGGTGGTAGGTTGTGACGCAAGGAGTGCCTTGGTAAAGTGGCAAGGGGGGCGCCACTTAAGGCTTAGTGAAGTGCGCCTCGGGGAGTGAGAGAGCCTTGGTTCGAGCGTGAAATCCACTACGCTTGTTATTTTGATGCGAGGACAAGGAGAGTTGCACTCGGTGGGACTACGGTGGATGAGTGTTGAAAGAGTCGTGATTCAAATAAGTGGAAGAGAGAAATCGAGGAGTTGGAAACATTCAAACAAATTTGAATCGTAGTCGGGAGGAAATTGTGGAGGAAAAAGGGATGAGCACTTGAGCTTAGAGTTGGTAGTATGTCAAACACTAAGGAGAGGGAGAAATCGGTTTAGGGTAACAAGGGGTGCGAATTTCAATAGTAACAGGAGAGCATTTTTTACTAGCTAAGAAAGGCTAAAGCATTCTTTTGCTCCATTTCTTTTTGTCAAACCGAAATACCCATAGCACCTTTGTTGCGTTTTCTTTTCTCTCGGTACCAAAATCGAAATCTCTCTAAATCTCTTTGTAACACCCCAAACCGGCGTAAACATTACTTAATAGGATCCGCATGTCACATGAAAGGAATGTCTAAAAGCGTGCGTTCATTAAAAAACTACGTATTCTTTATAATTGTTGCGAAAAATCGAGTTTAAGTAATTTTGAATAAGAAGCGGTTTATTATCATTTAGGAAAATCCCATATTGATCATTTAATAATAGCGGTAACAAATTGAAAATTGAAACCAAATAAAATACCCAAGGCCTTATTACATAACAAAAACCCAAATAACAATAAGTCCAAATAAAAGAAACAAATTTAAAATTAAACATATGTATGGCCTCACGAGTCCACCTCGGCTCCCAAATCCGCGATCTAATGATTACATAAAATTTAACTAAGGGTGAGTCATCGAGACTCGGTGTGTAAATCCCCATCCAGCGGGTCTTAAACCCTTACACAATTTCATATGAAAATATGCATGTCATGCAACCTAAAACCTAACCATCCAAAACTCCCGATTCTACCCCGTGTGGTACCAAACCACTAGTGGTGCCAAACCACTGGTGACCCAAAGTCACAGATATCAATATAATGTGGTGCCAAACCTTTGGTGACCCAAAGTCACGAATAATCCATAGGTGGGGCCAACCCGTTGTGATACCAAATCATGGCGACAATCTGTTTTATCAAATGTGGGGTCAACCCAGCGTAGTGCTGAAACCCACGGACGAGTCGCTATGAGGTGCCAAACCTCTGGTGACCCAAAGTCACGAATATCAACTGTGGTACCAAACCACTAGTGACCCAAAGTCACAGATATCAATCTTCCCCCTCCACTCATCATACCCATGCAATATGACATAATAATTCGTGTATGCATTATGTCATGTATGCTAGACATATATCAAATAACATATGAAGCGAATTACAAACATAATCGAATAATAATATACAACATAATCAAGCTAACCAACCTCTAAGGTATAATGATAATTTTACCTACCAAGGGTATTTTAGTAATTTACCCACCAAGGGTATTTTTGTAATTTACCTACCAAGGGTATTTTCGTAATTTACCTACCAAGGTATTTTCATAATTTACACACCAAGGGTATTTTGCAATTTCGCTTTTGCAATGGCCCTAGAAAGTCTAATGTTACCTGAGCGACAATTACCATTTAGGTCATCATTTAGACTATTGGGCCTAAAACCCGATTTGGCCCATTCAGGCCCTGCGCTCGTGTGGCCCACCTAACACAAATCTATCCACGTTTATAGGTTCCACCTAGTCTAGTTCACTATATACTATATCATCATACAATTTATTCCAATTGGGCCCGGGCCCATTAGGCCCACCGACCCATTGGCGGCCAACATTGTTTCAACCCATAAGAATACTCTTGATGGCCTCAACTATCGGCGTCGAAGCCCTACGTCGCTCGCGCTTTCGTGTAACTACTATTATCGTGGACCGCACTTGGCATTTGTCGCTCTACAACTAGAGTAGAGAGTTACACACGATAGGACTCTAGTGCTAAACAATGACCTGCGACCACTCTGTGCCCAACGCCCACCAAGGTATGTTAACTCTCCTCTTGGCATGCTCTTTATATAGCTAGCTCTTCACCTTCATTCCTTGTATCTTACCGATGTGGGATCCCTCCGTTAGTAGAGTTTAAATCCAACTCAAACTCTTGCCACCCCAACTTAGCAAAATAAATACTCCCTTGCTTGTCATGAGATTCAAACCCAGGCCCCCTTGCAACATAATCCACGCCACTAGCCACTTTACCAACCAGCTCCTTGTATCTTAAACCATGCGAAACTAAATATAACCCTATGGCCAAGGTCTAAATTCATTTAATAAAATAATCTAAAAGGAATACAAACGCTACAACTAGAACCTTGGACCTCCTTCCCTTGGTGTGGCGTCATTCCTTGTCCTTAAGTGGTGTCACTTTGCCACTACACCACACTCCACTTATGTCACTTTCCTCCACATTTTATTCTTAAGGGCTACCCGCCAACCTCCGTGGTTTTTCACCTAAAACCAAAATTTTTCCTAAGGCCTAACTTGAACAGGGACTTCATAGAAGCCTCTAACCTTCAAACTCACTTATCTAATTGGTCCAACTTGTATTTAAGCCGATCTGCTGTTCTCTAAAAAATTTAAACACTACTACGCTTAAGGCCCATTGGGCTCAATTCTCCTAGGCCCAATTTTAGGATGTTACACTCTTTTCGTTTCTTTTTCTTGTCTCTGCTTCTTTTATGTTTGGCCAAATCCACCTTGCTCACCACTCATCGTTTGTGATTCATTTTCTTGTTATTTCCTTAAGAACCGAAACCTCATCTACCATTCTTCCTCTTCATCTTTTTCACTTTTAGATTATTGTTAGCCGAATTCTTCTAAAAGCTTCATCCTTTGCCGAAACCTCTGCTACTCTTCTCTTCCCATTCAACACTTTAGGCGAATACTTCTTGCCATAATCACCTTGGTTGCTGAAATCTATTTTCCCTTCTCTTGTTCTCAAAGCTGAAATCTCAACCCATAATCAGGTAAGATCTCTTTGCTTTCTTCTTTCTTTTTCTTCTCTTTCTTTCCCTTTTTGTAACACCCCAAACCGGCCCATACATTACGACCAGATCTGGTATGCTACGGGTTTAATGTTATAACTTTATTTGAAACTGATTTGAAAAATTTTGTCATTTTTATAGTTTTGCTAAAAGATAACACTTGTAGGAAAAATCCTTATAATTTATTTTTTCTCTTTTTAAAATAAGATTCGTTCAAATTAAATCGTAATTGAAAATCCTATTTTATTATCTATAAAGCATGAGTCTTTGATCGAAAATTTGAAAAGAAATAAGCGTTCACAAATATCAATTTAAGCAGAAACTAGGGCCTTATTACATCAAATAATTCCAACAATTAAAACTTAAAGAAAAAGCGTAAATAACCTATGTAAATAATAATAAACTTGATGGCCCCTCGAGTCCATCTCGGCTCCCATGTCCACACTCTACTGCTCATCTGAAAGAGTAGAGAAAAAAAAGGAAAGCGGTGAGTCACAAAGACTCAATGTATAAATCCTGAACACACTGACCTAAGGCCCACAAACACATTATGGGCCTTGACCCATACATAAATGCAACAATCATAAGACATGATATGCAATACATAATGAATGGCCCAACCTATCTTAGAATTCCATCCTCTACATACCAACCCGTACCAACCATCACACCTTGGGGATTTCTACAATCTACCCACCAACCGCTACACACCAAATCGGCAGTCAAACTGCCTATTCCATTATTAATTAGAGAATTTAACGTGGGTTTTCTACCACCGATCACCATGTGACCAAACATTGTATTACGTGGGTTTTCCACCACCGGTCACCATGTGACCTAATCATGCTCTTCCCCTTCATTATCATATTCCCAACCCATGCAAACATATACTAAGAAATCATCATACTGACTTTCACATAATTCGATACACATAGGGATTTGTATGATTGTGTACCTGGCATCCTTGACTAACCCTTTCTGGGTTTTATTCGACTATCTATACATCCACTTTCTGATCTTTTAGCCCATATCACATAAAGAATAGTTAGAGAGTGTGTTAGAGATCTACACACCTAATTCCTAACAAGATAATATTGTCGAAGTCGGCACTATCGGAATCCGCTACAGTTACTAATAGCCTAAGATTCTGTTCTGACGCTGGTCCACAACCCGGTGGCCAATCTCGAATAGCAGACACCGCGCATTTCTTAAACTTAGGGATTGGGTTTTTAGATCTAGTCCCCTCCTTTGCCTGATCCACATTTGATTCCATTGTAAGTCCTTGTCAGAACTACTATCACAACATATGGTTGTTCACCCACATCTTAGAGTTAAGATTTCATATATGATAAATGAGTCTAACCAAAATCTAGGGAAAACCATCTTACCTTGAAATCCCAAAATCAGAGACTAATGACTTTCAGCTCTTAAATCTAAATGAACAGGTTTCCTTCAAATCCCGGCTTATGGAGAAATCGGCACAAGAGAGAAAAAAGAAAAAAGAATGGAAAAAGAAAGTGAATTAAGGGTTTTGCCTTTTTAATAGAAATTGATGAGAGATGAGAAGAGAGGTTTCGATTTTTTTGGAAAAGAAAAGAGTAGAAAGTGTAGAAGGCGAGAATTTCAAAGACAAGAAGTAGGGTTCAAAAATGTCCGAATTTGAAGAGATACTCTCCTATTTATAGGATTTTGGCACCTACCTATTAGAAACCGTAAGTGCCCTTCCTAACATCTAAAGCTTAAGTAAATAATAGAAAATTCGCACCTTTTCCCATGTAGTAGTGAATTCTTGATCCTCTAGGTGATGGAATTTCACCATCACTTAGTCTCTAGATAGTTCTTATCATCTCTCCTTATCCTAATCTACAACTCCTCCAAAAGAGTCTTACATCACTTCACTTCTTCCCCTTTATCGCCTATTATCCACCTAATTAAAAACATAAAATCCTCTCCTAATTCATAGCCACATTCTTGTCAACCTTGCCCACATATATGCCAAAATTGAACCTACTTAAATTAGAAGAATTGGGCTCCATAAAACTTAAATTTTGGGCCCCTTACACCCCTGTTGTGGCGTCCCCTTGCTCCCTTTTAAGTGCAGAAACATGGGCTCCTTGTGGCCAAAACACAGGCCTCTTTAACTATTAATAACACCGCCTCCTATCCCCCTTGTTGCCATCTATTCTGGCCACAAGCCCCGTTGACATTTTAAACACAATTACCACCTTTTATACTTTATAATGCCCAATCGAGAATTTTAACCAAGGCCTTTGCCTAGATCCGAGCCCAATTTGGACCCCTATTATTTAAATTAACATATTAAACATTTCCACACACTAAACGCATAGGCATAAAAATTAGGATGTTCTGGTTCTACCCCTTAAAGAAATTTAGTCCTCGAAATTATCTGATCAGGAAAGATGGGGGTATTACCGTCACATTGCTTCCTCGGGTTCCCACGTAGCCTCTTTAGATGAGTGGTTCGCTTGAACACTTTAACCAATGGAGCAGTTTTCCTTCGCAACACCTTTGACATGATCTAGAATTTCCACCTTTGGTTCCTCTTCGAAGGATAGATCAGGTCTTATCTCGATTTCCTCCGCAGACACTACATGAGATAGATCCAAATGGTAACGTCTCAACATAGAGACGTGGAATACATCGTGAATTTGACTTAACTTTGGGGGTAACTTGGCGATATGCCCTTTGGTCCTACCGCTTGACTTTTGATAAGGTCGATAAATCAGGACTTAACTTACCCTTCCGTCCAAACCTTAATATTTTCTTCCATGGCGATACCTTCAAAAACACCTTGTCACACACTGCAAATTCTATGTCCTTGCGTTTTAAGTCAGCATAGGACTTCTGTCTATCTGCCGCCTCTTTTAGTCTAGCCCGAATCACTTCCACCTCCTCATCTGTCTCAGTGACCAAGTTTGGACCCAAAATTTGATGTTCCCCTAACTCTGTCCAATGCGTAGGAGTACGATATTTCTGCCCATACAAAGCTTCATAGGGCGCCATCTGAATACTAGACTGGTAGCTATTATTATAAGCGAACTCTGCTAAGGGTAAGAATTCTTCCCAACTACCTCTAAAATCAATGACACATCCCTCAACATGTCCTCCAAGATTTGAATCACTGCTCGATCATCCATCGGTTTGTGGATGGAATCTTGATCTTGAAATCAACCGTTCCCAACGCTTGATACAATGCCTTCCAAAATCGCGAGGTGAACCTAGGGTCCCTATCAGATATGATCGATCTAGGTACTCCATGCAACCTTACCACCTACTGCTACATATAGCTTAGCCAACCTTTGCAAAGAGTAATCGACTCGCACTAGTATAAAGTGAGGACTTAGTCAAGCGGTCAACAATTACCCAAATTGAATCCTTTTTAGTAGGCGTGAGGGGTAGCCCACTAACAAAGTCCATTGTGATTCTTTCCCACTTCCATTGGGGAATCCTCACTTGCTGCAACAACCCTGATGGTAATTGATGATCCGCCATAACTTGGCGGAGTTAAACATAACCACTAATTGAGTCACCTCTTGTTTTAGTTTTGGCCACCAAAAGCGCTTATGAAGTCTTGATACATCTTACTTCCTCCGGGGTGCATAAGCGTATGCACTACCATACGCCTCATTCAAAATCCTACGCCTCAACTTCAGATCTTTTGGCATGCAAACTCTCCCTCGAAAACATAATAGCCCATCCTTATCCATATTGAATTCTGCTGGCTCACCGCTAGAGATCAACTGCAACTTCTCTCTAAACAACCCTTCGGTCTCCTGCTTCTCTTTAACTTGGCTGATCCAAGTGGGTTTCACCTGAATTTTAGCTAGCAAACTTCCATCCTCAAACAAACTAAGATGAGCTAACATTGCTCTAAAGTCAGAGACTACTTTACGACTAAGAGCATCTGCCACTACATTAGCCTTACCCGGGTGATACTCGATCGAGTAGTCATAATCCTTTAACAACTCGATCCATCTTCTCTGCCTTAGATTCAACTCCTTCTGAGTCACAAGATACTTTAAGCTCTTGTGATCTGTGTAAATGATAGATTTCTCCCCGTAAAGATAATGCCTCCAAATTTTCAAAGCAAAAACCACCGTCGCTAACTCCAAGTCATGGGTGGGATAATTTACTTCGTGCGGTCTTAACTGCTGAAATGCATACACTACAACCTTTCCATCTTGCATCAACACACATCCTAATCCTGTGTGCGAAGCATCACAATAAATCACAAATTCCTTCCCAGCCTCCAACTGAATCAACACCGGAGCCTCCGTCAGAATCTTTTTTAACTTCTCGAAGCTCTTCTGCTGCTTTTCAGACCAAACAAATGAAACTCCTTTTCATAATAACTTAGTCAACAGTGCCGTAATTAAGGAGAATCCTTCAACAAACCTTCGATAATATCTAGCCAGACCAAGAAAACTCTGAATCTCGGTCACGGACTTAGGTGGTTTCCATTCTAACACCGCTTCAATCTTTCGAGGGTCTACCATAATCCCTCAGCCGACACAACATGCCTCAAAAAAGTAACCTCCTTTAGCCAAAATTCACACTTACTAAATTTGACATACAACCGCTTTTCCCTCAGAATCTGCAGAACCACTCGCAGATGTGCATCATGCTCACCTTTTGATTTTGAGTAAACCAAGATGTCAACAATGAATACTACGACAAACCGATCCAAGTAGGGTTGGAACACTCGGTTCATCATGTCCATAAATGCTGCAGGTGCATTAGTCAACCCAAATGGCATTACCATGAACTCATAGTGACCATAGCGAGTCCTAAAGGCCGTCTTATGGATATCTGCTTCCTTGACCCTAAGCTGATGGCACCCCGACCTCAGGTCTATCTTTGAAAAGACTGAGGCCCCCTTTAACTGATCGAACAAGTCATCAATCCTTGGCAATGGGTATTTGTTCTTGATCGTTAACTTATTCAACTGGCGATAGTCAATACACATACGCATTGACCCATCCTTCTTCTTAACAAATAAAATCGGCGCTCCCCACGGCGACACACTAGGTCGAATGAACTCTTTATCCAATAACTCTTGGATTTATGCTTTCAATTCCACCAACTCGGTGCCATTCGGTATGGAGCTATCTATACTAGTGCTATTCTCGGAAGAAGATCGATTCCAAATTTCACTTTACGATCCAGAGGTAATCTCAGAAGCTCTTTAGGGAAGACATCAGAAAATTCCTTTACCGTTCTAACGTCTCCAACCGTTAGTTCCTTAACTTCCATAGCGCAAACAAACATTAAGACTGCCTCACATCCTTTTCTCACCATCTTTTTTGCTCTTATGGTGGTTACCACGTTCGACAGATAGTTCCCCCTTTCTCCTATTACCAACACTTCGTCACCCTCAGGAGTTTTTAATGCCATACGCTTAGCTGCATAATCTAGCTTAGCATGATACTTCACAAGCCAATCCATGCCCAAAATTAAATCAAACTCCTCGAATGGTAATTCCATTAGATCCGTTCGGAAGACTACCCCTTGAACCTCCAAAGGTACTGCTCGATAAAGTTTATTTACTACCACTGAATTTCTTAATGGGCTTCCTACAGTCATCTCCCTAGAGGAAATTTTAAAAAACAACGCTTAAAGTTTCAGACACCTTACTAGCAACATATGAATGCGTTGACCCAATGTCAATCAATGCAATATAAGGCAATCCAAAGATTAAAAACGTACCAGTTATGACATTCGGTGCATCAGCCTCCTCTTGATGTTTGACAGCATAGACTAACCCCGACTGTCTTACCTCAGGGTTTCCTGCTCCTCGGCCTCTGGCTCACGGCCCGTCAAAGCTGTTACCACCTCGCTTGCCCCGACTTCCTCTGCCAGGCTAAACATTTCCTTGGCCCGTGAGCCCTTAATTGCCTTTTTACTGCAAGCAGTTCCTAATCTGATGGTCAAAAGACCCACACCTAAAACACTTTTCACTGCCCGCCAAACACTCACCGGCATGGAATTTACCACATCTAGCACATTTCAGTGTCTGATTAGCAATAGCCGGTCTATTATCCCTTTTTAGCCCATCTGGCCTAGGTCTTTTCTAAGCACGAGTCGCTACCCTAGAGGATCCTAAGTTTCTCTTACTTACACTCCTATCACTACCCTGGTTTAGTTGCCTTGGCCGCTTAACCTCATCAGCTATCTTCATCTTTTCCACCAGAACAGCGAATTCCCTTTCTCGCTGTGGAGCTACCAATTCCTGCAGGTCATCCCTCAGACCATCCTCAAAATGAACACAGTGTTCATGGTCTGTGGCTACCATCCCTCTAGCATAATAGTTAAGGCGTAAGAATTTAGCTTCATACGCTGCCACCGACCTACTCCCCTAGACCAGATTCAGAAATGCCCTACGCTGCGCATCAACATAACTTGATCCAATGTACTTGTTCTGGAACACTATTTTGAAGAACTCCCACGAGATACGGTCAGCCACCGCACCATTCTTGACCATAAGCCACCATTGGTAGGCTTCATGTAATATCCTAAAATTGGGCCTAGGAGAATTGAGCCCAATGGGCCTTAGGCGTAGTAGCGTTTAAAATTTTTAGAGAACAGGAGATCGGCTTAAGTACAAGTTAGACCTTTTAGATAAGTGATTTTGGAAGGTTAGGGGGCTTCTATGAAGTCCCAGGATCAAATATTAGCATTGGGGAAATTTTGGTTTTAGGTGAAAAAAACCCTGAAAGTTGGTAGGTAGGCCTTAAGAATAAAATATGGAGAAAAGTGACACAAGTGCGATTGTGTGGTGTAGTGGCAAAGTGGCGCCACTTAAGGACAAGGGAATGGCGCCACAAGGAAGGAAGGAGGTCCAAGGTTCTAGTTGTAGCGTTTGTATTCCTTTTAGATTATTTTTATTAAATGAATTTAGACCTTGGCCATAGGGTTATATTTAGTTGCATGGTTTAAGACACAAGGAGCTAGTTGGTAAAGTGGCTAGCGTGGATTATGTTATAAGGGAGCACAGGTTCTAATCTCATGAGAAGCGAGGAGTATTTATTTTCTTGAGTGGAGGTAAGAGTTTGGTGAATTTAAACTCTACTAACGAAGAGATCCCACATCGAAAAGATACAAGGAATGAAGGTGAAGAGCTAGCTATATAAAGAGCATGTCGAGAGGAGAGTTAACATACCTTGGTGGGCGTTGGGCACGAGGAGTGGTCCTGTTGTGGTTTTGCACTGAGTCTGTCGGTGTGTAACTCTCTCTACTCTAGTTGTAAGCGGCAAATGCCAAAGTGTCGGTCCACGACATTAGTAGCCACACGAAGCGTCGCGCGCTGCGTGTGGGGCTTCACGCGATAGTTGAGGCCATCAGTAGTATTCTTATGGGTTGGGGCTACTTGGGCCGCGATGGGCCGAAGTAGGCCTAATGGGCCTTTAGGCCCAATTGGAATAAATTGTATGATGATATAGTATATAGTGAACTAGACTAGATGGAACCTATATACGTGGCTAGATTTGTGTAGGTGGGCCACACGAGCGTATGGGCCTGAATGGGCCAAAATCGAGTTTTAGGCCCAATAGTCTGGTGACGACCGAAAATGGTAGCCGAGTCCCTCAGGGTAACATTAGACCTCCGGGAGGGCCATTACAGGTGCGAAATTACGAAAATACCCTTGGTGAGTAAATTACGAAAATACCCTTGGTAGGTAAATTCTGAAAATACCCTTGGTGGGTAAAATTACGATTATACCCTTAAGATTGATTAGCATGATTATGTTGTTTTATGTCTATCGATTATGATGGTAATTCATGTTATACTTATATTTGATATATGTCTAGCATACATGACATCTGCATACACAATTATTATGTCATATTGCGGGTATGATGAGAGGAGGGAAGATTGATATCTCGTGACTTTGGGTCACCGGTGGTTTAGCACCACCGGTGGTTTGGTACCACATATGTTATTCGTGACTTTGGGTCACGGAGGTTTAGCACCTCATAGCGACTCGTCCTAGTGGCTTAGCACCACGATGAGGTTGGCCCCACATTTGATAAAAGCGGGATTATCGCCGGTGATTTGGTATCCTAGCGTGGGTTGGCCCCCATATGGATTATTAAGTGACTTTGGGTCACCGGTGGTTTAGCACCACATTATTATTGATATCGGTGACTTTGGGTCACGGTGGTTTAGCACCACCGGTGGTTTGGTACCACACGGGTAGAATCGGGAGTTTCGGATGGTTGGGTTTTGGGTTGCATGACACATATTTTCATATGAAATTGTGTAAGGGTTTAACATCCAGTTGGATGGGGATTTACCTGCTGAGTCTCGATGACTCACCCTTAGTTAAATTTTGCGGTAATCATTAGATCGCGAATTTGGGAGTGAGGTGGACTCGTGGAGGCCATATATATGTTTAATTGTAAATTTATTTCTTTTATTTGGACTTATTTTTATTTGGGTTTTGTTATGTAATAAGGCCTTGGGTATTTTACTTGGTTTTAGCTTTCAATTTAGTTCTTGCTTATTATTAAATGTTCAATATGGGAATTCCTAAACCCTTAATAACCATTTTCCAAAATATTAATAAAGTTTCTTATTCAAAATTTCCTAAACTTGACTTTTCACAACAAATATAACGAACATGAACTTTTTACGAACATACGGTATTTAGACATTCCTTTCATGTGACATGCGGATCCGATCGTAAGCGTTTAAGTAGGGTTTGAGGTGTTACAATTTTGGTATCGAGCCGATTCAAAACTTCGATTGTGGGTTTGGGTTTAAAATGTTTTCAAAGGATGGTTTAGAAAATATATATATCTTTTACGTAAGTATGGCACTGAGTCTCGGTGCCAAATCAAGTAAGTTTCCTTTTTACTATATTACGGTATATGCGGAATGATTGTATTTGATACGCAATGTGGATGTGATGCTTGAATATAGGAATTGTATGTATGTGTGAAAAATATACATTGCTTGGTGGTAGATAGTTGGTTATGTGAAGGGTTCCAAGATTTAGTTAGAAAGTATATTAGTTTTATTAAGATCAGTCGGAACAAGGCGTAGTGTGGTGGGTTAGGATCGTATTGTTAGTAGTTGGAAATTTCGAGGACAAAATTTCTTTAAGGAGGGTAGATTTGTAATATCCGAAATTGGGCCTAGGAGAATTGAGCCCAATGGGCCTTAGGCGTAATAAGCGTTTAAAATTTTTAGAGAATAGGAGATCGGCTTAAGTGCAAGTTAGACCTTTTAGATAAGTGATTTTGGAAGGTTAGGGGGCTTCTATGAAGTCCCAAGATCAAATATTAGCTTTGGGGAAATTTTGGTTTTAGGTGAAAAAACCACGAAAGTTGGCGGGTAGGCCTTAAGAATAAAATATGGAGAAAAGTGATACAAGTGCGATTGTGTGGTGTAGTGGCAAAGTGGCGCCACTTAAGGACAAAGGAATGGCATACAAGGAAGGAAGGAGGTCCAAGGTTCTAGTTGTAGCGTTTGCATTCCTTTTAGATTATTTTATTAAATGAATTTAGACCTTGGCCATAGGGTTATATTTAGTTGCGCATGGTTTAATACATAAGGAGCTAGTTGGTAAAGTGGCTAGGCGTGGATTATGTTATAAGGAGCACTGGTTGAATCTCATGAGAAGCAAGGGAGTATTTATTTTGCAGAGTGGAGGTAAGAGTTTCAGTTGGATTTAAACTCTACTAACGAAGGGATCCCACATCGGAAAGATACAAGGAATGAAGGTGAAGAGCTAGCTATATAAAGAGCATGTCAAGAGGAGAGTTAACATACCTTGGTGGGCGTTGGGCATAGGAGTGGTCACAGCGCGGTTTAGTACCAGAGTCCTATCAGGTGTGTAACTCTCTCTACTCTAGTTGTAGAGCGACAAATGCCAAAGTATCAGTCACGACATTAGTAGCCACACGAGCGTGCGAGCGCATGTGTGGGGCTTCGACGCGATAGTTGAGGCCATCAGTAGTATTCTTATGGGTTGGGGCTACTTGGGCCGCGATGGACCGAAGTGGGCCTAATGGGCCCTTAGGCTCAATTGGAATAAATTGTATGATGATATAGTATATAGTGAACTATACTAGATGAAACCTATATACGTGGCTAGATTTGTGTTAGGTGGGCCACACGAGCGTATGGGCCTGAATGGGTCAAAATCGAGTTTTAGGCCCAATAGTCTGGTGACGACCAGAAATGGTAGCCGAGTCCCTCAGGGTAACATTAGACCTCCGGGAGGGCCATTGTAGGTGCGAAATTACGAAAATACCTTTGGTGAGTAAATTACAAAAATACCCTTGGAAGGTAAATTACGAAAATACCCTTGGTGGGTAAAATTACGATTATACCATTAGAGATTGATTAGCATGATTATGTTGTTTTATGTGTATCGATTATGATGGTAATTCATGTTATACTTATATTTAATATATGTCTAGCATACATGACATCTGCATACACAATTATTATGTCATATTGCACGGGTATGATGAGAGGAGGGAAGATTGATATCGTGACTTTGGGTCACGGTGGTTTAGCACCACCGGTGGTTTGGTACCACATATGTTATTCGTGACTTTGGGTCACGGAGGTTTAGCACCTCATAGCGACTCGTCCCATTGGCTTAGCACCACGATTGGGTTGGCCCCACATTTGATAAAGCAGGATTGTCGTCGGTAATTTGGTATCCTAGCATGGGTTGGCCCCATATGGATTATTCGTGACTTTGGGTCACCGGTGGTTTAGCACCACATTATTATTGATATCGGTGACTTTGGGTCACCGGTGGTTTGGTACCACGGGTAGAATCGAGAGTTTGGATGGTTAGGTTTTGGGTTGCATGACACGCATATTTTCATATGAAATTGTGTAAGGGTTTAACACCCGTTGGATGGGGATTTACACACTGAGTCTTGATGACTCACCCCTTAGTTAAATTTTGTAGGTAATCATTAGATCGTGGATTTGGGAGCTGAGGTGGACTCGTGGAGGCCATATATATGTTTAATTGTAAATTCGTTTCTTTTATTTGGACTTATTTTTATTTGGGTTTTTGTTATGTAATAAGGCCTTGGGTATTTTACTTGGTTTTAGCTTTCAATTTAGTTCTTGCTTATTATTAAATGTTCAATATGGGAATTTCCTAAACCCTTAATAACCATTTTCCAAAATATTAATAAGCGTTTCTTATTCAAAATTACCTAAACTTGACTTTTCACAACAAATATAACGAACACGAACTTCTTAACGAACACATAGTATTTAGACATTTCTTTCATGTGACATGCCAGATCTGGTCATAACGTTTAGGCCGGGTTTGGGGTGTTACACTTCATCTCTTAGGAGAGATATGACTCTTTTCAACTTCTCCTCCTCTGTGAGATCCAGATCATCCATTATATGTTCAACCGCCTCTAATCAATACTCAGCTGAGCTTGGGGCTAACCTAGAGATTCCCCTAAACACTTCTGCCCCGTTGCTTCTAAGTCGTTTCGGCACAGATTTCTAGGCTCTTGTGCCCATACCTGCCTCAGTAACTCTCTCCAAAACCCTTAATACTGCTTGAGACACCACATCCTCTCCGCCTGTCTGATCTTAAAATTTTGCCTCCGCTGGTGGAACTGGTATCTCATTCCCAGATCCATGGCCAGATCCTGCCGGTTCTAACAATGCCATCCTACCTCTACCACGACCACGCGGCGGACGTCCATGACCTCTTGAACTCATTCTATTAGTTTGTGTTTATCTAATTACAAATTTTATGAATTATTAGCTTTCTTCCACTGATTAACACCGAACAGTCTTATGAATAATAAGGTTAAAAGTAGTTCTTTTGAGTTCACAACGAATTCAGTCTCAAGGTTGTATTTCCAAGCTCTAGCATACACATTCACGCAACATCCATCACACAACCATCATATAGACAACATTACAAACTTACATTCATCACCTAGGGGTATTTTTGTCATTTCACTACCCAGGGGTATTTTCGTAATTTTCCAAAGTAAGGTTTCTTGGTGATTTTTCAAAATAAGTTTATTTTGGTAATTTTTCAATTCGGGGGTATTTTGGGTAATTTTGCAATTCGGGGGTATTTTGGTAATTTTGTCAACCGAGGGTATTTTGGTAATTTTGCAATCTGAGGGTATTTCGGTAATTTTATAAGTCAAGGAAATTTTGGTAATTTTACAAGTCAAGGGTATTTTGGTCATTTTATAAATCAGGGTTTGATTTGGTAATATTTTTTATTTTTTATTTTTTTCAAACCAAGGGTATTTTAGTAATTTTATGAAATAGGGTGACTTGGTCCCTTTCGGGTTTTAATTATAAGTTTTGGCCCGTCAGCAAGTCCTCATGGCTAAGGTGAACAGTCCTCACGCACGGGTAGGATTCTAGCGAAGAGGAGGTGAGTCACTAGGACTACTTAAGTACCAAGCTCTCCCTGAATCCAATCCTAGACATGCGTTTTCCTATTGCCACACCCCAACCTGGCGACTTGTTTACAAGTTTGGTTTGGTCGAATTAAGTCTTATGAAATTGAAGAGTGATTTAAGTTAGACCTAAAGTCCATCAATGTCTAATATACTAGCCTACGTCCTCAAGCCCATTAAGCTACATGTATATCACAACAAGAGTTAGAGTACTTACTTGGGTGGATCGGGTCTTGAGTGAGACTAGAAGGCCACATCTTCATTCAAAATATTTTCTCAATTTCAAAAGCAGTTACTAGGCCCATTTCACGGCCCGAGTTTTGAGCTGGGCTCGATACCAAATGTAACACCCAAACCCGGCCCATACGTTCGACCCGGATCCGGTATGCTACTGGGTTTAATGTTATAACTTTATTTGAAACCGATTTGAAAAATTTTGTCATTTTATAGTTTTGCTAAAAGATAACACTTGTAGGAAAAATTCTTATAATTTATTTTTCTCTTTTTAAAATAAAATTCGTTCAAACTAAATCGTAATTGAAATCCCATTTTATTATCCATAAAGCATGAGTCTTTGATCGTAAATTTGAAAAGAAATAAACGTTCACAAATATCAATTTAAACCGAAACTAGGGGCCTTATTACATCAAATAATTCCAACAATCAAAACTCAAAGAAAAAGAAACTGTAAATAACCTATGTAAATAATAATAAACTTGATGGCCCATCAAGTCCATCTCGGCTCCTATGTCCACGCTCTACTGCTCATCTGAAAGAGTAGAGAAAAAAAAGGAAAGCGATGAGTCACAAAGACTCAGTGTATAAATCCTGAACACACTGACCTAAGGCCCACAAACACATTATGGGCCTTGGCCCATACATAAAGACAACAACCATAACACATGATATAAAATACTTAATGAATGGCCCAACCCATCCTACTAACCATCACACCTTGGGGATTTCTACAATCTACCCACCAACCGCTATACACCAAATCGGCAGTCAAACTGCCTATTCCATTATTAATTAGAGAATTTAATATGGGTTTTCTACCACCGATCACTATGTCCCCAAACATTGCATTACGTGGGTTTTCCACCACCGGTCACCATGTGACCTAATCATGCTCTTCCCCTTCAATATCATATTCCCAACCTATGCATACATATATTAAGAAATCATCATACTGACTTTCACATAATTTGATACACATAAGGATTTCTATGATTACGTACCTGGCATCCTTGACTAACCCTTTCTGGATTTTATTCGACAGTCTATATAGCCACTTTCTGACTTCTTAGCCCATATCACATAAAGAATAGTTAGAGAGTGTGTTAGAGATCTACACACTTGATTACTGACAAGATAATATTGTCGAAGTCGGCACTATCGGAATCTGCTACAGTTGCTAATAGCCTAAGATTCTGTTCTGATCCTGGTCCAACGCCCGGTGGCCAATCCCAAATGGCAGACACCGCGCATTTCTTAAACTTAGGGATTGGGTTTTTAGATCTAGTCCCCTCCTTTGCCTTATCCACATTTGATTCCATTGTAAGTCCTTGTCAGAACTACTATCACAACATATGGTTGTTAATCTACATCTTAGAGTTAAGATTTCATATATGATAAACGAGTCTAACCAAAATCTGGAGAAAACCATTTTACCTTGAAATCCCAAAATCAGAGACTAATGACTTTCGGCTCTTATATCTAAATGAAGAGGTTTCCTTCAAATCCCGACTTATGGAGAAATCAGCACAAGAGAGAAAAAAGAAAAAAGAATGGAAAAAGAAAGTGAATTAAGGGTTTTGGCTTTTTAATGGAGAAATTGACAGAGAGATGAGAAGAGAGGTTTCAATTTTTTTTTTTTGGAAAAGAAAAGAGTAGAAAGTGTAGAGAGGAACTGAGAATTTCAGCACAAGAAGTAGGGTTCAAAAATGTCTGAATTTTAAGAGATACTCTCCTATTTATAAGATTTTCGGCACCTACCTATTAAAACCCAAAAGTTCCCTTCCTAACATCTAAATCTTAAGCAAATAATAGAGAAAATTTGGCACCCCTTTTCCCATGTAGTAGCCGAATTCTTCACTCCTCTAGGTGATGGAATTTCGGCCACCACTTAGTCTCCTAGATAGTTCTTATCCTCTCTCCTTATCCTAATCTACAACTCCTCCAAAAGAGTCTTACATCACTCCACTTCTTCCCCTTTATCTGCCTATTATCCACCTAATTAAAAACATAAAATCCTCTCCTAATTCATAGCCACATTGTCGTCCAACCTTGCCCACATATATGCCAAAATTTAACCTACTTAAATTAGGAGAATTAGGCTCCATAAAACTTAAATTTTGGGCCCCCTTACACCCCTGTTGTGGCGTCCCCCTTGCTCCCTTTTAAGTGCCAGAAACATGGGCTCCTTGTGGCCAAAACTTGGGCCTCTTTAACTGTTAATAACGCCGCCTCCTATCACCCCTTGCTGCGCCATCTATTGCTAGGCCACAAGCCCACGTTGACATTTTAAACACCTTTTATACTTTATAATGCCCAATCTGAGAATTTTAACCAAGGACTTTGCCTAGTCCTGAGCCCAATTTGGACCCCTATTATTTAAATTAACATATTAAACATTTTCACACACTAAATGCATAGGCCCAAAAAAATTAGGATGTTACACTTTTGGTTTATGGCCGAATCTCCCTAGCATTCACACATCTCTGTTCTCTATTTTGATTGCTATGGGAAGAAAAGCTAAAACCCCTATGTGTTTTGTAGATGGTCTATACGTATAGTTTCAGTTTCTTATTTGGTCTCCCTTTTGTTTTAGCCTTTGCCGAATCTTGCTAGAGGGTGATCGAGTTTATCAGGAAGGTAAGGGGTAATTTCTTTATTTTGTATTATCTAGTTCGAGTTTTCAAATGTTTTCTTCTGTAACATACCGTAGATTGATTCAGTAGCGTTTTGACCGGGTTTGGGGTGTTACAATTATAATATCGAGTGGTTCAAAAGCTCATTTGTGGGTATAAGGCCCAAGATATTTTCAATAAAAGGGTTTGTAAAATGATTTTTGGGGAGATGCATATTTGGAAGAGCATGGCACCTGAGTCTCTGGCACCGATCCACCCAGGTAAGTATCCTAATCCTTGACGTGATATATATATGTGATAGGGTTAATGGGGCTATAGGGACGTAGATAGATATGTTAGGGTTTATGGACCTTAGGTCTAATTACACAAACTCTTACATAAAACTTAATTTTCCCTAAATAAATATGTCTGTGAGCAAGTTAGAAGGACTAGGGTGTGGTAACAAGCATACGCATGTCTAGGATTGGATTCAGAAAGAGCTTGGTACTTAAGCGGCCCTAGTGGCCCACCTCCTCTTTACTGGGATCCTACCTGGTGCGTAGTGATTGTTCACCTTAATCGTGAGGACTTGTTAACAGGCCAAAATTTTAACTAAAACCCAAAAGGGACCAGAACCCTAATTTTGCAAAATTACTTATATGACCTTAAATTTTGTAAAATTTTTCACGATCTCTAGGTTGAGGTAAATGACCAAAATAACCTGGTTTATAAAACTACCAAAATACCCTAGATTGCAAAATTATGAAATACCCCTAATTTGTGAAATTACAAAATACCCTAGTTTGTGAAATTACTAAAATACCCCTAATTTGTAAAATTACCAAAATACCCCTGTAAGGTAAAATTACGAAAATACCCATGGGTAGTGAAATGATGAAAATACCCTATGTGACGAATATAAGTTTATGGATGTTACTTTTGTGTTTGATGCATATTTGTGGTGTTCTATTGGATGCTGATTGAGTAGGAACTCTAGAACTGGGGAATACCAACTCAAGAACTGAACGATGTAGACATAGTTCAAATTTGAAAGAACCATTGTTAAAAACTTCTTTCCATAAGATAGTCCATTGTTAATCATTGAAAGAAAAAGGTGTTAACCCATAAAATTTCTAATTAGATTAAATCGTGAACGGTAGAATGAGCACTCGAGGTCATGGGCGTATTGCACGCGGACGAGGTAGGGGTAGGGCAACTGTGTCGGAACTGGTAGGGTCCAATTATGGGTCAAAGAATGAGGTACCGCCGCCACCAGTTGTAGGCACCGATTATCAAGAGCAGGCAGGTGGTGATGATGCAGTATCGCAACCTATGCTGCGAGTCCTTGAGATAGTTACTGGAGCAGACGTAGGGACAGAGACTCGAAAATCTATGCTTGAACGACTCTGAGCTAATGGAGCAGAAGTATTCAAGGGTGTTTCTGGGGTAGCTCCCAATGTTGCTGAGTATTGGTTAGAGGCGACAGAGCGCATAATGGACGATTTAGATTTTTCAGCTGAGGAGAAGTTGAAGGGGATAGTGTCTCTTCTTCAAGATGAGTCCTATCAGTGGTGGCTCACGGTCAGGGATGGTGCGATGGCCGATGATCTCACTTGGGATTTCTTTAGGGCGAATTATCAGAGGAAGTACATCGGATCTAGTTACATAGATGCGCAACGTAGGGCATTTTTAAACCTAGTGTAGGGGTAAGTCGATGTCGAATACAAGGAAGAGTTCTTAAGGTTGTTGTTATGCTCGGGTATTGTGGCTACAAAACATGGCCTTGATGTCGGGTTTGAGGATGGGGTGAGAGATGAGTCATGCAGTGTTGATTGCTCCACAGCGAGAGAGAGAATTTACTATCTTGGTGGAGAAGGCCAAAATAGCTGAGGAGGTGAAACAAACCGAGAGGCAGAATCTGAGTAGGAATAGGGAAAAGAGGAGTTTTAGGACATCATGGTCTATACAGCGAGGGGTCGAGAGGAGGATGACGTACCGGATGTCATAATCGGTAAGTTTTAATTTTTGGATTGCCTTATACTATTTTGATAGATGTTGGTTCGACGCACTCCTATGTTGCTAATAGTATAGTGGGAACTCTAAACTTAGTATACGAGACTTCTTCTAGGGAGATGTATGTAATCGACCCTTTAGGTCACTCAGAGAAGTAAACAAAGCAGTATAGGATGTACCCTAGAACTTCAATGGGTAGTGTTTCCGGTGATCTGATGGAGCTGCGATTCGGGGAGTTCGATTTGATCTTAGGGATGGATTGGCTAGTGAGATATCAGGCAAGTCTGGATTGTACAGCTAAACGTATGGTGTTGAGATCTGTCAATGGTGAAGAGGTGGTGATGATAGGTGGTAAAAGGAATTACCTATCCAATGCGGTATCCACTTTGAAGGCTAAGAAAATGGTGAAGAAATGATGTGAGGCATTCATGATTCATGTGTGTGCCTTAGAGGTTAAGGACTCAGCTGTGGGGGATGTTCGAACAGTAAAGAATTTTACTGATGTGTTTCCAGAAGAGCTTTCAGGTTTGCCTTCAGATTGCGAAGTTGAGTTTGGTATAGATCTGTTACCGGGGACCGCACCAATGTCTATTGCCCTATACAGAATGGCACCGAAGGAGTTAGTAGAGCTAAAAGTGCATATTTAAGAATTGATGGATCGAGGTTTTATCCGGCCGAGTGTATCACCTTGGGGAGCGCCTGTGCTTTTTGTTAAGAAGAAAGACGTATCAATGTGAACGTGTATAGACTACCGCCAGCTGAATAAGTTGACAATTAAGAACAAGTACCCATTACCGAGGATAGACGACCTCTTAAAGGAGCCTCAGTCTTCTCTAAAATAGATCTTAGGTCGGGGTATCACCAACTTAAGGTGAAGGAGGTAGATATTCATAAGATGGCATTTCGTACTCGTTATGGTCACTATGAGTTCTTGGTAATGTCGTTTGGGTTGACCAACGCGCCAGTAGCATTCATGGATATGATGAACCGAGAGTTTCAACCGTATTTAGATTGGTTTATCATGGTATTTATAGATGATATTTTGGTGTAATCAAAGTCTGAGGAGGAGCACGACGCACATCTTCACGTGGTTCTGGAAATTCTCAGGGAGAAGCAGTTGTTCACAAAATTTAGTAAGTGTGAGTTCTAGTTAAAGGAAGTAACCTTCTTAGGTCATGTGATGTCAGCTGAGGGGATTAGGGTGGACCCTCGAAAGATTGAAGCGGTATTAGATTGGAAACCACCTAAGTTTGTGGCAGATATTTAGAGTTTTCTAGGTTTAGCAGGGTACTATAAAAGATTCGTGGAAGGGTTTTCTTTAATTGTAGCACCGTTAACCAAGTTGTTAAGGAAGGGAGTTATGTTTGTGTGGTCAAACAAACAACAAGAAAGTTTTGAGAGGTTGAAGAAGATTTTGATAGAAGCACCGGTTTTGGTTCAGCCTGAAGTAGGGAAAGAGTTTACAGTTTATTATGATGCGTCGTATATGGGGTTAGGATGTGTGCTGATGTAAGGGGGAAAGTAGTAGCGTATGCTTCTCGACATTTGAGACCTCACGAAGTGAATTATTCGATGCATGATCTGGAGTTGGTCGTAGTGGTTTTCGCTGTGAAAATTTGGAGGCATTACTTGTATGGGGAGAAGTATGTCGTTTACACGGATCACAAGAGTTTAAAATACCTTCTTACTCAGAAGGAGTTGAATTTGAGGCAGCGAAGGTGGATCGAGTTGCTAAAAGACTATGACTGCTCGATTGAGTACCATCTGGGGAAAGCCAACGTGGTGGCAGACACGTTGAGCCGTAAAGTGGAGTCAGACATTAGAGCAATGTTTGATCACCTTAGCCTGTATGATGACGGAAGTCTACCAGTGGAACTGTAAGTGAAGTCGTCGTAGGTAAACCAGGTTAAGGAAAAGCAATTGGTAGATGAAGTTTTAGGTGCCCGATGTTTGCAAGTGCAGAATGGTGGATTAGAGGGGTACAGTTTGAACAGTAAAGGTATGTTGTGTTTTCAGGGAAAGGTTTGCATGCCGAAGGATGTGGAGTTAAGACAAAAGATTCTTCAAGAGGCACATAGCAGTCTGTATGCTATGCATCCGAGAGGTAGTAAGATGTATCAAGATTTGCGGGAGTAATTTTGGTGGCCGGGTCTGAAGCAGGAGGTAATAGAATTTGTAAGTAAGTGTCTGACGTGTTAGCAAGTCAAAGCTGAGCATCGATTACCTTGAGTGTCATTGCGGTAGATAAAGATTCTGTAGTGGAAGTGGGAAAGGATTATGATGGATTTTGTTAGTGGGCTACCCCTCACCCTACTAAAAAGGATTCGGTTTGGGTGATTGTGGACCGTTTGACAAAATTGGCTCATTTTATACTAGTTCAGATTGACTATTCACTCCAAAGGTTGGCTAAGTTGTATGTGGCAGAAATCGTAGGACTGCATGGAGTGCCAGTGTCAATTATCTCATATAGGGATCCTAGGTTCACGTCAAGGTTCTGAAAAGCGTTGCATCAAGCATTGGGCACAAGGTTGGATTTCAGTATAGCATTTCATCCACAGTCAGATGGGCAATCAGAGAGGGTAATTCAGATTTTAGAGGATATGTTGAGGGGTTGTGTCTTGGATTTGAGGTACTTGGGAAGAATTTCTCTGCTTGGCGAGTTCGCATACAACAATAGTTACCAATCAAGTATTGAGATGGCCTTTGTATGAGGCGCTTATATGGGCAGAAGTGTCGTACCCCTACATGTTGGACAGAGTTGGGTGAACGTCAGTTGTTGGGTCCAGAATTGGTTGCTGAAACAGAAGATAAGGTTAAGCTGATTCGGGCTCGTCTGAAGGAAGCTTCAGACAGGCAGAAGTCCTATGCCGATCTCAAGTAAAGGGATATAGAGTTTGTAGTGGGTGACAAGGTTTTCTTGAAGGTGTCGCCGTGGAAGAAGGTGCTGATATTTGGTCGGAAGGGCAAGCTAAGCCCTAGGTTTATCGGGCCTTATAAGGTGTTGAAGCGTGTGGGATCGGTAGCTTACCAGCTCGAGTTACCATCAGCATTGAGCTAGATCCACGAAGTGTTTCATGTTTCCATGCTTAGACGCTATCGTTCGGACCCGTCACATGTTGTGTTGGTGGAAGAAATTGAAGTGAGCCCGGATTTGTCTTTTGATGAGGAACCAATGCAGATTCTGGAGCGGGATGTCAAAGTCTTGCATAGGAAATCGGCTTCTTTGGTGAAGGTGTTATGGCGAAATCATGGAGCAGAAGAAGCCACGTGGGAGCCTGAGGACCTGATACGACAGCAATACCCTCAACTCTTTTGACCAGGTAATTTCGAGGCCAAAATTATTTTAAGGGGGTAGAACTGTAACATCCTTAAATCGGGGTCTTTGAATTTTATTTACTTGCATGCAAATAGTATGGTTGTCATGCTAGTTTAGGCTATTTTAGGCTCTAGGCATGAGCCAGGGATAGGCTAGAGCCTTAGCAAAATTTTTATCTTTAGGTACTTAGAAGGGGAGCTGTTTGAGTTAGGGGTTAAAGGTGGTGGTGGTAGGTTGTGACGCAAGGAGTGCCCAGTAAAGTGACAAGGGGCGCCTTAAGGCTTAGTGAAGTGAGGCCTCGGTGAGTGAGGAGCCTTGGTTGAGCGAGAGAAATCCCTTACGCTTGTTATTTTGGCCTTGAGGACAAGGGAGAGTTGCACTCGGGTGGGACTCGGTGGATGAGTGTTGAAAGAGTCAACAGATTCAAATAAGTGGAAGAGAGAAATCTAAGGAGTTGGAAACATTCAAACAGATTTGAATCTGTGGTCCGAAGGAAATTATGGAGGAAAAAGGGGGATGGGCACTTGAGCTTAGAGTTGGCCGTATGTCAAACACTAAGGGAGAGGGGAGAAATCAGTTTGGGGTAGCTTAAGAAGGGTGCCGAATTTCAATAGTAACTTAGGAGAGCATTTTCGGCTAGCTAAGAAAGGCTAAGAGCATTCTTTTGTTCCATCTCTTTTTGTCAAACCAAAATACCCCATAGCACCTTTGTTGCGCTTTCTTTTCTCTCAGGTACCAAAACTGAAATCTCTCCTAAATCTCTTTTCGTTTCTTTTTCTTCTCTCTACTTCTTTTGTGTTTGGCCGAATCCACCTTGCTCTCCACTCATCGTTTGTGATTCATTTTCTTGCTATTTCCTTAAGAACCGAAACCTCATCTACCATTCTTCCTCTTTATCTTTTTCACTTTTAGTTTATTGTTAGCCGAATTCTTCTAAAAGCTTCATCCTTTGCCGAAACTTCTTCTACTCTTCTCTTCTCATTCAACACTTTAGCCGAATACTTCTTGCCATAATCCCCTTGGTTACCGAAATCTATTTTCCCTTCTCTGGTTCTCAAAGCCGAAATCTCAACCCATAATCAGGTAAGATCTCTTTGCTTTCTTCTTTCTTTTTCTTCTCTTTCTTTCCTTTTTGGTTCATGGCCGAATCTCCCTAGCATTCACACATCTCTGTTCTCTATTTTGATTGCTATGGGAAGAAAAGCTGAAACCCCTATGTGTTTTGTAGTGGGTTATACGTCTAGTTTCAGTTTCTTATTTGGTCTCCCTTTTGTTTTAGCCTTTGCAAAATCTTGCTTGAGGGTGATCGAGTTTATCAGGAAGGTAAGGGGCGATTTCTTTATTTTTTATTACCTAGTTCAGGTTTTCAAATGTTTTCTTCCCTGTAACATATCGATTCAGTCGTAGCATTTTGACCAGGTTTGGGGTGTTACAATTTTCATTAATAGGCAAATCATGAATAAGCATGTAAAAGCTCACAAACTTTTCCCATTTGAACAGATATTCAAATTCATAAGAGAATCCATCAAATACTTCTCTTTTCAATACTCGTATGAATCTCGTACATACCTGAGTCACTTAACTCATTCCCACATTCTTTCTCAACTTGACTTTGCCCATTGAACCATTCGAAATCGTTAAGGATACTCAGAAATCACATATAACTCGTACAATGCCATATCCCTGATATGGTCTTACATGTTATCACATATCAATGCCACTGTCCCAAACAGTGTCTTATACGAAATCATATAACGATGCCACTTTCCCAGACATGGTCTTACACGTAATCACATCTCGGTAATCCTAATGTCATGACATTCGTATCCTATACTATTCCTATGGTTTGTACAAGACTTTCAGATATTGTAACCCGTTCGATTCTTGCTCGTATTTAATTGATCGTGTCAAACAGTCGAGTTTTAATATTTATAAAAAGAATGATCGAACCTGTAGACTAACTATGACAATGATAGAGGCAAGTGCACCTATTGAACAGTAGTATAGTTTAGGCAAGAATATCTTATCGAACCCAAGGGAACCTAAAAGTACTACTACTCACTTTCTTTCTATTATTTAGCCTGAAATATGGAGTGATTGGTTTATTAAACTAACGAAATACTTAAACTAAATGCAAGGACAAAAGAATGAATTGGAGAAAGACTTTAGGAAAACTCGGTTGATGAAGATGATACCCTGGGAAGAATCCACCTATGACTTCACTTATTATTTATTCCCCAAACCATATGATTTCTTTACTTAGCTTGATCCGTGAGACTCCCTAACCTATTTAAACCCTCCCTCGAGGCGAATAATGTCTAACCTTAGGTTAATTAGTGGAACTCTCGTTCTCTTATAATAACCCCCTAAGGAAGCAGTAAAGTGATCAATGGATTCCCATATTAGGTTTCACCCTAATCTGGTAAAATCTCGTAACCCTATCTCTAGGCGCCCGATCAACTCCGCTCAATTATGCTAGATCTATTCTTAGGTAGGGTCTATTCCTCCTCCACCTAAGCACATCAGATTAAATTAAGCAACATAATTAAGAACAAACTATGTACTTATCATATAATTTAGAAATCAAATAACAAAATTCATCATAGGTTTCATCCCCTTTAGGTATCTGAAGGGTTTAGTTCATAACTAAATGGGAAAACATCTCAAGAGAAAAGATAAAACAAAACATAAGAAATCCCTAAAACCCTCTAAAGGAATTGAAAGAGAGATCCTCCGTCTTGAGTAAAACTCCGGCTTCTTGAGATAGATCAACTGGCTATCTTCAAGTGTCTCCCCAAAAGATGAAAGCTTCGGCAAAAGCCTCTGCAAAAAATTGTCCCTTTTAATGTCTACCTTGGGTTGTTTATATAGGCTTTGGGATGCTATACTTGGCTCCTAAGTACCTTCTTCAAGTAGAATTACTATTAGGGTGTTTAGGTAGACTTAGGAGTATGTTTCTTTGGCTTCAAGCATCCAATTCAGAGGGAAATTACTCATTCCTGCGGCAGGGGCACGACCATGGCACACGTCCGTGTAAATCGTGGTTGGGCCGTGTCTTGATTCTGTCATTTTGGGTACGGCCATGTAAGTCAGGATTCAGGCCGTGCTTCAGGTTTGTCGATTGGGACACGGCCATGTAGATCACCCGGCACGTCTGTGTGGGAAATGGATGATGCACGGCTGTGTGTGATGGAGTTGAGGCTGTGCTCTAGGTAATTGACGAGGCACGGTCATGTGGGCTTTGGGCCAGGCCGTGTTGATTTCTTGCTAAGGCCCAATTACTCTGTTTTAAGCCCTTTTTGTGTTCTTTTTATCCTTGGGTGCCTTTCCTGAGTATAAACATGAAAAGAAAGGATTAAAAGCACCTTTTTACATAAATCAAGGGCTAAATTCCAAACGCATATTAAAGATGGGGTTAAAATATGTTACTTTTATGGTTAATCAAATACCCCCACACTTAAGCTTTTGCTTGTCCTCAAGCAAAATTCTCAACTTATAATTAAAACGAACTTTCCATAATTCATAATTCCTATCGACAATGTCTCATCATAATTCATAGATAATTTAGTCATGGATAATTCAACTCAAAGAACCCTAAAGATTTAATTATGATAAGTCATGAAACACCCCACACCCGCCCACGAGCCCGAACCGGATCTCGTATGTTCCTAAAGTAAACCGATCTCAAAATCATTCGATACTTAGAGAAAATTTGTAAATTTTTTTAGAAAATGTTGTTGTGGACTGGGCTTAGGTTGTAAACCCATTTATTTATACTTGTAAACCCATTTAATTAAATACATCCAATAAAGTTCTTAGTATGAAACTTAACAATAAGCAAACATAAAGAGAAATCCACTGGGCCTTATGGCCTTATTACATCAAGTAAACCCAAAATAAAATTTAAAAGTATTAAAATTAAATAAAGTCCAAATTCAATGAATTCTTCAAGTGATGCATGGCCTCCTCATGGTCTACCAGGCCGTCAAATCACCGCTCATCACCGAAAAATAATTCCCACAATGGGGTGAGTCATGAGACTCAATGTGCACATAATACTATCAATCAATAAATCAGGCATTCATGTTCAAATCATCAAGTCCATATAATAATGAAATTATGATGCAACCCAAACCCACTCCTAATGGTCCATCCGCTACTCTCCACCCGTACCTGCCATTCACACCGTGGGGACTACTAAGTCAACCCTCCATCCGCTACTCTCCACGTTGTGTCTTTAGACACCTTTGTAATCAAATTTAAACGTTGTGTCATTAGACACCTTTGTTGTAACCGGTTACCAAAATTTCGCAATGTGACCGTAGTCAACATTTTTAGTTGGTGAGACCAAGTCAACACCTTCGTTGGTGAGACCGAAGTCAACACCTGTTCTCCCCCTTTCACATAAAACCCAAATGCCCCAAAAACATATATATTGCATAACTTAATTTCGTGTTCATTTTCATATATCCGCATGTTATTAACATAACATTTTTCACAATCCTATCAGAAGTAGGAAACGTACCTGGGTACTTTTTGCCACATTTGTGGTACATAGCCACATTCACATTCTTATTCATAATTATATTTAAAATATTTAGCCATAAAATATCGAAGGATAGTAAGGGTACACACCTTTTTTGCTTAATAGGTTCCTTGATATCTCGAGAATCCCGATCTAATTTTTAGATCTATTAATCCTATATTCGCCCACCAATTAAAACACATTAATAAACCCTTTTAGACAAAACCAAATCCTAGTAGGATTTGTAAAAGAAACTCACCTTGCCGATTTGGTGTTTACACAAAACCCAAAAACTTCGTTTTTCCTTTACTTGTTGTTCTACCAACCTTAAAACTTCACAAAAATTAGTTTTCGCTTTCTAATAATTGTGGATCTAATCTAGGTAACCACATGAACCTTGGTAATGTATAGACTCTCTTACCTCGGATCCCGGTTGATCTTTATTTCAAATTCTGCTAAATCACTTGTTAGATTAGATCTATTGTTTGATTATGAAAGGGATCTCTTAGCCGAATGTACATTTATGTACTTACCTCGTTTCGAATCTCGAAAAATCCCTTTATGCTATTGACCATGAACATGAGGAGGGTTAGTATCCTAATTTTGGTAAAAGAAAAGAATAGAAGTTGATTGATCTTAGATCTTACCCTTTTGATGTTGTAATCGACTTCTCCTTTACTTAGAATCGTGAGGATTTGGCCTTGATGGTAGAAACGGAGGAGAAAAGAGAAGAAAAGAAAATGGTATTTTGTTCAAGGAGAATTGACAAAAGAGAGGAGAGGAAAGCTATGCAAATTTCGCACACTCTAGGAAAGATGAGAGAATGGCCTTGATTTTCCTCTTTAGCTGAATTTGATATGCCAAGAGTCCTTGACTTGGCCACCACTCCCCCCACAAGTGATAATATTATCATTTAATTATCACTTTAATTAAATTAAAAGTACTTTATCCATCCTTTATCTCCTTATTTATTTTATTAAAAGAAATTCCTTTACTTAATACTTAATTAAATGAGTTTTAATCGAAGTAAAATTCTTCTTATTCAACATGCTTGTGCCGTCCCACCTCCTAACCTTGGAAGCAAAATAAGGCCTTCATTATTTGCTTCCTGGATGTCTTAAACTCAGGCTTTTGTATTTGGGCCATTTCCTAAGGCCTTTGGTGGCATCTTCAGGCCACATTTCCAAGTCCGTTGTTGGGTCAAATTTCCTGCTTTATATTTTAGGGTCACTTGGCCCTAAGTTCCCTTTGGGCTCTTAAATTGACATTTAGGGGTCAATTTTAAGTTTCCTAAAATTTTCGCATGCTCAGAACTTGCCATTTTTCTTACATATCCAAGTTTCCTAAAATGTTCGTGTTTCCAAAATGTTTAGGTTTCCAAAATGTTTAGGTTTCCAAAATGTTTAGGTTTCCAAATGTCTAAGTTTTCAAAAATGTCTAAGTTTCCAAAAATGTCCATTTCCATTTCCATTTCCATTTCCATTTTCATTTCCATCTCCATTTTCATTTCCATTTTCATGCATTTCTAGGTTTCCAAAAGTATCAAAAATTTATTCATAGTACTTGTAACTTGTCATTTCATACAATTAAACTGGAAATGCATAGGCCCTATTCAGGATGTTACAAGTCATACCTTTATAGCACGAAAACATAGGTGTCTCTCCTTATCTAAGTAATGACCTTTAATTCAGAACTGACAAGAACTTACATCCTCACTAAAGATTCACTCAAATCACTTGAAGTGTTTAATGTTCAAGAATAAGCACTCTAAGTCGAACCTGAAAAGTTAATCCCATAGGCTTGCCTAAAAATCAAATATCCACCACTGTATATGAGATGATACACAAATCAAAAGGTCTTTAATTAGGGTTGTAATGGGGCTTGGGTTAAAAGGTGTGGATACAGGCTGAATTAGAGGTTAGAATTGAGATTGACTTGACAAATTACCTAACTAGAAACACTGAACTAAATATGAATATTTACTTCAATTGAAAGCTTAATAATACCTACTATTAATAATTACTCTATAATAAAGAGTATTTTTGTCACTTAAAATTTGATAATACTTTAATACGAGCTTTTTCTTCAACCATTGGAGTTTAAATGCTCTAAGCTCTTTATATAGCACTACTATTGAATATACTTGGGTTTTTTTGTTTTTTTTAAGAACAAACTAAGAAAAACTTAATAAAAGGAAATTTGATAATTGAAATAACCAAATTCGATAACTGATCAAATCAATTCTCGATAGAGGGGTAGTCAAAGGAATGTTGATAAAAAATACAAAGGGATTTTGGGTTAATATTAGTGGGTGAGTGAATAAAATGGTTGTTAAGATTCAATGGGGTTCACTAGGGGTTATTTATGTAGGTAGGCTTTTTAGTGGAGTGAACGGGTTAAAACCTAGGTGCCTTTATCATCTCAGTATATCAAATCATTAATGTGGTCTTGACATGCATAAACAAGGCAAGTTCTAGAATAACAGTACAAAGTTGACACACTCATAATCAATAAAGTGAGCATGAAAAAGAATATATGCTCTATAACGCTCAAAATCTCACAAAAATAATGGGTGTTTTTGACATCACTCCCTATAAATTTTGAACTTCAAGGTGATACTCAAATTCGGTTCAACAACCTATCAATTTTAATTTTTAGAAAGTAGACTTATCATGCTCGATTCTCTAGTATTCTTCAAATTTAATCATCAATTCACAATTATCTATGACTTATTTAAAGACATATCAATAAAAATCATAAATCATTAGAAATTTCACCATAATTAATAATATGAGAAAAATACTTAAGATTAAGACTAAATTCAGGGTTTTGAGAATTATGCAAAAAGTTAGGCACTATTGCCCCCACACTTAAGATGTACATTACCCTCAATGTACAAAGATAGATAATGATAATTAGATGCCAAATCAAAAGATAAGTGGGAAAGTAATACTCCTCAAGTCCGGATGATCTCGGAGTTTGTGTGTGTGAGTGTGTAATTCTACAAAGTCACTTTGTAGTATATAATTGGTTAGGGATT
Source organism: Gossypium rotundifolium (assembly GCA_025506655.1). Classification (NCBI taxonomy): domain Eukaryota; kingdom Viridiplantae; phylum Streptophyta; class Magnoliopsida; order Malvales; family Malvaceae; genus Gossypium; species Gossypium rotundifolium. The sequence continues at coordinate 16,884,435 of CP106733.1, read as the reverse complement.
CTTAAGAAATTAGATAGCCATTGGTAAATGAGAAGAAAGAGAAAAAAATGTAATACTAGTAAAAGTTCAAATTTAAATGCAACATCAAATAAAAATTTTAAAATAAAGGAAGTAAATGATGATATATGAAAGTGAGGACTCAGAGGTCCTCATCGTCAACTGGATCCTGTGGAGGTGTCGGTGGGGATATATGGAAATGATGGCGATTGGTCAAGGGTAGCATCAATCCCATCAAAATGTTGAGTAGTGTCGATCGCTAGGTGCGATCGCTCAAATCTGTGTTAGGCGGCAGAGATATCTCGCCATCAAGTCTTTGGATAGGATGGTCGGCTTGGGATTTGGTGGGACATCATCAGTAATGTCCTCAGGCACCTCCTCATTTGTGGCTAGTCTGTATTGGGGGGACGGTCCCTCGATGATGTTTAATCATCCTCATATGTAGCAGCGTCTAGATGCCTTGAGGTACCATGTTACCCATCAGTGCAAGGGAGGTGATCTGATCATCGGCGTTCAGCAGGTCGAAGTGTCGAGCCAGCCTAGTGATGTATGACCCCATTGATGGAATCCCCTTTTTGTGTTGCTCTGTTTGGTGCTGGATGGCACAGGTGATGAAATAGGCCAAATCAAAAACGTCCCCCTCTGACATGCACGATAAGTAGTAGGTATCGTGCTTGTTTACCACGCCAGTGCTTTCGTGTCGACCTGTGATAGTGTGGGCTAGGATGGCGTGGATATATCTCAGGGGTGGTCCAAGGGCTGTTGCCTTCGATCGTCTGGGGTTGTAAGAATTTGTGGTGGGTGCTAGGCTGCGCCAACAGTGAAGGGGGCCGCCGGGAAGTTCTCAGTCTAACTCGGAGAGGTTATTTTCCTCTCTAAATTCATCTGTATAAAGTCCAAGAGCTATGTTGAATTGGGGAATGTTTAAATGACGTAACATACCCCCTAACCGAAATTGCACTGTTCCCGGCTCGTCAAACCGTGCCATCACTATTTGCAAAGTAAAAGTTGTGCAAAACTCTAGTGTTAGCTCCAGGTATGTGGGCTCGATGATTGAGAAGAACTGTACCTATGGTTCGGTTGAAATGAGGGCCCGAATGTCATTTGCTAGTCCTATTTGTTCAACGGCGTTCTAGTCAATGCACCTTCCGGTGCCTAAGGGCCGTTCTCGGAATACCTTGTAACGTTCTTCTTGGGTAGCTTGAGGGAATCAGAGGAAGGGGTGTCAGAGTTTGGTGCAGGCAGTTCCAGATGATGATCTGGACCCTTTCCTTTTCTTACTTGGGATGGCTCGTTTAGTACGTGATGACGACATAATACCAGGAGCGGTGGTGGGTGTGGTGCACGGTCGAAGGGCACGACGGTGGTGCTGGTTTCTTTAGTGTGGGCACGGCCTGATAAGGCGTGGGGTTTTGAGCACGGTGGTGCTGCGGGCGTGTGATTGGTTTTGGTTGGTATTTTGAGAAGAACGGTCGAAAGGAGGTAGATTAGAGGGAGAGGGATGATTTGGTGGCCGGACTGAAGAAGGGGGGAGGTTGGAATCTAATTTTAGGGTTTGGATTTGGGGAAGAGGACGGTTAGATTAATATATAGGGTCTGAGGCACGGTCATTCTCCATGCCCGTGTCATTTTTAAATTTGCCCGTGCTTTTCGCGATTTTGGGTTTTAGGCGCGTTTAGATGGATTTGCCACGGCCGTGTTGACGTTGTCACGCCCGTGTGTTGATTCACACGGTTAGGTCAAACGGGCGTGTGTAGCCCGTGCTTGATAACTCAAAATGTTCGCACGGTCGTGGGCACGGCCGTGTTCTGACCGTGCTCAATAAGTCAGTAGCTTCACAAGGTCGTGGGCACGATCATACAAATCCCGTGCTAGACAAGTCAGTAGCCTCGTACGGTCGAACGGCACGGGTGTGTCTGGTATCACAGCCCGTGTTGTTGAAATGAATTTTTCCCCTGTTTATGCACAGATCCGGCCTTGCCCGTTGTTTGTCCCCTGTCTTGTACATGGTCTTGGGCACACCCGTGTTCAATGCCGTGTTAATAATCCTGCATTTCTATTAGATTTTTTAGAAAAATTTTAAAAAGATAAAGTAAATGTTAGTGAGTTAGCACTCGGGTTGCCTCCTGAGAAGCATCTGTTTATAGTCTTAAGCTAGACTTTCTCTATTTTAGGTTCTAAAAGAAGGTTCATGGAGCAGAAGCTCCTCTCTCATATCTCCAAAACCTACACATTATAAATTTTAAGTCGGTGACCATTACCTTGAATGTGCCCTTAGTGAGGTGAGGTACCCCAACTGTGCCATATGGAAAAATTGTTTCAATCATGAATAGGCCAGACCATCTTGATTTCAATTTTCTTGGAAATAATTTAAGCCTTGAGTTATATAGTAGGACCAAGTCTCCTACCTCAAATTGTTTTGACCTTTTTAGACGAGCATCGTGGCGTCGCTTTGTTGCCTCTTTGTATAATTTTGAGTTCTCGTAGGCTTCAGCTCTCCTTTCATGTAGCTCATTTATCTGCATCATTCTTTTCTTTCCTGTAACATTAAGATCAGAATTCAAAAATTTTATTGCCCAAAAAGCTTTATGTTCTAATTTGAATGGTAGATGACAACTTTTCCCATATACAAGTTTGTATGGGGATGTTCCTAGAGGTGTTTTGAATGCTGTTCTGTAGGCCCATAAAGCACCATCTACTTTAACTGCCCAATCTTTTCTATTTGATTCAACCGTTTTTTCTAGAATGCGCTTAAGCTCTCGGTTTGCTACCTCAACTTGCCCGCTAGTTTGAGGATGATATGGGGTGGTTGTTCTATGGCATACTCCATATTTCTTTAGAACTTTTTCAAATTGTGTATTACAGAAGTGAGTACACCTATAACTAATGATGGCTCTCGGTCTCCCAAATTGGGAAAATAGTTTTTTGAGAAATTTAACTACTACCCTAGCATCATTGGTAGGTAAGGCTTCTGCTTCTACCCATTTTGACATGTAATAAACTGCCACTAGGATGTATTTATTTCCAAATGGATTGAGGAATGGTCTTATGAAATCGATATCCCATACGTCGAATATCTTACATGATAACATATATGCTTGAGGCATTTCATCACGTTTAGAGATATTACCTATCCTCTGGCATCTATCACATGAGGTAACATACCTGTTAGCATCTTTGAATAGAGTGGGCCAATAAAAACTTGATTCGAGTATTTTGTGTGTTGTCTTAATCCCACTATAGTGTCCTCTCGATGGTCTTGAATAGTAATGCTCCATGATTTTGTTTGCTTCTATCTTTGTGACACATCTTCTAATTACCTGATCTGCACATATGCGAAAAAGAAAAGGATCTTCCCAAAAATAATTTTTTATATCAGCAAAGAATCGCTTCTTTTGGTGATGTGTCAGTTTCCTTGGTAGAACGTTAGCTACTAAATAATTTGCGATATTTGCAAACCATGGTACCTTAGTATAGGTTATAGAGAAGAGTTGTTCTTCAGGAAATGAATCATTTATTTCACCTTCGTCATGTTCTTTGGTGTGTGGATTTTCAAGTCTAGAAAGGTGATCTGCTACAAGATTCTCGGCTTCCTTCTTATCTTGTATTTCCAAGTTAAATTCCTGTAAGAGTAAAATCCATCGTATGAGTCTAGGTTTTGCATCAGGTTTGGTTAAAAGATAACGAATGGCTGAATGGTCAGTGTAAACAGAACTTTCGATAATATTAGATATTGTCTAAATTTGTCAAAAGCAAAAACTACAGTTAGCAGTTCTTTCTCAGACGTGGTGTAATTTTCTTGCTTGGTGTTAATGTTAAGCTAGCGTAGTAAATTGGCTAAAATGCTTGTCTCTTCGTTGTCCCAAAAGCTGCGCCCTCTTCAGAAAGTCACTTGCATCACACATTAGTTCAAAGGGTAAATTCCAATCAGGTGCGATTATAATTGGTGCATTTATTAATTTATCTTTAAGGACATTGAATGCATCTAAACATTCCTGATTGAAATTAAAAGGAACATCTTTTTCTAGTAATTTTGTCAAAGGCTTAGCTATTTTAGAAAAGTCTTTAATGGATCTTCTATAAAAACCTGCATGTCCTAAAAAGCTTCTAATAGCCTTCACTAAACTAGGAGGAGGTCATTTCTCTATGGTTTCAACTTTTGCTTTATCTACCTCAATCTCTTTTCTAGAAATCTTATGTCCTAAAACAATCCCTTCTCTAACCATAAAGTGGCATTTTCCCAATTCAAAACAAGGTTGGTTTCTTCGCATCTAATTAGAACTCGTTTAAAATTTTTAAGGAAAAGCTAGAAAGAATTACCGAATACCGAGAAATTATCCATAAATACCTCTATGATGTCCTCTACGAGTTCGTCAAAAATTACCAACATGCAACGCTGAAAAGTGGCAGGAGCATTACATAATCCAAAAGGCATTCTATGATAAGAAAACGCACTGTATGGGCATGTAAATGTCGTCTTCTCTTGGTCTTCTGGAGCTATGGGAATTTGGAAGTAGCAGGAGAGTCCATCCAAGAAGCAGTAGTACATATGCCCGAATAGTCTGTCTAATATTTGATCAATTAAGGGTAGAGGAAAGTGATCTTTTCTGGTGGCATCATTCAGCTTTCTATAGTCTATACAAACTCTCCAACCTATAACTATTCTTGTGGGAATTAACTCATTCTTTTCGTTGGGCACTACCGTCATTCCTCCTTTCTTTGGAACTGCCTGTACAGGACTTACCCAAGTGCTGTCAAAAATAGGATAAATAATTCCTACATCTAGGAGTTTAATTACCTCGACTTTGACCACTTCTTTCATGTTAGGGTTTAATCATCGCTGAGGTTGCACACACGGTTTATATTCTTCTTCCATTAAAATTTTGTGGGTGCAAAACGCAGGGTTTATTCCCTTGATGTCAGAAATTTTCCAAGCTATGGCTTTCTTGTGTTCTATAAGTACCTTTATCAGCTCCTCCTTTTCCTTGGGTTCTAGTTCCGAAGAGATGATTACTGGTAACATAGAATTGTCCCCAAGGAATGCATATTCTAAATGTTTTGGTAACTGTTTTAATTCCACTTCGGGTGGCTATTCGATGGAAGGTTTCTGTTTTAATACGTCATCTTCTTCAATGTTTTCTTCTTTCATTTGTCTGAATGATGATGTATTCAAACTGATCTCATCATCTTCATCCTCTTCCCCCTTTCCTTGAGGCAGATATAGTACCATCATGTCATCCTACAGGATTTCCTGTAATGAATTTTTAATAATATGATCAGTAGTGTCAACAAAATAACAGGAATCATCTTGCTCTTTAGAGTATTGCATGGCATCATAAATTTGAAAAATAATTTCTTCATCACTTATCCTTAGTTGTAGTTTGCCATCACCCACATCAATAATAGCTCTAGCAGTGGCTAAAAAAGGATGCCCTAAGATTAAAGGAACATTGATGCCTCATCCATGTCTAATACAATGAAATCAACAGGGAAAATAAATTTATCAATTTTTACCAGGACATCTTCAATAACTCCTTTAGGATATTTAATTGATCTATCAGCTAATTGAATACCCATCCTAGTGGGTTTTGGTTCCCCAAGATCTAGCCGTTTAAATAATCGATAAGGCATTAAGTTGATACTAACGCCTAGGTCTGCTAATGCTTTCGTGATGTTTAAACTACCAATTAAGCAAGGAATAGTGAAACTCCCTGGATCTTTTAACTTCCGTGGTAGTTTATTTTGGAGAAGGGCTGAACACTCTTCATTAAGTTCCACCTTTGATACTTCCTCAAGCTTCCTTTTGTTTGTGAGAAGTTCCTTTAAGAATTTTGCATACTTTGGCATCTGGGAAATGGCTTCAACAAAAGGTAAGTTAATATGTATTTGTTTAAAAAGTTCAAGGAACTTACCGTATTGAGCATCCAGTTTTTCTTTCTTCAATTTTTCTGGATATGGAATTTATGTTCTATTCTCTTTAGGCAATGTATTGTCGTTCTCAACTTCTACATTTTTTTTCTTGGTAACCTCATGTGGTGTCTTTCCTCGTGGTTCAACTAGCTCTTTGCCACTCCTTAGTGTGATTGTCCTTGCTTGCTCTGTATCTTTGGAAAAAAATTTTCGTCTGTATTTCACATACTATTTCAGTAAGTATTCCAACTAACGTAATGACCTCTCCTACCTGAGTCTTGATTCCCTTGAGTGAGATTTTCTATTCATCAAGTGTTGCTTCCGTCATTTGGAGACAAGAATCTGTAGCTGCCATAAATTTTGTCAGCATCTCTTCAAGGTTTAATTTCTTTTCCTATGGATAGGGCTGATTTTGGTAATTTGGAGGAGGTTGTTGCCTTTGATTTCCTTGATTTCTTTGTCCTCCCCACGAAAAATTTGGGTGGTTCCTCCAACCTGTATTATAAGTGTTACTATAAGGATTATTATTAGATCTGAAATTGTTACCTATATAGTTTGTCATTCGTTGTCTCGCTTGGGTTGGTAGGGTGGGTACTCGAAATTCACCATATTCCCACTCGCTTTGCATTGTATGACTGGATGTACCTATGAAGAACATAAATTATCAAGCTTTTTATTCATTAACTCCACTTGCGTTGACAGCATTGTCACTGTGTCTATGTTAAAAACTCTGGCTAATTTTGTCGGTTTAGCTCTTGTAATTTTCCATTGATAGGTGTTCAACGACATCTCCTCAATAAAATCGTAAGCCACTTCAGGAGTTCTGTTATTTAAAGTTCCACCGGCTGATGAATCAATCATTTGTCTAGTTGGAGAATTCACACCATTGTAAAAAGTTTGGACTTGAAGCCACAAAGGTAATCCGTGGTGTGGGCATCTCCTTAGAAGATCCTTGTATCTCTCCCATGTATCATATAATGTTTCTGCATCATTCTGCACAAAAGAAGATATGTCATTCCTAAATTTATCTATTTTGGCTGGTGGAAAATATTTTAAAAGAAATTTTTCGGTCATTTGATCCTATGTGGTGATTGACCTTTGTGGTAACGAGTTCAACCACTGTTTTACTTTATTCCTTAATGAAAAAGGAAATAACCGAAGACGTATGGCATCGTCAGAAATGCCATTTATTTTAAAGGTATCACAGAATTCTAACAAATTAGATATATGAGTGTTTGGATCTTCATCCTGCAAACCATCAAATTGAACAAGCTGTTGAATCATTTGTATTCGTTAGGCTTTAATTTAAAATTATTAGCGGCTATAATCTGCCTAACAATACTAGATTCGCTCTTGTCAAATTCGATTTAGCATAATCATACATAGTACGCAGAGCATTCTATTCTTGCACATTTGGCGGTGGATTGTTTTTGTCCATCCCTTCAGTAGGATTGGATCTTTCTTGTTGTTCTTCCCTCTGGTAGTCTAGAGCTCGTCTAATTTCTCTGTGATTTCATGACGGTAGCTTCAATATCACTTTCGTACGCAAATGGTCCTCTCGGGTTCCTTCTAGTCATAAACTAGAGGTACCTGCTAGGAGAAAAAAAATAAATTTAGTATAAAAATTTATCCTAAACAAAAATAAAAGCAAATTGCGAAGTAATAAAATATTGGCCAAGGTAATAGAAATAGAGCTTTCTTAATATTTTAGAGATCCCCGGCAACGGCGCCAAAAACTTGATCGTGTCAAACAGTCGAGTTTTAATATTTATAAAAAGAATGATCGAACATGTAGACTAACTATGACAACGATAGAGGCAAGTGCACCTATCGAACAGTAGTATAGTTTAGGCAAGAATATCTTATCGAACCCAAGAGAACCTAAAAGTACTACTACTCACTTTCTTTCTATTATTTAGCCTGAAATATAGAGTGATTGGTTTATTAAACTAATGAAATACTTAAACTAAATGCAAGGACAAAAGAATGAATGGGAGAAAGACTTTAGGAAAACTCAGTTGATGAAGACGATACCCTCAGAAAGAATCCACCTATGACTTCACTTATTATTTATTCACCAAACCATATGATTTCTTTACATAGCTTGATCCGTGAGACTCCCTAATCTATATTAAACCCTCTCTCGAGGCGAATAACGTCTAACCTTAGGTTAATTAGTGGAACTCTCGTTCTCTTATAATAACCCCCTAGGGAAGTAGTAAATCGATCAATGGATTCCCATATTAGGTTTCACCTTAATCCGACAAAAGCTCGTAACCCTATCTCTAGGCGCCCGATCAACTCCGCTCAATTATGCTAGATCTATTCTTAGGTAGGGTCTATTCCTCCTCCACCTAAGCACATCAGATTAAATTAAGCAACATAATTAAGAACAAACTAAGTAATTATCATATAATTTAGAAATCAAATAACAAAATTCATCATAGGTTTCATCCCCTTCAAGTATCTGAAGGGTTTGGTTCATAACTAAATAGGAAAGCATCTCAAGAGAAAAGATAAAACAAAACTTAAGAAATCCCTAAAACCCCTGAAAGAATTGAAGGAGAGATTCTCCGTCTTGAGTAGAACTCCGGCTTCTTGAGATGGATCAACTGGCTATCTTCAAGTGGCTCCCAAAAGATGAAAGCTTAGGCAAAAGCCTCTACAAAAAGCCATCCCTTTTAATGTCTGCCTTGGGTTGTTTATATAGGCTTTGGGATGCTATACTTGGCTCCTAAGTACCTCCTTCAAGTAGAATTACTATTAGGGTGTTTAGGTAGACTTAGGAGTATGTTTCTTTGGCTTCAAGCATCCAATTCCGAGTGAAATTACTCATTCCTGCGGCAGGGGCACAGTCATGGCACATGCCCGTGTAAATCGTGGTTGGTAGTGCCTTGATTACATCATTTTGGGTATGGTAGTGTAAGTCGAGATTCGTGCCGTGCTTGAGTGCATTGATTGGGACACGACCTTGTAGATCACCTGGCACGTCCGTGTGGGAAATGGATGATGCACGATTGTGTGTGATGGAGTTAAGGCCATGCTCTAGGTAATTGATGAGGCACGGTCGTGTGGGCTTTGGGCCAAGCCGTGTTGATTTCTTGCTAAGGCCCAATTACTCCATTTTAAGCCCTTTTTGTGTTCTTTTTATCCTCGGGTGCCTTTCCTGAGTATAAACATGAAAAGAAACGATTAAAAGCACCTTTTTACATAAATCAAGGGCTAAATCATCCAAACGCATATTAAATATGGGGTTAAAATATGTTACTTTTACGGTTTATCATTAATCATTCAACATTCAGAACAGTTCAATGACAATTAAACATATACAATTAAATTTAAAGACATTTATTTGCATATTGATAAACCGTAAAAGTAACATATTTTAACCCTATATTTAGCATGCTTTGGATGATTTAGCCTTAATTTATGTAAAAGGTGCTTTAATCCTTTTCTTTGCATGTTTATACTCAAAAAACACGAGGACGAAAAGAATATATAACGGATTAAACGGACCAAATTGGGCCAACCCAAGAATTTGACACGATGCGGACTTCATACGACACGGCCGTGCCTTGCCACTTATTTCACACGGCCATGCCACGATTTAGACGTCCGTGCCCCAATCGACAGAAACGAGACACGGCCTGAAGACAATTTGCAAGGGCGTGTGCTATGGCAGTGCCCCTGCTATGGGAATGAGCAATTTCACTAGGATTTGGATGCTTGAAGCCAAAGAAACATACTCCTAAGTCCACTTAAACACCTTAATAGTAATTCTACTTGAAAGAGGTACTTAGGAGCCAAGTAAAGCATCTAAGGAGCCTATATAAACAACCCAAGGTAGCTGTTCTAAAGGGAGAGTTTTTGGGTAGAGTTTTCTGCCAGAGCCTTTATTGAAGAAACTACTCGAAGATAGCCAGTTGATCCATCTCAAGAAGCCGAAGTTCTATTCAAGACAGAGGATCTCCTCTTCAATTCCTTCAGGGGGTTTTAGGGATTTCTTATATTTTGTTTTATCTTTTTTGTTGAGATGTTTTCTTATTTTGTTATGAACTAAACCCTTCAGATACCTGAATGGGATGAAACCTATGATGGATTTTGTTATTTGATTTCTAAATTATATGATAAGTACTTAGTTTGTTCTTAATTATGTTACTTAATTTAATCTGATTTGCTTAGGTGGAGGAGGAATATACCCTGCCTAAGAGTAGATCTAACATAATTAAGCGGAGTTGATCGAGCACCTAGAGATAGGGTTACGAGATTTTGCCGAATTAGGGTGAAACCTAATATGAGAGTCCATTGATTGATTTACTGCTTCCTTAGGGGGTTATTATAAGAGAATGAGAGTTTCACTAATTAACCTAAGGTTAGACGTTATTCGCCTCGAGAGAGGGTTTAATATAGGTTAGGGAGTCTCACGGATCAAGCTAACTAAAGAAGTCATATGAATTAAAAGTTAGATAACAAGAGAAGTCATAGGTGGATTCTTCTTGAGGGTATCGTCGTAATCAACTGAGTTTTTTTTCTATAGTCTTTTCCCAAAGTTTCATTCTTTTGACCTTTGTAATTAGTTTAAGTATTTCATTAGTTTTTAGATTAATAAACCAATCACTCCAAATTTCAGGCTAAATAATAGAAAGAAAGAGTAACATCCTAGAATTTGAGTATTTATATGATGCATGTTTTGGTGCTTAACTTGTGTATAATTAAAATTTTGCATGTTTAGTATAGTCTTGAGAAGACTTGAGAACTATTCAGAATTAGAATAAATTTTAGTAAGGAGTATTTATTTGAAGTGGATCAAGTGACTTTTAGGTTTAAGTAAATTTAAGTGTCAAAAACTAGCATAAGATGAGCTAGTAGCAAGGTGGTGGTGGCGCATGAGTGATTTCTTGGTGGGAGAGGTTTGAATCCCATGGATAGCATTTTGGTGACTTTTATTTTTGCACCTTTATAGCATGTGTCGGTCAAGCCTTATTTATGGTAAGGTTGGACTATTTTACTTATGGCAAGGTGGCTAATAGTTAAGGTAAGCATGGAACTTAACGAAAAGAATCTTATGAAAAAGGCATTAAGGGTGGACACAAGGCTTAATGTAAGGTAAAGCAAGTTTTCAGACACAAGGCTTAATTAGGAGCTAGTTGTGCACATCTCTCTTTTGGTCATTGGGTGTTTTTCTCAAAGCTTGTTTCGCTCTAATTTTCTCCTCTTAGCCAAATGTATATTGGACAAAAGGTAAACCATTTTCTTTTCTTTTGGCCATTTGAGTTTTGACCATTTTGGTTTTGAGTTGTTCTTTCTCCCCAAATTATTTCTTCTTTCTCTCCTCTTTGTGACCGAAAATACAAAAACATCAAAGACCATTTCTTCCTTTTTCTCTCATTGCCTAATGTCTATTGACTTAAAAATCTCTTTTGAATCATCTTTTATCCTTGAGAACCGAAATCCAAACCTTCATTTCTATTCTTTTTCTTCTTTACTTCTCTTAAGAGACTCTCAAACATCATCCTCTCTCTAATTCTTCACCATGGCCGAATGTTGATGGTAGAATCTTTAAAGAATCTTTCTTTTTATTTTAATCTTTTCTCCTTCAATCAAATCCTTCTTTCATTGTAGTGATATAGTGGAGTGCCGATTTCTTTTCTACATCTTTAGTTGATCATAGCTATTATAAATCGGGTGAAAAGGAGATTTCATCACCAAGGTAAGGATCATTTTGAAAAGGATTCTATTTTTTATCCTTCTATTTTGATAAGATTGTATTGATTAATCGATTCTATTATAGGGACTCTATCAATCGACTTTCACCTTTTGAACGAAAGAATCTCGTGGTAAGTCGATTTCGCTCTTAAAATCAATTGGTGGTGATAAGGGAATATTAGTTTGACTAACATTTATTTGTCAATGGAGGCAATCAAGATAGGGACGAAAAGAGTTGTTAATATTGTTTGGAAGAGGGCTGGTTCCATTATTCCCCCTAAATTCAAGAGAAGGACTGTTTTGGGAATCTGAGACTTTCCACCTGGTTGAGGACCCTCATCCGGTGAAAATTAATTATTCGAAGTCGTACGTACCCCCGAACCATTGTTTACTCGTGGTTCTGAGCCTTTGATCGGAGAGAAATTGTAAATAGTGGTTGTTCGAGATTCTGAGGGTAAGATCTAAATCGCTTAACATTAGAATAGTTTTATATTAAATATTAGTGTTCTAATCCATCGTGATGTGTGTTTAGATATCGACGAGCGGGAAAGTGCAGTTCTCACCGTAATCAGGTGTGTAACTTCACACTTATCTCTTGGGTTATAACATATCGTAAGCGTTATAATAAAAATTGTAAATCCGGTGAGATTTAAAAATACGTCATACAAATTATTTTATGTGAATGCATGAAACCAAAAATCGAGGATGTGAAAAATTACGAATTTGCCCTTAATGGGTTATTTGTGAAAGAAAGTGATATTTTTGGGCCATGAGAATAATTTGATTAATTGGCCAAGTGTGTAAGTTGTGAAAATATGTTAAATGGGCCAATTACGAAATGCCTCGATGGACCAAATTACGAGATGTCCCGATGGATCGAATTACGAAATGTCTCGATGGACCAAATTACAAAAATACCCCTTTATGGGCCAAATTTGAAATATGTGATTTTATGGACCAAATTTGAAATATGTGATTTTATGGGCCAAATTTGAAATATGTGATTTTATAGGCCAAATTTAAAATATGAGATTTTATAGGCCAAATTTGAAATATGTGTTTTTATGGGCCAAATTGAAATATGTGATTTTATGGGCCAAATTTGAAATATGTGATTTTATGGGCCAAATTTGAATTATGTTGCTTTATGGACCAATATGGTTTTATAAAATTTACTTTAATAATATTTTGATATGCATAAACATGATTGCAGGGGTTGGGATTATTGATGAGAGAAGAAAGGCTGATGCAAAATTCTAGATAGGTGACTCTCATCACGATGGCTGTGCCCAAAATCTAGATCGGTGGTTCTACCATAATTATTTAAATGGCTGTTGCCACAAATATTATAATTGGCTTTAAGCCTACTATTTGTGTGTTGGCGGGGTGGGTTGACTTGATCCCCAGTGTGTGATGGTTGGTACGGTGGTGTGTAGCGGATGGAAATTAGGCTTGGTTGGGAATTTCATATTACATGCATTACTATTTTATACCTGATTTATAAATATTTACATTTGCAAAATGAGCTCAAACCCAATTATATGTTTATATGGTTTTGGCCAAGTGAATACGGTAAGTGGGTTACACATTGAGTTCTAAGTAACTCACCCCCATTTTCTTACTTTTCTCAGGTAATAATAATTGATGGAGACTTGGGTCGGAGATGACTTCGTAAGGAGGCTATACTACAAATGGTGGTTTATAAAACTTAAAGACTTCTTTAATAATTTTTATTAAGTACTATTTTATGGCGATGTAAAATGGCCTATTTAATTATGGATTTTATTATGTGGATGGAATTTATTATATTTTATTTTTATAAATGTTTTTTCTAAAACTCTCAGATAAAATAAAGGTTTTTCTTAAATATCACCTGAAACTTAAGAAATTCTTTTGGAAACTCTTCAATGATATATTTCGACTAAATAAATTCTATGTTTTGAACAAATACTACTCTACGATCAAATGATAATCTCTTGTATTTTAATTATGTATTTCAAATAAACTTCGATTTTTCGATAAAATCTTTCTCTTAATCGTTTTAAGGATTTGATTCCTACATCGTTAATGATTTGAATGAACGTTTATTTTGTGTGGCATGCCAAGATCAAGGGCTTAATGTATAGGTAGGGTTTGGGGTGTTACATTTATGGTATCGAGCCAGCTTCAAAACTCAGTTGTGGTTTGGGTTCAACAATCATTTTTGTTTAAAAACTACTTAAATTTCTAGATTTTATGTTTTAAAGGTAGTATGGCACCACGAGCATCCGGCACCAAGTCAAGTAAGTATTTGTTTATTAAATGTTTATTATTGTGATGAGACCTTAGGAACACTCTAGAACTTCTAGTTTTAGGTGTTGAAAACGATAGAGATCGAGACTATAGGATATGATTGCGAAAATAACCCTATCTCTTATATCTCATAAAATATCATTAATAAACATTGAAATAATATTCTGATTCATAAAACTTGTAATCAGATTAAAATTGAATTAGTCATTATGAGCACTAGAGGACGTGGTCGTGGACGCGATAGACGTGGCCGTGGTAGAGGACGAGGTATTACGTCTGAAGCCCCGGTCATATACCAAAAATGGATGCACCTGCGTCATTCGAGAGCGAAACTGGATCTCATGATCATGCGAATGAGAATAATGCTTTGACTCAAGCAATGTTGCGAGTCTTAGAAGGAGTAGCTGGGGCTAGAACTGGGCCAGTAGCTCGCGGATCAATATCAGAATGACTCAAGTCTAGTGGTGCAGAAGCTTTTATAGGTTCTCTAGTGTAGCTCCGAATGTGACAGAATATTGGCTTGAGGCTGTAGAATGAATTATGGATGATTTGGAGTGCACCATCGAGCAGAAATTGAGAGGAGCCGTGTCTTTGCTAAGAGAAGAGGCGTATCAATGGTGGCTTACTATTCGAGAAGGTACCGAGACTGCATTGATTACTTGGGATTTCTTTAAAGCTGCTTTCCAAGGGAAGTACGTTGGGATAAGTTATGTAGATGCTCGGAGGAAAGAATTCTGAATTTGGTTCAAGGAAGTAAGACGGTGGCGATTCTGAGGCGAATTTCTTCGCTGAGCCGTTATGCTCGTATTTATAGTGCGATCGATCATGAGCGATGTATGCGCTTTGAGGATAGGTCGAATGATGAGTTGCGGTCTTGATAGCCCACAACAAGTCTGAACTTTTACCTCGCTTGTAGAGAAAGCTAAGATAGTGAAGAGGCTAAGAATTCGAATGCCGTAACCGGAAAAGTCGAGGAAAGAGGATTTTAAGTACTCGTTCTTCTAAAAGTTTCAAAAGAGGCCACGGAATGATGAGCCGTTCAAGCTAGGCACTGTGATTACCAATCGAGTCGAGAATGTGCCGATTATGGAAGACGACATCCCGAAGAATGTTGGAAGAAAACCAGTGCATGTTTTAAATGTGGATCCAAGGATCATCAGTATAAGAATTGCCCTCGAGGTAATCGACATCGACTCGAAGCTCGTAACCTCGATGCTCACCAAAGAAGAGGTACTTTAGCGACCACCAAGAGGTCGTGGACCAGGACATGGTGGTAATGGTAATTGATGTGGACAGGGTACACCGGGTCGAGGTAATGGTGTTAGAGGTAACACGGAGGTAAGACAGCCAGGATTGGTCTATGCGGTCAGGCGTCGTGAAGACGGCGATGCACCTGATGTGATAACTGTTATGTTCTTCATCTCTGATGTACCTATTACTTCTTTAATAGATATCGTGTCTACCCACTCAGTATGTTGCTAGTACCATATCTGGAAACCTAAATATTAGATCTGAGATTACCGATAAAGAGATGACGGTAATTAGTCCTTTAAGACAGTCGATAATAGTGAATAAATTATTTAGAGATGTGCCCTTGGAGATTCAAAGAGAGGTATTTCTAGCGGACTTGATGGAATTACCTTTCGGTGAGTTTGATCTTATTTTGGGTATGGATTGGTTGGTGAAGCATCAAGCGTAATTGGATTGTGCCGAAAAGCGGATGTCAATAAAGATTGTGGATGATGAGGAGGTAATAATGATAGGCGAGCGAAGAAACTTTTTGGCAAATGTGGTATCCGCTTTGAAGGCAGAAAAGTTGGTGCAAAAAGCGTATGGAGCATTCCTAACATTCATCAGTACTTTGGATACCAAGGAATTATAGGTAGAAGGTGTGAGAATGGTGAAAGAATTTTCAAATGTCTTTCCTGAAGAACTTTCGGGTCTACCTCCGGATCGGGAAGTAGAATTTGGCATTGAGCTTTTGCCCAGAACGGCTCCGGTGTCCATTGCTCCTTATAGAATGGCGCTAAAGGAGTTAGCGGAGCTTAAAGTTCAAATTCAAGAACTGCTAGATCGGGGATTTATTCGACCAAGTGTGTCTCCGTGGGGAGCACCGATTTTGTTCATCAAGAAGAAAGATGGGTCGATTCGTGTGTGCATTGATTATAGGCAGTTGAATAAGTTCACGATCAAGAATAGGTATCCATTACCGAGAATCGACGACCTGTTTGATCAATTGAGAGGAGCTTCAGTCTTCTCCAAGATTGATTTGAGATCGGGTTATCATCAACTCAAGGTGAAAGAGTCAGATATTCATAAGACGACATTTCGAACTCAATATGGACATTATGAGTTTTTAGTGATGCCGTTTGGTTTGACCAATGCACCAGCTGCATTTATGGACATGATGAATCGAGTTTTTCAACCCTATTTAGACCGATTCGTAGTAGTGTTCATAGATGACATCTTGGTATATTCGAGGAATGAAGAAGAGCATGACTCTCATTTGCGCACTGTGTTGCAAATTTTGCGAGATAAGCAACTGTATGCCAAATTCAGTAAGTGTGAATTTTGGTTAAAGGAAGTGACTTTCTTGGGTCATGTAGTGTCAGCTGAAGGGATAAGAGTTGATCCTCGAAAGGTAGAGGCTGTGTTGGATTGAAAACCGCCAAAGTCAGTAGCTGAGATTCGAAGTTTCTTGGGTTTGGCTGGTTATTATAGACGCTTTGTTGAGGGGTTTTCGTTAATTGCTGCACCCCTAACTAAGTTATTGTGAAAGGAAGTACCGTATGTGTGGACCGATAAGCGACAAAAAGTTTTAAGAAATCAAGAAGATTCTAAGAAGGCCAAGATCGATTCAACTCGAGGTCGGAAAAGAGTTTACTGCATTGTGATCGTCACACACGGGTTTAGGATGTGTACTGATGCAAAGTAGAAAAGTGGTAGCTTATTCTTCTCGACAGTTGAGGCTACATGAAGTCAACTATCCTACTCATGATTTGGAGTTGGCTGCGGTGGTGTTTGCATTAAAGATTTGGAGGCATTATCTCTATGGTGAGAAGTCAATCATTTATACAGATCATAAGAGTCTTAAGTATCTCCTTACCCAAAAGGAGTTGAATTTAAGACAACGGAGATGGGTGGAGCTGTTAAAGGATTATGATTTCTCAATCGAGTACCATCCTGGAAAGGCTAACGTTGTGGCAGACGAGTTGAGTCGTAAGGTTGTATCAGAGTTAAGAGTAATGTTTGCTCATCTCAGTTTGTATGAGGATGGCAGTTTGCTAGCGGAACTTCAGGTGAAGCCTCTGTGGTTTGAACAAATTAAGGAAAAGCAATTATCAAGTGAAAAGTTGGGTCCTTTAATGCAACAAGCTGAAAGTGGTATAATAGGGGATTTTGGTTTGAACAAAGATGGTGTACTGTGTTTTCGTGGAAGGGTTTGTATGCCCAAGGATACGGATTTGAGGCAAATGATTCTTCTAGAGGCACATAGTAGCCCTTATGCTATGCACCCCAGAGGAAGTAAGATGTATCGGGATCTTCGTGAACAGTATTGCTGGCCAAAGTTAAAGCGGGAGATTACTGATTTTGTGGGAAAGTGTTTGACTTGTCAACAAGTGAAGGCGGAACATCAATTACCATCGGGTTTATTGCAATCGGTAAAGATTCCTCTATGGAAATGGGAGCGGATAACGATGGATTTTGTTAGTGGGTTACCCTTAACACCTACTAAGAAAGATTCTGTCTGGATGGTAGTAGATCGATTAACGAAATCGCCATTTTCTACAACAGACGGATTACTCGTTGTAGAAGTTGGCTAAACTGTATGTATCTGAAATCGTGAGATTGCATGGAGTACCAGTGTCTATTATATCGGACAGGGATCCTAGATTTACTTCACAATTTTGGAAAGCTTTACATGAGGCTTTGGGAACAAAGTTAAACTTTAGTACAGCTTTTCATCCTCAATCAGATGGTCAATCAGAAAGAGTAATTCAGATTTTGGAAGACATCTTACGAGGTTGTTTGATAGACTTCAGAGGTAGTTGGGAGGATTTTCTACCATTGGCAGAGTTCGCGTATAATAGCAGTTATCAATCCAGTATCCAAATGGCACCCTATGAAGCATTATATGGTCGTAGGTGTTGTACTCCTACTTGTTGGACTGAATTGGGGGAACGACAGTTGTTGGGTCCTGAACTGATATCTGAGACGGAAGAAAAGGTAAAGGTGATTCGAGCGCGATTAAAGGAAGCCTCGGATAGACAAAAGTCATACGCAGATCTGAAGTGTAAAGATATTGAGTTTGTGGTGGGAGATAAGGTCTTTTTGAAAGTTTCACCGTGGAAAAAGATTTTCAGATTCTGAAGGAAAGGCAAGTTGAGCCCTAGGTTCATTGTACCGTACCGTGTGTTGAAGCGTGTAGGACCAGTGGCCTACAACTTGATTTACCACCGGAGTTGAGTCAGATTCATAGTGTCTTCCATGTTTCTATGCTGAGATGATATGGATCGGATCCATCGCACATAGTACCGGTAGAAGAAGTGGAATTAAGGCTAGATTTGTCTTTCGAGGAGGAACCAGTGAAAATTTTAGATCGTGACGTTAAGATGTTAAGAAAGAAGACTGTGCCGTTGGTTAAGGTTCTTTGGCGTAATCACGGAGTGGAGGAAGCTATGTGGGAGCCTGAGAATACAATTCGACAACAATAACCTCATCTCTTTTAGCCAGGTAAATTTCGAGGACAAAATTTTCTTGAACGAGGGTAGACTTGTAACATCCTAGAATTTGAGTATTTGTTTGATGCATGTTTTGGTGCTTAACTTGTGTATAATTAAAATTTTGCATGTTTAGTATAGTCTTGAGAAGACTTGAGAACTATTCGGAATTAGAATAAATTTTAGTAAGGAGTATTTATTTGAAGTGGATCAAGTGACTTTGAGGTTTAAGTAAATTTAAGTGTAAAAACTAGCATAAGATGAGCTAGTAGCAAGGTGGTGGTGGCGCATGAGTGATTGCTTGGTGGGAGAGGTTCAATCCCTAGATAGCATTTTGGTGACTTTTATTTTTGCACCTTTATAGCATGTGTCGGTCAAGCCTTATTTATGGTAAGGTTGGACTATTTTACTTATGGCAAGGTGGCTAATAGTTAAGGTAAGCATGGAACTTAAGGAAAAGAATCTTATGAAAAAGGCATTAAGGGTGGACACAAGGCTTAATGTAAGGCGAATGTTTTGGAAAGTTTTGTGTGGCAAAAACTTTGACTTTGTGTCCAGGTACTTGGATGGTTTTTGGGGCTAGAGGTTGGCTGAAATTTTGAAGGCATTTGGATGAATTAGGAGCTAGTTGTGCGTATCTCTCTTTCGGTCATTTGGTGTTTTTCTCAAAGCTTGTTTCTCTATAATTTCTTCTATTAGTCGAATGTATATTGGACAAAAGGTAAACCATTTTCCTTTCTTTTGGCCATTTGGTTTTGACCATTTCAGTTTTGAGTTGTTCTTTCTCGCCAAATTATTTCTTCTTTCTCTCCTCTTTGTGACCGAAAATACAAAACATCAAAGACCATTTCTTCCTTTTCTCTCATTGTCGAATGTCCATTGACTCAAAGTTCTCTTTGAATCATCTTTTATCCTTGAGAACCGAAATCCAAACCTTCATTTCTATTCTTTTCTTCTTTACTTCTTTTAAAAGACTCTCAAACATCATCCTCTCTAATTCTTCACCATGGCCAAATGTTGATGGTAGAATCTTTAATAGAATCTTTCTTTTTATTTTAATCTTTTCTCCTTCAATCAAATCCTTCTTTCTTTGTAGTGATATGGTGGAGTGCCGATTTCTTTTCTACATCTTTAGTTGATCATAGCTATTATAGATCGGGTGAAAAGGAGATTTCATCACCAAGGTAAGGATCATTTGAAAAGGATTCTATTTTTTATCCTTCTATTTTGATAAGATTGTATTGATTAATCGATTCTATCGGAGGGACTCTATCAATCGACTTTCACCTTTTGAACGAAAGAATCTCGTGGTGTCGATTTCGCTCTCAAAATCAATTGGTGGTGATAAGGGAATATTACTTTGACTAACATTTATTTGTCAATGGAGGCAATCAAGATAGGGACGAAAAGAGTTGTTAATAGTGTTAGGAAGAGGGGTGGTTCCATTATTCCCCCTAAATTCAAGAGAAGGACTGTTTCGGGAATCCAAGACTTTCCACCGGGTTGTAGACCCTCATCCGGCGAAAATCAATTATTCGAAGTCGTACGTACCCCCGAACCATTATTTACACGTGGTTCTGAACCTTTGATCGAAGATAAATTACAAATAGTAGTTGTTCGAGATTCCGAGGGTAAGATCTAAATCGCTTAACATTAGAATAGTTTTATATTAAATATTAGTGTTCTAATCCATCGTGATGTGTGTTTAGATATCGACGAGCGGAAAGTGTAGTTCTCACCGTAATCGGTGTGTAACTTCACACTTATCTCTTAGGTTATACCATATCGTAAGCGTTATAATAAAATCGAATCTGGTGAGATTTAAAAATACGTTATACAAATTCTTTTATGTGGATGCATGAAACCAAAATCGAGGATGTGGAAAATTACGGATTTGCCCTTAATGGGTTATTTGTGAAAGAAAGTGATATTTTTGGGCCATGAGAATAATTTGATTAATTGGCCAAGTGTGTAAGTTGTGAAAAGGCCTCATATGTTAAATGGGCCGAATTACGAAATGTCCTGATGGACCAAATTACGAAAATACCCCTTTATGGGCCAAATTTGAAATATGTGATTTTATGGACCAAATTTGAAATATGTGATTTTATGGGCCAAATTTGAAATATGTGATTTTATGGGCCAAATTTGAAATATGTGTTTTTATAGGCCAAATTGAAATATGTGATTTTATGGGCCAAATTTGAATTATGTTGCTTTATGGACCAAAATGCTATTTTGACTAATGGGCCAAATTGATAAATTGTAATATGGTTTTTATAAAAATTTACTTTACAAATATTTTGATATGCATAAACATGATTGCATGGGTTGGGATTATTGATGAAGAGAAGAAAGGCTTGATGCCAAAATTCTAGATAAGTGACTTTGTCACGATGGCCTGTTGCCCAAAATTTAGATCGGTGGTTCTACCACAATTATTTAAATGGCATGTTGCCACAAATATTATAATTGGCTTTAAGCCTACTATTGGTGTGTTGGCGGGGTGGGTTGACTTGATCCCCACAGGTGTGATGGTTGGTACGGGTGGTGTGTAGCGGATGGAAATTAGGCTTGGTTGGGAATTGCATATTACATGCATTATTATTTTATACCTGATTTGTAAATATTTACATTTGCAAAATGATCTCAAGCCCAATTATATATTTATATGGTTTTGGCCCAGTGAATACGGTAAGTGGGTTACACATTGAGTTCTAAGTAACTCACCCCCATTTTCTTACCTTTCTCAGGTAATAATAATTGATGGAGACTTGGGTCGGAGATGACTTCGTGTGGAGGCTATACTACAAATGGTGGTTTATAAAACTTAAAGACTTCTTTAATAATTTTTATTAAGTACTATTTTTATGGCGATGTAATAAGGCCTATTTAATTATGGATTTTATTATGTGGATGGAATTTATTATGTTTTAGCTTTTATAAATGTTTTTTAAAACTCTCAGTATAAAATAAAGGTTTTTCTTAAATATCTTTGAAACTTAAGAAATTCTTTTGGAAACTCTTAAATGATATATTTCGACTAAATAAATTCTATATTTTGAACAAATACTACTCTATAGATCAAATGATAATCTCTTGTATTTTAATTATGTATTTCAAATAAACTTGACTTTACGATAAAATCTTTCTCTTAATCGTTTTAAGGATTTGATTCCTACATCATTAATGATTTGAATGAACTTTTAATTTGTATGGCATGCCAAGATCCGGACTTAATGCATAGGCCGAGTTTGGGGTGTTACAAAAAGTGAGTAGTAGTTCTTTTAGGTTCCCTTGCGTTCGATAAGATACTCTTGCCTAAACTATACTCTTTGCTCGATAGGTGCACTTGCCTCTATCGTTGTCATAGTTAGTCTCTGAGTTCGATCATTCTTTATAAATATTAAAACTCGACTGTTTGACATGATCAAGTTTTTGGCGTCATTATCGGGGACACTAAAATATTAAGAAAGCTCTATTTCTATTACTTTAGCCATTATTTTATTATTTCGCAATTTACTTTTATTTTGAGTTTAGGTTAAATTTTTATTTATACTAAATTTCTTGCTTCTCCTAGCAGGTACCTCTAGTTTATGACTAGAAGGAACCTGAAAGGACCTTTAGCAGACAAAAGTGACATTGAAGCTACCACTCGTAGAAATCGTAGAGAATTTAGACGAGCTCTAGACTACCAAAGAGAAGAACAACAAGAGCAGATCCAATCCTATTGAAGGGATGGACGAAAACAATCCACCGCTAAATGTGCAAGAATGTACTACGAGTACTATGTATGATTATGCTAAACCTAATTTGATAGTAGCGAGAATCTAGTATTGTTAGGCCCGCTTATAATGCTAATAATTTTGAATTAAAGCCTAATACAATACAAATGATTCAACAGTTTGTTCAATTTGATGGTTTGCGGATCGAAGATCCAAATACTCATATAGCTAATTTTTAGAGTTCGTAATACCTTCAAAATAAATGGCATTTCGAGCGATGCCATACGCCTTTGATTATTTCCCTTTTCATTGAGGAATAAAGCCAAGCAATGGTTGAACTTCGTTACCATGAGGGTCAATCACCACATGGGATCAAATGACCGATAAATTTCTTTTAAAATACTTTCCACCACCAAACGGCCAAATTTAGGAATGACATATCTTCTTTTGTGCGTAATGGCCTTGAAACATTATATGATGCATGGGAAAGATATAAGGATCTCCGAGAAGATGTCCACACCATAGATTACCTTTGTGGCTTCAAGTCCAAACTTTTACAACGGTGTGAATTCTTTAACGAGGCAAATGATTGACTCATCAGCCGGTGGAACTTTGAATAACAAAACTCCTAAAGCGGCTTACGACTTTATTGAAGAGATGTCGTTGAATACCTATCAATGGCAAATTACAAGGGCCAAACCGACAAAATCAGCAGAGTTTTTAACATAGACGATAACAATAATGTGTCAACACAGTGGAGATGATGAATAAAAACATGATAATCTATGTTCTTCGCAAGTACACCCAGTAATGCAATGCGAAGCGAGTGGGAATGTAGTGAATCCTAAGTACCCATCCTACCAACCAGGAGCAAAACATGAGCAGACAAACTATATAGGTAACAATTTCAGATCCAATAATAATCCTTATAGTAACACTTATAACGCAGGTTGGAGGAACCACCCAAATTTTTCGTGGGGAGGACAAGGAAATCAAAGGCAGCAACCTCCTCCAAATTATCAAATCAGCCATATCCACAAGAGAAGCAATCAAACCTCGAAGAGATGCTAACGAAATTCATGGCAGCTACAGATTCTCGTTTCCAAAAGACTGAAGTAGCACTTAATGAACAACAAAAATCGATCAAAGGGATCGAGAATAAAGTTGGAGAACTTACTAAGTCAGTGGGACATCTCACGAAGCTGATTTCTGAACGTCAACAATGACGTCTACCAAGCAACACAGAAATAAACCCAAAAGAACAGATCCAAGCCATCACAGCTCAAGAGGGTACAAAGGTAGACGAGCCCACCACAGCACAAGAAACCAAGGAAGAAAAAGGTAAAATAGAGGTAGCACACGAAAAGCCAAAACCAATAATCAAAGAATCATACCTTATCCCGAAGCATTGAAGGGAGATGATTTAGAGGAATAGACTACCACAAAAACAAAAAGATCCAGGGAGTTTTACAATTCCATGCTTAATTGGTAGTTTAACAATTGATAATGCGTTAGCTGATCTAGGAGCAAGTATAAATGTCATGCCTTATGCATTGTTTAAACGACTAGGTCTAGGGAAGCCCAAACAAACAAGGATGAGTATTCAACTAGCTGATAAAACTATTAGAATTCCTAGGGGCATTATTGAAGATGTTCTTGTAAAAATCGATAAATTTGTTTTCCCAGTAGATTTTGTTGTTTTAGACATGGATAAGGATTGTAACATCCTAGATTAGGGGTTATGCGTTTGTGCATAATTCATGAGTAGTAGGTTTTAGCAGTGTTTGGAAGTGAATTAAGGGTTTTAAAATCCTAGGATAGAAGATAAATCTTTGGACAATTATTGGTTTTTAAGTTAAAAACAAAAAGTGATGTGGAAAAGTGGCAAGGGACGCCTCCTAAGGTGCAAGGGTTATGGCATCAAGTGAAGTACTTTGAGGGAAGAGGTTCGAATCCCATTGTGTGCATTTTTGCTTAATTTTATGAAATAGCATGTTTCTTGTGATATGTGGTGTGCATTTTAGAACCTTGAAAATGTAAGGAAATGTAAGAAAATATAAGGAAATGAAAGGAAATGAAAGGAAATGAAAGGAAATGTAAGGAAATGAAAGGAATTGTAAGGAAATGTAAGGAAATGTAAGGAAATGTAAGGAAACTTGGAAATGATTTAGAAATGTTAAGTTTCAAAAGGAGGGAAGTAAACATTTTGAAAACCTAAGCTAAAAGAGGAAAGTAAACATTTTGGAAACTTAAGTTAAAAGAGGAAAGTGAACATTTTGGAAACCTAGGAAATGTCAAACTTAAAAAGCCAAACGAAAATTTTTGGAAACTTAGAAATGACCTAGAAATGCCGAGTTTTAAAGTTTAAAGAGGAAATTAAGGCAAGGTGGCCTTAAGAGAAAAAGTATGTGAAAATTGACATACAAGCAGGCTTGGAAAAGTGGCTCAAGATGCCACTTAGGGCCTCTGGAAATGGCGCCACATGCAAGGGTGTTGGGCCCGAGTTCGAGTCACTTAGGAAGCAAATAAAAGAAGTTTTATTTTGCTACAAAAGAGAGAGGTGGACGGCATGTGGGCTCTTAAAAGAGGAGTTTTATTTCCTTTAGAATTTTGACTAATTAGGAGATAATTGTTGGATTAATTCTTTTGATAAAGTGATAATTATCACATAGGAAGAGTGGTGGCCAAGTAGGGGACTCTAGCCTAGTAATTTTGGCTATAAAAGGAAAGAAGGCCATTCATTCATTCATTCACTCTTCCTTTGCGAATTTCTTAGCAGATTTTCCTCTCTCTTTGAAATTCCTCTGCTTTTATTCTTCCTTCTCTTTTCTTTCTAATCCTCCAAAAGTCGAAAGTTGTGAGAGCATCTTTTAGCCATAGTGAATCTCTGAAGGTTGAAGTGAATGTGCAATTGATTCCTTCAAATAAGGGTAAGATCAAGTTTAGTTTCCATTCTTTTATATTTTAGACTTATCGAAATTTAGGGACTAATTTCGATTATTAATCTTGGTAGAATCATGGAAGGAGAAGTTCTTTTCCGAAGGTACACCATAGGTCAGCGTGTTCCTAGTTATTCGGTGAATTTCGTGATTTAAGATCCTTAAGGTAAGTGACTATGAATATTCGCCAAGACACTATTTTGTAGTAGATCTATTATTATGTGTTTTAAGCTAAAACTAACCGATTCAAGGGATCTAGTGAGTAGCCGATTTCAAAGGGGAAGAATACAAGTTTCGAGATTTGATTTTTATTCAATCGGCATTAAGGTAAGTACACAAATCCTACTAGGATCCGGTTTTATGGCGAATAGGCCTTTGCTAAATATTACCATGTTGGCGAATGTAGGCATTAAAAATCTAAGGTAGTAGATCGGATTTCGGGATTTCAAGTGAAATCGTTAAGCGAATCAGGTGTGTACCGCACACTAATATTAATAGATTTATGGCTTAAACTTGATATATGTGTTAATATGAAAGTGTAAGAATGTGGCTAAAGTACCATGTTATGGTACAAAGTACTCAATTACGTTTTCTTGATCCTACTAGGATTACGAAATATGTTATACTTAACATGTAAAAAGTGACATGAATGTGAATTTAAGTATGATATGCATGATATGAATAATATGGGGCATTGGGTTATTTGAGAAAGGGGAAGTGAATGTGATGACTTGGTCTCACTATCCGAATGTGGTGACTTGGTCACATTATCCGAATGTGGTAACTTCGGTTCACGTTATCTAAATGTGGTGTCTCATGACACAATTATCAGTGGCTATGCCACAAATTTTATATGGATGATGAGCACGCCGACCGCAATGATCGCCTTGATGGTGTGTAGCGGATGGAGGGTTGACTTAGTAGTCCCCACGGTGTGCAGGATGGTACGGGTGGAGTGTAGTGGATGGCATATAGGTTTGGGTTCGAGATTGCATCATTATCTTGAATTATTATATGAACATGATATGTATGGTATGCCTAATTCTATTAAATTTGGTGTTGGTTACACATTGAGTCTGTTGACTCACCCCTTTGTGGGAACATGTTTCAGATGATGATCAGTGATGGACCGGGACGGCAGAACTTGTGGTGGCATGCTCAGCTTGAAGTTTTATTTAAATTTGGATATTTTATTTTATTTAAGTACTCTACAATTTTATTTTGGGTTTTGTTTTATGTAATAAGGCCATAGTGATGATTTATTTGTTGTTTTAATGACTAGGTTACGAATTTATGGTATTTAATGATTAAGTCAATTTAATTTAAAATAAACTTTAAATATTTTGTCACATGAAATAAATAGGGTTTCGATATAAAAATAAACTTGTTTTCAACTCAAGCCCAACCCACTAACAAACTATCTTCAAAACACACAGTTT
The DNA here is from genome assembly GCA_025506655.1 of Gossypium rotundifolium. Lineage (NCBI taxonomy): Eukaryota > Viridiplantae > Streptophyta > Magnoliopsida > Malvales > Malvaceae > Gossypium > Gossypium rotundifolium. The sequence continues at coordinate 16,857,706 of CP106733.1, read as the reverse complement.
TGAGTAACAAAAGAATTTGAAAGCAGTTTACACTGAGAACATACCAGATCCGGTCAAGGCTCGTGAAATGAGTTTAGGGTGTTTCAATTTGGTATCGAGCCCGATTTTAAACTCTCGGCCTTGGGTTTAAGGCCCAAAACGTTTTCAAAGTTAAGCCCAAAAGAATTTTGTGAATTAAGCAGGATTTTACGCATGGCCCACTAAGTCTCAGGCATTCAAGTCCACCGGGTAAGTACTCGATCTTTTGTGTGATTTATATTATGATTTGTAGAAGGGTAGAAATGGAACGTAGAATAGAGATTAAGTATTTGAACCCTAGGACTAGTGTACCCCAACAAATACATAAAACTTTAAGGCACAATTAAACAAACACATGTCTAAGTTCTTGTCGAGCTAGGGTGTGGCAACCGTTGTACATGTCTAGGATTGGTTTCGATTGGGAGCTTGGTATTTAAGCGATCCTAGCGACTCACCTCCTCTCCACTCGAATCCTACAGTGCGTAGCCTCGATTCACCCTAACCAAGAGGGCTTATACACTGCTAAACCCCTAACTAAAACCCGAAAGGGACTAGCCGATATTTTATGGAAACCCTAGTTTAAAATTTCTAAATTACCCTCTTGATTTGAAAAGATTATTTTATAAATTTTCCGAAATATTTTCAATTATAAAATTACTAAAATACCCTAGTGGTAAAATTACAAAAATACCTTGGTTTATAAAATGTCCAACTACTCAATGCACTTTGCCAAAATTTCATTATTTTTATAAATATTCAAAACCCTAATTTGCAAACTATCAAAAAAACCTTGATTTTTGAAAAATTACAAAATTGTCCCTAACTTACCAAAATTTCCAAAATGACCCTGATTTACAAAATTTTTACAACTTCATCGTTTTGGAAAGTACAATTCTCAAAAAGAACTCTCAAAGTTTTGTAAAATTTTGAAATACCGCTGATTTATTAAACTTTAGAAATTTTCCCTGGTTTGTAAAAATTACCGAAATACCCCTAAAATTTCAAAATTTCTGAAAGGCCCCGGATTTCAAAATTACTGAATACCCTTATTGACAAAATTACCAAGGAACCTTATTTTGACAAATTACGAAAATACCTCAATAGGACAAATTACGAAAATACCCACAGGTAGTGGAAAACAACAACAATGAAAACTACAACATTTCTCCGAATGAACGAAAGTTCATAATTGATTGATGGATGTATGAATGTAAAGGCTGTGTGCATGTATAAATCTGAAAGAACCACTTCTAAAAAAATTCTTTCCATAAAACTTCTTGGCGGTCAATCGGTGAAACAAAATTTTTTAATACATAAAACTTCTTAATCAGATTAAATCATGACGTTAGAAATGAGTTCGAGGGACGTGAACTTAGAGATTGTGCCTAGAAAGTATGATGGTTCTATTAAGATCAGAGTCTGTGATGTAAGCATAAGTGCGGTGAAAAAGATTGTACTGTTGTTAGTAAGTAATTTCGAGGACAAAATTATTTTTAAGGAGGGTAGAACTGTAACAACCTAGATTAGGGGTTATGCGTTTGTGCATAATTCATGAGTAGTAGGTTTTGGCGGTGTTTGGAAGTGAATTAAGGGTTTTAAAATCCTAGAATGGAGAGAAATCTTTGGAAAATTATTGGTTTTAAGTTAAAACAAGAAGTGATGTGGAAAAGTGGCAAGGGACGCCACCTAAGGTGCAAGGGTTATGGCATCAAGTGAAGTACTTTGAGGAAGAGGTTGAATCCCATTCGTGCATTTTGCTTAATTTTATGAAATAGCATGTTTCTTGTGATATGTGGTGTGCATTTTAGAACCTTGAAAATGTAAGGAAATGTAAGGAAATATAAGGAAATGTAAGGAAATGAAAGGAAATGAAAGGAAATGTAAGGAAATGAAAGGAAATGTAAGGAAATGTAAGGAAATGTAAGGAAATGTAAGGAAACTTGGAAATGATTTAGAAATGCTAAGTTTCAAAAAGGAAGGAAGTAAACATTTTGGAAACCTGAGCTAAAAGAGGAAAGTAAACATTTTGGAAATTTAAGTTAAAAGAGGAAAGTGAACATTTTGGAAACCTAGGAAATGTCAAACTTAAAGAGCCAAATGAAAATTTTTGGAAACTTAGAAATGACCTAGAAATGTCAAGTTTTAAAGTTTAAAAGAGGAAATTAAGGCAAGGTGGCCTTAAGAGAAAAAGTATGTGAAAATTGACACACAAACAGGCTTGGAAAAGTGGCCTGAAGATGCCACTTAGGGCCTCTGAAAATGGCGCCACATGCAAGGGTGTTGGGCCTGAGTTCGAGTCATTTAGGAAGCAAATAAAAGAAGTTTTATTTTGCTACAAAGAGCAGAGAGGTGGACGGCATGTGGGCTCTTAAAAGAGGAGTTTTATTTCCTTTAGAATTTCGGCTAATTAGGAGATAATTGTTGGATTAATTCTTTTGATAAAGTGATTGTAACACCAAACCCTACCTAAACGTTAGGACCGACTACGGGTCGTTACGGAGAAAAACTTTTTGAAACCCATTTTAAAATCTAATTCAAGTTTTGCTGAAAACTTCTCGTTTTTGGTTGTCTTGCTGAAATCATACTTAGATTAATTACGAAAATTTAATTGAAGTCAAGTTATTATACCAAATTTGAATGTGTCCGCTGACACGATAAAACATTTTCATGTTGATTTAGAAAACATATGGTTTTAATTTAATTTTTAATAATGTAGCTTTAAACAAGTATCCGACATATGAGTAATAACAAAAGAAATAAAGTTTATGGAGGCCATATTACAACCAAATAAAAGCAAACCAATAATAAAATAAAACCACTAAGTTTAAGTTCATTTAATTTAAGTCCACCGCATGGCCACCTCGAGTCCCTCCGGCCCATATCCGCGATCTATGCATCACTGAAAAAATAATGGAGAAGGTGAGTCACCAAGACTCAAGATGTAACCCTTCCCGCTTTAAAACATTTTCATACACAACACATAACCATTAATATGCATAATATTAAGTACCCATCCTAGCCATCCAAATGCCATTGTCTACCCTGTTGTGGTACCAAACCACCGGTGGTGCCAAACCACCGTGACATATAGTCACAATGTGTTACCAAAACCTTGGTGTCCATAGACAGATCATTTGATGGGGCCAACCCATCGTGTGATACCAAATCACCGCGCGACGATCCCATATCTCAAGTGGGGCCAACCCACGGTGGTGTTAACCACAGGACAAGTCGCCTGAGGTGCCAAACCTCCGAGGTACCAAACCTCTGGTGACCGTAGTCACGGTGTGTTACCAAAACACTCGTGCCCGTCGGCACAATAATACGCCCCTCCACTCACTAATCCCACATCACCAATATACATACATGTTTCATGCCATCACATGCTTAAATCTCATGCATCAATACATTATGCTTACCAAAAGCATCAAATAGCATATTCAAACAGGTACTTACCTGAATTGCCAACTATACCGATATGGTATGACATCCAACGCTACAATAAACAAATTAGCATTCACAATAATTAACATATTTAATGAGTTATACGTGTGTATGTACACACCTGTCACCACGATTAATCTAAATCCCGAATGGAGGAGTCGGCCACCCTAGATCTCTCTGCACCTACATTCGGCCAACCATGGGATTAGCATATGGCCTATTCGGCCAACCCAAGTATTTTAAAGGGGTAACCTTTTGTACCCGAATCCTTACCTAGTCACTCTGACGACTAGCCTCAGCACCCAAATCACGAATCGAAATTTGATTGACTAACGTTGGCGAACTCACTTGCTTATCTTCAAATCCCGAAGATCCTACAGCGGATTGGTTTAAATCTGTGATTAGTATCCTTAATTAACAGTTTCCGAAACCCATACCTACCTTTACCAAAGTCGACATAATGAGAGAAAAGAAAATATAAGCATTCGGCCTAAGACCCTTACCTTCTGGAATCGTCAAAAAGGGAAGCCTACTTCTCTTGCACAATATTCGGCCAAGTAGAGTTTAATATGAAGAAAAGGAATTTCGGCACTTTGATAGGGATTAGATTCGGCTATGATTGGTTTTAAACAAGGCTGGACTTTTAGTGAGAAAAAGGAAGAAGAGAGGTAAAAGGGAGTAGATGATTCGGCTAGTAGGAAATAAAAGAAAAAGGGATTTGAGGATGGGAATTCGTCAAGGAAAAATGAAGAGGATTTCGGCCAAGATCTTGAGAGGGTGGAAAAATAAAAGTAAAATAAGAAGAGAGGTGTTTCGGCTAGGGATCAAAGAGTAGGAGAGGTGAATAGAAATGGGATTTTTTTCTAGTTTGAGAAAGAATAAAGAGAAAAGTTATCATAAAATGGATGATAGCCGAAAATCAACTTAGTAAATTGGCATTACCCCTTCCCTAATGACCTTGCCGTCCACTCCACTAAGGAGTTCCAACTACCACCAACTCCTTGATTTGAGTTAATTCAAATCACTTGAGAAAATAATCCAACAATCTCCTTATTATCACCTATTATTTTATTTATCTAAATAAACTAATATCATCCTAATTATCCTTGGAAATTAATAATAACAAAATGCTCCTATTATCCTTAATTATCTCATAAAAAAGAGTTTAAAGAGAAAGGACTCTCCTTCCCATGCCGTCAAAAGAAAGATAAAAGGGAGAATTGTGACTCAAACCAAGGCTCTCCCTTGTTCTTGATGGCGTCAAGTGTAGCTCCCAAGTGGCCCTCCTTTGCCACTTATTCTAGGCTCATTTTATGTCAAATATTCCTTATTTATTCTTATAACCCCTAACCACTAAGGCTATCCACCTTTAAAGTAAATAATATATATTTTTTTCTACCATTAGAGCCAACTCAAGGCCTTTAATTAAGCTCTATTATTCCATAAATAATATCACGTTAGTTCATACATAAGAAAAGTAATTAAATTCCAGATAGCCCCATTTTGGGATGTTACGCTTCTACCCCCTTAAAATAAATTTCAGTCCGAAATTACTTAACTAAAACAGATGAGGTATTGTCACCGTATCACATCCTCGGGTTCCCACGTAGCTTCTTCCACACCATGGTTCCATACAAAGACTTTCACTAAGGGCATCGACTTCCTACGTAGAACCTTTATATCTCTATCCAAGATCTGAACCGGTTCTTCCTCAAAAGATAAGTCCGAGTTGACCTCAATTTCTATCACAGGCACCACGTGTGATGAATCTGACCGATACCGTCTCAGCATTGATACGTGAAAGACGTCATGTATCTGACTCAGTTCTGCCGACAACTCTAGCTGATAAGCTACCGGACCCACTCGCTTTACAACTGTATATGGCCCGATGAACCTTGGGCTTAGCTTCCCTTTTCGCCCAAACCTTAGTACCTTCTTCCAAGGCGATACCTTCAGAAAACCTTATCCCTCATCGCATACTCCATTTCCTTGCGCTTAAGATCAAGATAGGACTTCGTCATATCGATGCTTCCTTAAGACGGCTCGAATCACCTTCACTTTATCCTCCGTTTTTGTTACCAATTCTGGACCCAACACCTGTCGTTCACCCAACTCCGTCCAACACGTCGAAGTTCGACATTTTCGTCCATACAGTGCTTCGTATGGTGCCATCGAATACTCGCTTGGTAACTATTGTTGTAGGCGAACTCGACTAAAGGTAAAAATTCCTCCCAACTACCTCGAATTCCAAGACACAACCCTTCAAACATATCTTCTAAGACCAGATGACCTTTCGGATTGCCCGTCATTCGAGGATGGAAAGTGTCTTTGAAATCCAATCGCTGCATCCAACGCTTGATGTAACGCTTTCTAAAACCTCGAAGTGAACCTTGGGTCCCTATCCGAGATAACTGATACGGGCACACCATGCAATCTGACTATCTCGGCCACATACAACTTTGCTAGCTTCTGGAGTGAGTAATCTATTCTCACCGGTATGAAGTGAGCTGATTTAGTCAGACGGTCTACGATTACCCAAACTGCATCTTTCTTGCTGGGCGTAAGGGGTAGCCCGCTGACGAAATCCATAGTTATCCGCTCCCACTTCCATTGAGGGATCTTTACTGGTTGAAGTAACCCGATGGGCGATGTTCAAATTTTAACTCGCCGACATGTCGACACCTTCCTCTGAACTCGGTCACTTCACGCTTCAACCCCGCCACCGTAATCGCTTCAGTAGATCTCCATACATCTTGTCGCCTCCGGATGCATAGCGTATGGGCGCTATGAACATCCTGGAGAATTTTCCGCCTCAACTCCATATCCTTTGGCATCTGGCCGTCCTTGAAAACATAACACACCATCACCAAATACACTATACCCTTCTAAACCACCATCCCGAACTTGCATTCTCTTAGCATTTAACCCTTCATCCGCTAACTATTTGTCCTTGATTTCCTCGATCCATGTAAAGCTTAACTTGAAGCTCGCCAAAAGGCTTCCATCGTCATATAGGCTCAACCGAGCAAACATTGCTCTTAAGTCCGCCACAACCTTAGGCTCAACGATCACCACCACGTTAGCCTTACCCGGATGATATTCGATGGAATACCATAGTCCTTTAACAGTTCAATCCATCCAGATCTTGTCTCGATTGAGATCCTTCTGAGTTAGAAGATACCTCAAACTTTTGTGATCTGAGTAAATTACCGACTTCTCCCCATAAAGATAATGTCTCCATATTTTCAAGGCGAAGACGACTGCTGCTAACTCCAGGTCATGAGTTAGGTAGTTAACCTCATGCGGTCTCAGCTGACGAGACGCATAGGCTACTACCTTCCCATCCTGCATCAACACACACCCCAAACCGGTGTGAGATGCATCACAATAGACTGTGAATAATTTCCCTGCCTCGGGTTGTACTAAAACCGGAGCTTCCGTCAGAATCTTCCTCAACTTATCAAAACTTTCTTGCTGCTTTTCTAGCCATACAAATGGAACACCTTTTCTTAGCAACTTAGTCAACGGCGCTGCGATCTGAGAGAACCCTTCCACAAACCTTCGATAATACCCCGCTAAACCCAGAAAACTTCGTATCTCTGCCACCGACTTAGGCGGTTTCCACTCCAACACCGCTTCAATCTTGCGGGGATCCACTCTAATCCTTCCGCTGACACCACGTGACCTAAGAAAGCCACCTCCTCTCCAAAATTCGCACTTCATGAATTTGGCATATAATTGTTTTTCCTCAACACTTGCGTAACTATCCGTAAATGCTTATCGTGCTCCTCCTCCGTCCTTGAGTAAACTAATATGTAGATCAATGAACACCACGACGAATTGGTCTAGGAAATCTTGTTGGAATACCCTATTCATTAAGTCCATGAACGCCGCGCAAGATTGGTCAACCGAATGGCATCACTAGGAACTCGTAATGCCCATACCGAGTTCGAATGCCGTCTTGTGAACATCGGCCTCCTTCACCTTAAGTTGATGGTAACCCGACCTAAGGTCTATCTTCAAAACACCGACGCCCTTCAATCGGTCAAACAAGTCATCGATCCGAGGCAATGGGTACTTGTTTTGATCGTTAACTTGTTTAATCGACGGTAATCGATGCACATTCGCATAGAACCGTCCTTCTTCTTGACAAACAATACAAAGCGCTCCCCACGGAGATATACTAGGTCGAATAAACCCTTTATCCAGAGCTCTCGAATTTGAGCCTTCACTCCACCAATTCCTTTAGTGCCATTCGGTGAAGGTGCTATAGACACAGTGCCATTCCGGTAGCAAGTTTATATCAATTCGACTTCCGATCTGGAGGCGGATCGGAAGTTCTTCCGGGAACACATCAAGCAAATTCCCCAACCGTTCGGACCTTTCCAACATCGCTCTTTAACTTCCAAAGCATGATTTGAACCAAAAACGCCTTACAACCCTTCTTGACCATCTTCTCAACCTTCAAGGCAGACACCATGTTGGATAGGTAATTCCTTCTATCACCTATCATAACCACTTCATCGTTTTTCAGTAGTCTTAAGAACCATGCGCTTATGGCGCAATCCAAATTACCGATACTTAACCACCAATCCATTCCAAGGATCAAATCGAACTCCCCAAACCGGTAGTTCCATTAGATCGACCACAAATACTACCCTTGGAGTTCTAGGGTACGCCTCTATAAAGTTTGTCTACCACTACTGAGTGACCTAACGGACTAACTACGATCATCTCCCTAGAAGCGGTTTGAGTTTAGGTCCAAAGTCTCTACCACACTACTGCCACGTATGAATGTGTAGACCCACATCGATTAATGCATAATAAGGAAGACCAAAAATCGAAACGCATCTGTTATGACATCCGTGCGTCACCCTCCTCATGACGCCGCAGATAGACTAAGCCAGTGCCTAGCCTCCGTGTTGCTGAACCTCCGCTCAATTCCTCGACCTCGATTAGGACCGTTGCTTCCTCTACCATTACCACGACCCTCCGACCGATTCTCGAGCTCGCTTCGGGACAATCTCGACCGATGCTCTAAAGACCCACACTCAAAACATCCTCTATTGCGGTCGAACAACTTCCCAATGGGTCTTCCCATGATTAATCGAGTGGCCTCGATTAGCAGCAATATGGGCCTTGCCACCGACGGCCCACTTGGCTTAGCCTTTTTCTCGACACTACCATCGGATCCGGTGACCCAAATCCTCTCTTTTGATTATTCCTACTATAATTTTGTCTCACGACCTCCTTGATCCCCTAGGCTACCTTAGCCTTTTCCACAAGAGATGAAAACTCACGAACTTGTCATGGGCGATCAAGAACCTCAAATCATCTGGTCCGTCCTCAAAGCGGACCTACGCTCGTGTTCGGTGAGCCACGATGCCTCTAGCATACCTACTCGGCCTTAAAACACGGCCTCATATTCCGCCATCGACTTAGTTCCTTGCACTAACCCCGTAAAGGCTTTCCTACGAGCATCTGTATAATTGGTGCCACATACTTCTTCCGATAAAGGCGGTTTTGAAATAATCCCAAGTCAAATCATCTACCGAAGCGCTTATCCCGAATCGTCACCACCATCGACACGCTTCATCCTTTAGAAGCGTCGGCCCCTTTCGCTTTTTTCTCCTCGGTCAGTCAAGATCATCCATGATCCTTTCAGTTGACTCTAGCCAAGATTCCGCCACACTGGTGCCACTCGACACACCCTAACACCTCAACTCCGTTAGACCGAATTTGCTCGGGAATGATTTTCGAGCTCCTAATTTCCACCATTGACCACCAATTCGAGGACTCGCAACACGACTCATGATCATCGCCTCCTCCTAAAATCGATCTCGCTCTTCGCTCCAAAAGTCGGAGGTGGTGGTGGCGGTGGTACATCATTTTGAACCTGTCCCGGCGACGGGTTCTCGACACTGTCATCCTACCCTACCGCGTCCACGGCGTCCACGCCCTCTAGAACTCATTCTATCTCTCGCGCTTTTAATCGATTAAGAGAAATTTTATGTATTAGCGTTTGTTCCACTTCATTACTCATGAAGAAATTTTATGAAGAAATTTTAATTAGAGATTCTTCCGTGCAAACAAGGTTTCAGTCTTCTATCTTAGTTCACACAAAGAAGTTCTTGCATCCATTCCTTAATACTCTCCATACCTATTCGCTCTTCGGACATTTCTGCCCATTTCTAACCCAGGGGTATTTTCGTCTTTTTCCTACAGGGGTATTTTCGTAATAAAAGAGATTTTAAAACTTTAGTAAAGTAGGTTGTTTTTGCAATTCCCAACACTGGAGGGTATTATTAAAAATTGATAAGGTTTAAAGTTATGGCATTATTTGAAAACCAGGGGTATTTTGGTAATTTTGTCCATCGTGGTAATTTTGTAATTTTTGTAAATCAAGGGTGTTTTAATAATTGTAAAACTCGAGGGTCCCTTTTGAGAATTTTCCTTTCTTAAAATGGTGATGTTGCAAAAATTTTGTACTCGTGGTCGCTTTTGGTAATTTTATAAGTTGAGGCGTTTTAATTTTTCCAAAACCAAAGTGTTTCATTGATGATTTCCAAAGTGAGTTGAATATTTGAGAAGTAGTTAAAATTTTGGACAAAATCATTGAGTTGATGTTTTATGAACCAAGGGTATTTTAGTAATTTTACCCTAAGGGCATTTTCGTAATTTTCCACAAATCGAACTTTTTGAGAAAACATTGTAAAAGAGTTGTTCTTACGTTTGAAGGAGTGATTTTAAAAGTTTTAAAACCAAGTTTTGTTGTTTCATTCCTTTTCGAAAATCAAGGCTAATTCTCTTTCGGGTTTTAGTCATTATGTTTAGCCTATGACCGAGCCTTCTTGGTCGAGGTGAACCCAAGCTACGCACCTTGCAGTGTGTTTAGTGTGGAGAGAAGGTGAGTCACACTGATTGCTTAAATACCAAGCTCCCACCGAACCTTTCTAGACATGCGTCTGGAGGTTACCACACCACCGAGCCCTCCGAGTTAGGGTGAGCTGAAGCTACGCACTGTAGGATACTGCGAAGAGGTGGTGAGTCACCTGACCGCTTAAATACTGTGCTCTTGGATCCAATCCTAGACATGTGCATGTGGGGTTACCACACCCTAGCTCGATGACCAAGTCATAGGTTGGTTTAGTTCTTTAAGTCTTATGTTCTATTTGTGTGTTTGAGTAATCTAATCCTGTGGTTCAAGTTCCTATAAGTCTATCTACGTTCCATGCTTCCTACCCTTCTACTGTAATATAATTCACAAAGAGGTTTAGATGTACTTACAGGCGGATCGGTCTTGGAGACTAAGGCCATCTTGCTTTAAAACCCAAAATCAATTAATAAGGCCTACTAAAACATTTTTGGGCCTTGGGCCCCACAAATGAAGTTTTGAACCTGGCTCGATACCAATTTATAAAATTTCAAACTCGGCCCAAATGTTAGGACCGACTACACGGTCGTTACGGAGAAAAACTTTTGAAACCCATTTTAAAATCTAATTCAAGTTTTTTGAAAACTTCGCTTTTGGTTGTCTTGTTGAAATCATACTTAGATTAATTACAAAAATTTAATTGAAGTCAAGTTATTATACCAAATTTGAATGTGTCACGACACGATAAAACATTTTCGTGTTGATTTAGAAAACATGTGGTTTTAATTTAATTTTAATAATGTAGCTTTAAACAAGTATCCCACATATGAGTAATAACAAAAGAAATAAAGTTTATGGAGGCCTTATTACAACCCAAATAAAAGCAAACCAATAATAAAATAAAACCACTAAGTTTAAGTTCATTTAATTTAAGTCCACCGCATGGCCACCTCGAGTCCCTCCTACTCCATATCCGCGATCTATGCATCACCGAAAAAATAATGGAGAAGGTGAGTCACCAAGACTCGAGATGTAACCCTTCCCGTTTTAAAACATTTTCATACACAACACATAACCATTAATATGCATAATATTAAGTACCCATCCTAGCCATCCAAACGCCATCGCTCTACCCCGTTGTGGTACCAAACCTTTGGTGGTGCCAAACCACCGGTGACATATAGTCACAATGTGTTACTAAAACACCGGTGTCCATAGACACGAGATCATTTGATGGGGCCAACCCATCGTGTGATACCAAATCACCGCGACGATCCCATATCTCAAGTGGGGCCAACCTACTGTGGTGTTAACCACGGGGACAAGTCGTATGAGGTGCCAAACCTCCTGAGGTACCAAACCTCGGTGACCGTAGTCACGGTGTGTTACCAAAACACTGGTGCCCGTCGGCAATAATACCGCCTCCACTCACTAATCCCACATCAGCCAATATACATACATGTTTCATGCCATCACATGCTTAAATCTCATGCATCAATACATTATGCTTACCAAAAGCATCAAATAGCATATTCAAACAGGTACTTACCTGAATTGCCAACTATACCGATATGGTATGACATCCAACGCTACAATAACCAAATTAGCATTCACAATAATTAACATATTTAATGAGTTATACGTGTGTATGTACACACCTGTCACCACGATTAATCTAAATCCCGAATGGAGGAGTCGGCCACCCTAGATCTCTCTGCACCTACATTCGGCCAACCATGGGATTAGCATATGGCCTATTCACCAACCCAAGTATTTTAAAGGGGTAACCTTTTGTACCCGAATCCTTACCTAGTCACTCTGACGACTAGCCTCAGCACCCAAATCACGAATCGAAATTTGATTGACTAACGTTGGCGAACTCACTTGCTTATCTTCAAATCCCGAAGATCCTACAGCGGATTGGTTTAAATCGGATTAGTATCCTTAATTAACAGCTTCAAACCCATACCTACCTTTACCAAAGTCGACATAATGAGAGAAAAGAAAATATAAGCATTCGCCTAAGACCCTTACCTTCGGAATCGTCAAAAAGGGAAGCCTACTTCTCTTGCACAATATTCGGCCAAGTAGAGTTTAATATGAAGAAAAGGAATTTGGCACTTTGATAGGGATTAGATTCTGCTATGATTGGTTTTAAACAAGGTGGACTTTTAGTGAGAAAAGGAAGAAGAGAGGTAAAAGGAGTAGATGATTCATTAGTAGGAAATAAAAGAAAAGGGATTTGAGGATGGGAATTCGTCAAGGAAAAATGAAGAGGATTTCGGCCAAGATCTTGAGAGGGTGGAAAAATAAAAGTAAAATAAGAAGAGAGGTGTTTCGGCTAGGGATCAAAGAGTAGGAGAGGTGAATAGAAATGGGATTTTTTTCTAGTTTGAGAAAGAATAAAGAGATAAGTTATCATAAAATGGATTATAGCCGAAAATCAACTTAGTAAATTGGCATTACCCCTTCCCTAATGACCTTGCCGTCCACTCCACTAAGGAGTTCCAACTACCACCAACTCCTTGATTTGAGTTAATTCAAATCACTTGAGAAAATAATCCAACAATCTCCTTATTATCACCTATTATTTTGTTTATCTAAATAAACTAATATCATCCTAATTATCCTTGGAAATTAATAGTAACAAAATGCTCCTATTATCCTTAATTATCTCATAAAAAAAAAGAGTTTAAAGAGAGAAAGGACTCTCCCTTCCCATGCCGTCAAAAGAAAGATAAAAGGGAGAATTGTGACTCGAACCAAGGCTCTCCCTTGTTCTTGATGGCGTCAAGTGTAGCTCCCAAGTGGCCCTCCCTTTGCCACTTATTCTAGGCTCATTTTATGTCAAATATTCCCTTATTTATTCTTATAACCCCTAACCACTAAGGCTATCCACTTTTAAAGCAAATAATATATATTTTTTCTACCATTCCGAGCCAACTCAAGGCCTTTAATTAAGCTCTATTATTCCATAAATAATATCACAGCAGTTCATACATATGAAATGTAATTAAGTTCCAGATAACCCCATTTTTGGGATGTTACAGTGATAATTATCACATAGAAAGAGTTGTGGCCAAGTAGGGGACTCTAGCCTAGTAATTTCGGCTATAAAAGGGAAAGAAGGCCATTCATTCATTCATTCACTCTTCCTTTATCAATTTCTTAAGCAGATCTCTCCTCTCTGCGAAATTCCTACGCTTTTATTCTTCCTTCTCTTTTCTTTCTAATCCTCCAAAAGCGAAAGTTGTGGGAGCATCTTTTAGCCATAGTGAATCTCTCAAGGTTGAAGTGAAGGTGCAATTGATTCCTTCAAATAAGGGTAAGATCCAAGTTTAGTTTCCATTCTTTTATATTTTAGATTTATCAAAATTTGGGACTAATTTCGATTATTAATCTTGGCCGAATCATGGAAGGAGAAGTTCTTTTCCAAGGTACACCATAGGTCGCGTGTTCCTAGTTATTCGGTGAATTTCGTGATTTAAGATCCTCAAGGTAAGTGACTATGAATATTCGCCAAGACCCTATTTTTGTAGTAGATCTATTATTATGTGTTTTAAGTGAAAACTAACCGATTCAAGGGATCTAGTGAGTAGCCGATTTCAGAGGGGGAAGAATACAAGTTTTTGGGATTTAATTTTTATTCAATCGGCATTAGGTAAGTACACAAATCCCACTAGGATTTGGTTTTATGGCCGAATAGGCCTTTGCTAAATATTACCATGTTGGCCTAATGTAGGCATTAAAATATAAGGTAGTAGATCGATTTGGGATTTCAAGTGAAATCGTTGTTTAATCGTGTGTACCCTACACTAATCTTAATAGATTTATGGCTTAAACTTGATATATGTGTTAATATGAAAGTGTAAAATGTGGCTAAAGTACCATGTTATGGTACAAAGTATTCGTGCGTTTTCCCGCTCCTACTAGGATTACGAAATATGTTATACTTAACATGTGAAAAGTGACATGAATGTGAATTTAAGTATGATATGCATGATATGAATAATATGGGACATTTGGGTTATTTGAGAAAGGGAAGTGAATGTGATGACTTGGTCTCACTATCTCAATGTGGTGACTTGGTCACATTATCTCGAATGTGGTGACTTGGTCACATTATCCGAATGTGGTAACCCGGTTACATTATCTCGAATGTGGTGTCTCATGACACAATTATCTCGTGGCTATGCCACAAATTTTATATGGGCGATGAGCACGCCATTGCGCAATGAACGCCTTCGATGGTGTGTAGCAGATGGAGGTTGACTTAGTAGTCCCTACTTGCAAAGTGTGATGGCACGGTGGAGTGTAGCGGATGGCATATAGGTTTGGGTTCGGATTGCATCATTATCTTGAATTATTATACTGAACATGATATGTATGGTATGCCTAATTCTATTAAACTTTGGTGTTGGTTACATATTGAGTCTGTTGACTCACCCCTTTGTGGGAACATGTTTCAGATGATGATCAGTGATGGACCGGGACGACAGAACTTGTGGTGGCCATGCTCAGCTTGAAGTTTTATTTAAATTTGGACATTTTATTTTATTTAAGTACTCTACAATTTTATTTTGGGTTTTGTTTTATGTAATAAGGCCATAGTGATGATTTATTTGTTGTTTTAATTACTAGGTTACTTAATTTATGGTATTTAATGATTAAGTCAATTTAATTTAAAATAAACTTTAAATATTTTGTCACCTGAAATAAATAGGGTTTCGATATAAAAATAAACTTATTTTCAACTCGAGCCCAACCCACTAACAAACTATCTTCAAAAACACACAGTTTTCAGAGTAACAAAAGAATTTGAAATGGTTTACACCGGGGAACATACCAGATCCGGTCAAGGCTCGTGGGCCGGGTTTGGGGTGTTTCAAGGATAATTCAATCCCCTTAATTCTGGGAAGACCTTTCCTAGCAACTGCCAGAACCAAAATTGATGTTGCCACAGGTGAACTCATACTTCGCGTAGGAGATGAATCGATTAAGCTTCAAGCACTCGACTCGGCTAGAACAATAGATGATGAAGGTAAGAAAGTCACTTCAATAGATAATCAAATTTTTCAACTTTCATCGCAGGAAACACCACATAAAGACAACCCTGAGCCGACTCATAAGTCCCAAAACAACAAAGAAGAATTCTACAAGGGACAAGACCTTAGGATTGACAAGTTTGAAAAGCAGAAGATACAAGTCAAAGAAAAGCCAGATCCATACGAAGTAAAACCAAAGGAACCGCTAGAAAAGCTCGTAGAGACATCAAACCAGTACAAAATAGGAGACCAGGTACTGTTAGACAAAGCAAATCCTCATATCACCACAACAAACCTGAAGACAAAGGGAGAAATATTTCTTAAGGTACACAATATCTTCCCCCATGGAACAGTCGAGGTAAGCAATCCAACATTTGACACTTTTAAGGTAAACATTTCTCAACTTGAACCTCATCAAGAAAATAAAATTTTGAGCAAAAGGGAAGATATTCAAACCTTTAAACCTCCCTAATTTTTCTAATCCGAGAAAAGTCTAGCTTAAGTCTATAAACGAGCGCTTTTCGGGAGGCAACCTGAGTACTAACATTAATTTTTATTCTGTAGTCTTAGTTTTATTTTTATTTCTAATTTCTTTTCTCTAGAATTTTAATAAACTGAAAGTGCGATTCCTGCACCACACAGTCTAGCACAAGGCCGTGGCCGTAGCCGTGTGGGTACTCCGAATCACCGTACAGACGTAGCAGAGGTCGTAAGAATCCTGCCCCAACCAACTGCAGAAGTCACGGGCTCACCTACCCCACCACGACCATGCGAGGCAGCCGTGGGTCAACACTGCCATTATAGAAACGGGCGTGGCACTCCAACACGCCTAGAACACGGTCCTGCGACACGGCCTTGTAAAGATACTGACTTATCGACCACGGGCATGACTTATCAACCATGGGCGTTTAATCTCCAACACGCCTCCAAACACAGCCATGCAATACAGCCACATAAAGCAACACGCCCTATATACACGGGTGTGGGACAGCGTCAGAAGCAAAAATCTATTTAAACCACACAGCCCATCCCCTTTCCCCCATCTCCTTTCCTCCTTCATTTTCTTTCAATTTTTTTGTCTTGCATTAGAAAAGGTGTTCAGACTCTCGAGCTACACTAAAATCATGCCGAAAAAGCGTAAGAGGCCAATCATAATCTCCCTATGGGAGACCAATCTATATAAGTTCATGTCGGTTGCTTCATTCAAACAACAAGCCAAGGGCCTTTGAGACCATATAATTTTTATTTTCTTTTTCTCTTTTGCTTCAATTTCCTTCTCTTTAAAAATCTTATGCTTAGTTTAGTTTATTTTAATTTAGTTTCTTGGTTTTAGGTTCTAAAGGCTACTAAGGAATCACACCACTTCCACCATCACCAACACACCACAGCCTTAGAGGTCACACCCACCTCGCGAACCATCCAACAATAAGGACCCCTTAGTCTATTAGTCTTTTCTTTCAATTTTAGTTTTCTTCTTAGTCTTCTTCTCTTTATTTCCTTTATCTTTAATTATAATATTAGAATATTATTAATGTTTCTTTAGATTTCTTGGCTATATCTTTGCAAGTTACCCAATTTCTTCATCTAGTACAAAGATCATCAGAGACACCCCATCGCATCAAATTTCTCCAACTTATATTTCCTATCATCCTCCGAAAATCACCTGAATCTGTGAAGTAGCACTCTATCCCTCTCTTTTGATCTTATATTAATTGTTATTACCTATCTTTGTACATTGAGAGAAATGTACATCTTAAGTGTGGGGGATAAAAGTGCCTAACTTTTTGCATAATTCTCAAATTAATGCCTAATTTTCATTGTTCTCAAAATCTGAATTTTAAACTTGTTCAAAAGTATTTTTCTCATATTACTAATTAGGATGAAATTTCTAATGATTTATGATTATTATTGATATGTTTTAGAGTAAGTCATAATTAATTGTGCATTGATGATTAAATTTGAAGGATACTAGAGAATCGGGCATAATAAGTATACTTTTTAAAAATTAAAAATTAATAGGTCGTTGAACTGAGTTTGAGTATTACTTTGAAGTTTGAAATTTACAGGGATTGATGTCAAAAACATCCATAATTTTGGTGAGATTTTGAGCCTTATAGAGCATATATTCTTTTTCGTGCTCACTTTTTTGATTATGAGTGTGTCAACTTTGAACTGTTATTCTAGAACTTGCCTCGTTTATACATGTCGAGACCACACTTTTGATTTGATATAGAGATGATAAAGGCACCTAGGATTTAACCCACTTACTCCATAAAAGCCTACCTTCACAAATTAACCCTAGTAAACCCCATTGAATCCTAACAACCTTTTATTGACTCACCCACTAATATTAACCCAAAATCCTTTGTATTTGTTATCACCATTCTTTTGACTACCCTTTAATAGAGGTTTGATTTGATTAAGTTACCAATTATATTAGTTCAAGAATTACATTTATCATTTATGATGTAAGTTTTTCTTAATTGAAAAAAATCTAAGTTTATTCAATATTAGTAGTAGACAAAAGAGCTTAGAGCATTTAAACTCCAACTGCTGAAGAAAAAACTCGTATTAAAGTATTATCAAATTTTAAGAGATGAAAATACTATTTATAAAGTAATTATCAATAGTAGGTATTATTAGTTTTTCATTCGATGTAATTATTTGTATTTAGTTCATTGTTTCTAGTTAGATAATTTGTCAAGTCAGTCTCGATTCTAACCCTCTAATCAACCTGTATCAACACCTTTAACCTTAGCCCTGTTACAACCCTGATAAAGACCTTTTGATCTATGTATCATCTCATACAGTGGTGGAGATTTGATTTTCAGGCAAGCCTATGGGATTAACTTTTCAGGTTCGACTTATGAGTGCTTATTCTTGAACCTTAAACACTTTGAGTGATTTGAGTGAACCTTTAGTGAGGATGTCAATCCTTGTGGTTTTGAATTAAAGGTAATTATTCAAATAAGGGGAGACACCTATGTTTTCGTACTACAAAGGTATGACTTATCGTGATTGAATCTTTAGGACTCTTTGAGCTGAATTATCCATGTATAAATTATCTATGAATTATGATGAGACATTGTCAATAGGAATTATGAATTATGGAAGGTTCGTTTTAATTGTAAGTTGAGAATTTTGCTTGAGGACAAGCAAAAGCTTAAGTGTGGGGGGTATTTGATAAACCGTAAAAGTACCATATTTTAACCCCATATTTAGCATGATTTTGGATGATTTAGCCCTTAATTTATGTAAAAAGGTGCTTTTAATCCTTTCTTTTTATGTTTATACTCAGAAAAGCACTCGAGGATGAAAAGAACATAAAACGGGCTTAAAACGAGCCAAATTGGGCCAACCTAAGAATTCTGGGCGGCCTGGACTTCAAGCCACACGGCCGTGCCTTGCCACTTATTTCACACGGCTATGCCACAATTTAGACAGTCGTGCCTCAATCGACAAAATCGAGACACTACCGAAGACGATTTTATAAAGCGGTGCCATGGTCGTGCCCCTGCCACGGGAATGAGTAATTTCACTCGGATTTGGATGCTTGAAGCCGAAGAAACATACTCCTAAGTCCATTTAAACACCTTAATAGTAATTCTACTTGAATGAGGTACTTAGGAGCCAAGTAAAGCATCTAAGGAGCCTATATAAACAACTCAAGGCAGCCGTTCTAAAGGGAGAGTTTTTGTGCAGAGTTTTCTGCTAGAGCCTTTATTGAGGAAACTACTTGAAGATAGCTAGTTGATCCATCTCAAGAAGCCGGAGTTCTATTCAAGATAGAGGATCTCCTCTTCAATTCCTTCAGGGGATTTTAGGGATTTCTTATGTTTTGTTTTATCTTTTCCCTTGAGATGTTTTTGTAACATCCTAAAATAGGGGTTATTTGTGATTAAATTGTTTTGCTTGTGATTGAATTCTTCGTGGTGTTATTCGTGGAGTAATAGGACTTAGTCATGGATCTTGAGTAGGCTCTGGAATGGTAGAAAAATTCATTTGTAAGCTTTAAAGATAGGAGCCTTAGTAGGTAGGGGTTACAAGTTTAAATGAGGGAATATTTGACTCTAATAAGGCCTTGGAAAAGTGGCAAGGAGATGCCACTTAAAATCTTTGGAATTGACGCCACAAGGGGAGCAAGGGAGCCTATGTTCGAGTCAGAATTTTCCTTTTGCTTTTTATTTTGGACGGCAAGAGAGAGAGAAGTGCTCAATTTAAACTTCAGGATAATAAGGATATTATTAGGATTTAATTAGATTTTATGTGAATAATCTTTAATAGTTGGCAGAGAGAAAATATAGGCTTTTGACTAATTTAAATTTGTTTGAATTAGTGGCCAAGAGTGATTCAAGGAAGTGGCCGAATTTTGAACTCCTTGTTCAAGGGGAGTGGACGGCAAGGAGACTAGGTGAAGGGGGGTGCCAAATTTTCTTAAGGCACCTATTCATCTTTTATTTTTTCTTTTTCCCTTTGCGAA
The DNA here is from genome assembly GCA_025506655.1 of Gossypium rotundifolium. Taxonomy (NCBI): domain Eukaryota; kingdom Viridiplantae; phylum Streptophyta; class Magnoliopsida; order Malvales; family Malvaceae; genus Gossypium; species Gossypium rotundifolium. The sequence goes on along the minus strand of CP106733.1, from coordinate 16,837,845 downwards.
TGTCCCTACTCTCTCATCTTCCATCTCTTTTTCCTCTAATTCTTCTTTTCTAGAGATACAGAAATCACCATTGTTATTTCTTCTTTTCTTCTTTGTGCCTAAAACCGAAACTCTCTCTACTCTTCTTTGCCGAAAGCCCATATTCTTCATCATTATTTCTTTCTCTCTAGCCGAATCTACTCTCTACCTTTGTGCCGAAATTTTCTTTCTTCTATTTAGATCCATTTGGCCGAATATCAGGAAGGCATAGGTGCTTTCGGGATTTCTTTGTCCAATCGATTGTGAAGGTAAGTAATAGCCGAAACTCTCCTTTTTTCTTTCTCTCTGTCGACTTGGATGAATGGGAAAAGCTAAAATATATTGGTGGCTAATCAGTGTTGAAACCGATTTTATCTAGGTACTCGTGATTTTTGAAGTATTCATCAAGCCTCCATTCGTTAGCAATCGGTCTTGGTAAGTGGTGGTAAGGATCTATTTTAGTAAAACATTTAGTTGGTATTTGAAAGCCGAAGGCTATTGTTGTGGCTACTAATGATTGCCGATTGTAGGAAAGTGAAGCAGATTTGCGTATCGTGAGGTGGTTAGTGTTCAAGAGGCGTTAGGTGAGGTTTTGGGTTCTTACGATTAACCCTTTGGATTTATTGGGTTTGGCCGAATGGTCTATGGCACTAATCTCATGTTTGGCCGAATATAGGAGCAAGGATATCTTGTGTGGCCTATTGTCTCTTTGGGATTTAGGGCTATCGTGGGTAGCAGGTGTGTACATACACACTTTATAACTAACAACTGTGCTAAATACATTATGTATGCTAAACTGGATTGATGTAGATTTGGACCTAATACCATAAAGGTATAAGCAAGGATTCAGGTAAGTCCTTTTCGATTTGAGATAATTATATGATGCATGATTGATGCAAGGCATATTTGGTATATGTGGCATATAAAGTTATGGTTATTGATAAATCTAGTGTATGTTGCTAAATAAACATGTTGACATGATTTCTGTTAAATGCATATCATTGATTGATGTGGGTTAAATGAGTGGAGGGGGAAGTGATATCCGTGTCTACGGACACCAGTGGTTTGGTACCACATTTCGTGACTAAGGTCACTAGAGGTTTGGCACCTCATAGCGTCTTGTCCCAGTGGCTTAGCACCACAGTGGGTTGGACCCACAATTGATATTATGGGATCGTCGCCAGTGATTTGGTATCACACGTGGGTTGACCCCACAACTTGTTATATGTGACTTTGAGTCACCAGTGGTTTGGCACCACCAGTGGTTTGGCACCACCAGTAGTTTGGCACCACAATATTGATGGATATCGTGACTTTGAGTCACCAGTGGTTTGGCACCACCAGTGGTTTGGTACCACATGGGGTAGAGAAAGGTGTTTTGGATGGCTAGGTTGGGTGCATGTTAAACTTAGTGCATGTTAACTTAGTTATAATTTGTGTATGATGTTGCATTAAATCGGGGGAAGGGTTACACATTGCGTCTTGGTGACTCACCTTCTCCTTTAACTTTTTCAGGTGACTCGTAGATCGCGGATGAGGAGCCGGATGGACTCAAGGTGGCCATGCAGTGAAAATGTGGATTAAATGAATTTTGAGCTATTTTTATTTTATTGTCGGTTTTATTTGTTCAAGTTGTAATAAGGCCTCCTAAGATTTTACTTTGATTATTTTACATGTTTTGGATAATTTGTTTAAACTACTTAGTGACTTCAAATGGGTACACACGTTTTCCTAAATTCAAACGTAAATGTTTTATTGTGCCATCGGTACATTTGATATCGGAATAACCCCGACTTAATAGATCTTTAACAAAACTAAGTGTGGTTTTCTTCATACACCTCAATGGTTTTAAAACAAGACAAGATCTTTTACTTTAAATTAAATCGGATAAAGGGATTTTTTCAAATGTTTTCTCGTAACATACCAAATTCTATCGTAATGTTTGTGCCGAGTTTGGGGTGTTACTGCTTTTATTTTGTTATGAACAAAACCCTTGAGATACTGAAGGGGATGAAACCTATGATGGATTTTGTTATTTGATTTCTAAATTATATGATAAGTACTTAGTTTGTTCTTATTTATGTTGCTTAATTTAATCTAATTTGCTTAGGTGGGGAGGAATAGACCCCGCCTAAGAGTAGATCTAACATAATTAAGCGGAGTTGATCGGCGCCTAGAGATAGGGTTATGAGATTTTGCTTGATTAGGGTGAAACCTAATATGGGAGTCCATTGATCGATTTCCGCTTCCTTAGGGGTTATTATAAGAGAACGAGAGTTCCATTAATTAACCTAAGGTTAGACGTTATTCGCCTCGAGAGAGGGTTTAATATAGGTTAGGGAGTCTCACGGATCAAGCTAAGTAAAGAAGTCATACGAATTAAAAGTTAGATAATAAGAGAAGTCATAGGTGGATTCTTCTTGAGGGTATCGTCGTAATCAACTGAGTTTTTTTTCCATAGTCTCTTCCCAAAGTTTCATTCTTTTGACCTTTTCAATTAGTTTAAGTATTTCATTAGTTTTTAGATTAATAAACCAATCACTCCAAATTTCAGGCTAAATAATAGAAAGAAAGTTAGTAGTAGTACTTTTAGGTTCCCTTGGGTTCGATAAGATACTCTTGCATAAACTATACTACTATTCGATAGGTGCACTTGCCTCTACCATTGTCATAGTTAGTCTACAGGGTCAATCATTCTTTATAAATATTAAAACTCGACTGTTTGACACGATCACATATGAACTTACCTTGTATTCGGGATAAACGGACTGGATCGACTACTCGATAACTTTTGACTTTCCCCGATCTAAACCCGATTGCTTTCGTTCTTGATCTATATACATTAAAAATTAAGTCATTTATTTATCAAATCACTCAATTCGGTCCACAAACACATATTTGGGCCTTTTTACACTTTATCCCCTAAAGTTCCATATTTTTACAATTTAGTCCCTATTTCACAAATACACAAAATTCACACAATTAATTCAAATACATGCTAGTAAAATTTTCCTAGTGCACATATCAGCCCATATTTATCATTTATTCACACATTTAACCCCTCAATTTACACATTTCACAATATAATCCCTAATTGACATTTTGGTCAAAAATCACTTTATAAAACATGAAAATCTATCATCCAAATTTCATATTTCATCATCAAACACCAAAGAACATATGAGATCATCAATGGAAACTCTCAAAATATTTAACAGTTTTGAAAATTAAGGTACGGGCTAGCTAATACTAGATACAAAGATCACAAAAATATAAAAATCATAAAAAACTGAGCTAAAACAGACTTACGTGGTTGAACATCAATGGTCGAACCATTCAAAGCTTTCAAAACCCTATGTAACATCCCGAAATTGGGCCTAGTAAGATTGGGCCTATGGGCCTTGGGTGTAAGAATGTTTAAAATTTTCGAGAATATGAGAATGGCATTGTTGCAAATTGGACTTATTAGTTAAGTGAATTTGGAAGGTTACGGGGTTTCTATGAAGTTTCGGGTTTAATCAGGCCTTAGGAAAAATTAGGCTTTTTAGCACTTTAAGGAGAGATGGTAAGTAGCTTCAAGGCTTATAGAAATAAATGAGTAAATTGTTAGCATAAATGAGCAATTAGTAAAGAGGTTATGGCATCACATGAAGCACCTTGAGGGAAGAGGTTCAAATCCCATTGTGTGCAAATTTTGACTATTATTTTTGCATGCTCTCCTTAAGTGTTGGCCATGAGGTATATATGGCAAGGTGGACTTCTTTATTTTTAGTAAGGTGGCTAAGGAAATAAGGAAAGGTTGAGGTTGGGGAAAGGAATCAAAAGAAAAAGGCAAGTATAGGGGACATGTTGGCACAAAAAGGGGAGAATGTTATCGAAAGTGTGGTTGGCCAAATGTTTGACCAATATTGTAATGGATGTGGACGATTTTGGGGGTAGATAGGTAGCTGAATTTTTACTTTGGCATTTGGTAAGGTCTTGGTATTGTTTTGGCCAAAAATCCTATTTGCAACTTTTGTGTCATCTTCTTCCAATTTGCTATTCTCTTTGTCGAAACCTCCTGGCACAATTGTGCATCTTTCTTCTCTTTTGTTTAGTCAAATATTCATCTTTTGTTCATCTTCTTTTGACAGCCGAATTTCTATCATCTTCTATTTTCCCCAATTTTTTGTGTGTTGGACATCTCTCATTGGTTGAATCGGAGTTCTAATGGGTGGCCTAATACCAAATCCTTGTCGATTCATTCGTAGTCATAAGCCAATTGGTGGGAATCAGGATTATCATCGATTAAGGTTAAGAGTCTTTTCATAGTCCATTCGATATCGCTATTCGGTTATGGTGTTAATCGGATTGAAAGTTTGGCTAAACGATTATGTTGTTAGGCACGAAATCACTCGATACTCTCTAATTGTGGATTTTTCAGAAATAATGGTAAAGTCGAACACCTATCACTCGTAATAAGAGACTCAGATTGTTGGCAAGTGATATAGATTGTTCGCAATATTTGGTTTAAGTGGCAAATTGGGTTTTGGACTAATTGTTGACCGATTGTATCTTTAGGTGCCGCGGAGAATATCGTGTTACGGATTCCGAATAAGGTGTGTAATCCCGTGCTTTCCGAAAACATGTTTGAAATGGTGTGTAATCTCACATCTCTTTGAAAGTTTGAATGATATGTTTTGTGATTCGGTCGAAATACCGAAGAAAATCAGAAACCGGTATCCGGCATCCGTGATCACTCCGGAGTGCGTATATTCGTAGTAGTAACCATATTTTGTAATAAAATAGTTCCAGTTAGAAACAGTGATATATTTTTGAAAAATCAAGAAAAATAGGATAAAGAGAATTAGAAAGTGAATGGGATATCGAATTAAAGCTTACTGTGTCTATTTTGATATGAAGAAACGGAGAAGGAAAAGGAATTTTATATTCTGAGATATCTTAATTTTAGTGAGACTGGTTCTAATTAACTTTGTGGTTCCCTAATCTGTTTTGGAAAAATAATATAAAATTTTACAAAGTGAATTATCGGTTATAATTTATATGTATGGATTCCTTAGTGAGCCTATTTTAATTGGAAACAAGTGGAAGCAATATATGAAAACCGTACAGTGAGATATTTGAAATTAAGGTAAGAGAGGTCAGAATAGTTGGACAATGTAACAAGGGAAATTTTAAGGAATAAACTGTACTAAATGGCTAAACCAAAAATTCTGGAAAAATTTTAGTAAGAAGATATATGAGTCTAGTTTCAAGGAAAATTTATGGAGCTTAATTTCGAATTTCCTAACGCGAGTTATAGTCAATTTAGTCAGTATGACGCAGATGCACAGTTTCAAGTTTTATGTCCCAAATTAGTAATTAAGTCCGGGGTTGCGAAATTACAAAAATACCCTTGGAGGGTAAATTACCGAAATACCCCTAGGTTGCGAGATTATTGAATTACCCTTAGTGGGAAAAATTACCGAATTACAAAATTACCCTTATGTGCAGAATTACGAAAATACCCTTATGGGTCGAATTACAAAAATGCCCCTAATAGACCGATTTGATAGATTGCCTTAATGGGCCGATTTTGATATATGGCTAAATGGGCCAATTTGATATATGGCTAAATGGGCTGAATTTGATATATGGCATAATGGGCCGATTTTATAAAGTGTTAATGGGCCAAATTGTTTGTAATAAATCTTTGATGTTATTAATTATCGTTGTTATATTGTAAATATCATAATTTGCTATGAATGTTGCATTCACATAATTCTGAATGGGTTTGGGATATTGATGATTGGAGGAAGCTATTTGGTGGCTCTGCCACATATTTTGGTGACTCTATCACAATCTGTTTGGTGGCTATGCCACGTATATTCTGTTATTCTGGTGGATTCGCCACAAATTCTGATATTATAAATGGCTAAATGCCTGTGATTATAAATGGCCACTGGCCTGCGAATTATTATTATAAATGGAAAATTGCCTGCGTTTTGGTGTGTTAGCAGGGTGGGTTGACTTGATACCCACAGGTGTGTTGGTTGGTACGGCTGGTGTGTAGCGGATGGATTATTAGGTTGGTTTGGGATTGCATTACATTCATTTGATTCATTTGATATATTCTGTTTTGTAAATGGGCTTTGGCCCAATATTATGCTTAATGGGCTTTAGCCCAAGTTATTGTTAGATGGGCTCAGGCCTAAATTTTTTCTAAATGGGTTCAAGCCCAGTGAACAATGGTAAGGGGATATCTGATCGTGTCAAGTCGTCGATTTTAATATTTATAAAAGAATGATCGAACTCAGAGACTAACTATGACAACGATAGAGGAAAGTGCACCTACCTAACAAATTAGTATAGTTTAGGCAAGAATATCTTATCGAACCCAAGGAAACTAAAAGTACTACTACTCACTTTCTTTCTATTATTTAGCCAAAATATAGAGTGATTGATTTATTAAAACTAATGAAATACTTCAAACTAAATGCAAAGACAAAAGAACGAATTGGAGAAAGACTTTAGGAAAACTCAGTTGATGAAGACGATACCCTCAGGAAGAATCCACCTATGACTTCACTTATTATCTAACCCTAAACCATATGATTTCTTTACTTAGCTTGATCCGTGAGACTACCTAACCTATATTAAACCATCTCTCGAGGCAAATAACGTCTACCTTAGGTTAATTAGTGGAACTCTTGTTCTCTTATAACAACCCCATAAGGAAGCAGTAAATCGATCAATGGATTCCCATATTAGGTTTCACCCTAATTCGACAAAATCTCATAACCCTATCTCTAGGCGCTCGATCAACTCTGCTCAATTATGCTAGATCTACCCTTAGGAAGGGTCTATTCCTCCTCCACCTAAGCACATCAGATTGAATTAAGCAACATAATTAAGAACAAACTAAATATTTATCATATAATTTAGAAATCAAATAACAAAATCCATCATAGGTTTCATCCCCTTCAGGTATCTGAGGGGTTTATTTCATAACTAAATAAGAAAACATCTCAAGACAAAAGATAAAACAAAACATAAGAAATCCCTAAAACCCCCTGAAGGAATTAAAGAGGAGATTCTCCATCTTAAATAAAAACTCCGGCTTCTTGAGATGGATCAACTGGCTATCTTCAAGTGATTCCCTAAAAGATGAAAGCTTCGACAAAAGCCTCTGCCAAAGACGCCCCTTTATTGTCTGCCTTGGGTTGTTTATATAGGCTTTGGGATGCTATCCTTGGCTCCTAAGTACCTCCTTCAAGAAGAATTACTATTAGGGTGTTGGAGTAGACTTAGGAGTATGTTTCTTTGGCTTCAAGCATCCAATTTCAAGTGAATTGCTCATTCCCGCAGTAGGGGAACGGCTATGTCACACGCCCGTGTAAATCGTGGTTGGGTCGTGCCTTGATTCTGTTATTTTGGGCACGGCCGTGTAAGTCGAGATTCAGGCCGTGCTTCCAGTCTGTCGATTGGGACACGACCATGTAGATCGTTTGACACGCCCGTGTGTGGTAATAAGATGATGCGCGGCCATGCAACTCGTGAGTTGGGCCGTGCTCTAGGTAATCATCGAGACACGGGCGTGCAGGCTTTGTGCCAGGCCGTGTTGATTTATTGCTAAGCACCAATTACTCCGTTTTAATCCCGTTTTGTGTTCTTTTTATCCTCGGGTGCTTTCCTGAGTATAAACATGAAAAGAAAGGATTAAAAGCACCTTTTTACATAAACCAAGGGCTAAATCATACAAAAGCATATTAAATATGGGGTTAAAATATGTTACTTTTACAGTTTATCAAATACCCCCACACTTAAGCTTTTGCTTGTCCTCAAGCAAAATTCTCAACTTATAATTAAAACGAATTTTCCATATTTCATAATATTCATCAACAATGTCTCATCATAATTCATAGATAATTTATACAAGGATAATTTAACTCAAAGAGCCCTAAAGATTCAATTATGATAAGTCATACCTTTTTAGTACGAAAACATAGGTGTCTCCCCTTATCTGAATAATTACCTTTAATTCAAAACCGACAAGGATTGACATCCTCACTGAAGGTTCACTCAAATCACTCAAAGTGTTTAAGGTTCAGGAATAAGCACTCTAAGTCGAACCTGAAAAGTTAATTCCATAGGCTTGCCTGAAAATCAAATCTCCACCACTATATATGAGATGATACACAAATCAAAAGGTCTTTGCAAGGGTTGTAACGGGGTTAGGGTAAAAGGTGTGGATAAAGGCTGAATTAGAAGGTTAGAATCGAGATTGACTTGACAAATTACCTAACTAGAAATAATGAACTAATATAAGTACTTACATCAATTAAAAGCCAATAATACCTACTATTGATAATTATTCTATAATAACAGTATTTTTCCTCACTTGAAATTTGATAATACTTTAATACGAGATTTTCCTTCAACAATTGGAGTTTAAATGCTCTAAGATCTTTTATATACTACTTAATATTGAATAAACTTGGGTTTTTTTAGAATGAACCAAAACAAACATAATAGAAGGAACTTTGATAATTGAATAACCTAATTCGATAATTGATCAAATCAATTCTCGATAGAGGCTAGTCAAAAGAATGTTGATAACAAATACAAAGGGTTTTGGGTTGATATTAATGGGTGAGTCAATAAAAAGGTTGTTAGGATTCAACAAGGTTTACTAAGGGTTAATTTGTAGGTAGGCTTTTTAGTGGAGTGAACAGGTTAAAACCTAGGTGCCTTTATCATTTCAGTATATCAAATCATTAATGTGGTCTCAACATGCATAAACGAGGCAAGTTCTAGAATAACAGTTCAAAGTTGACATACTCATAATCAATAAAGTGAGCATGAAAGAGAATATATGCTCTATAAGGCTCAAATCTCACAAAAATTATGGGTGTTTTTGACATCAATCCCTATAAATTTTGAACTTCAAGGTGATACTCAAATTTAGTTCAACGACCTATCAATTTTTAATTTTTTAGAAAGTAGACTTATCATGCTCGATTCTCTAGTATTCTTCAAATTTAATCATCAATGCACAATTAACTATGACTTACTCTAAAACATATCAATAAAAATCATAAATCATTAGAAATTTCACCCTAATTAATAATATGAGAAAATATTTAAGATCAAGACTAAATTGTGGTTTTAAGAATTATGCAAAAGTTAGGCACTATTACCCCCACACTTAAGATGTACATTGCCCTCAATGTACAAAGATAGATAATGATAATTAGATGCCAAATCAAAAGATAAGTGGGGAAAGTAATATCGCTGAAACTGGATGATCCTGGCGTCTTTGGTGGTGGTGATGGTGTTTTCTATGGGTTCAGTGGTGTAGCTACCAAAAGCAATTTGCTAAATGAAGAAATTGGATAGCTTTGTGAAGATATAGCCAAGAGATCTAGAGAAATAATAATAATATACTAATAATATATTTAAAGATTAAGGAAATAAAAGAAGGAGACTAAGAAGAAAACTAAAATTGAAAGAAAAGACTAATGGACTAAGGAGTCCTTATTGTTAGATGGTTCGCTAGGTGGGTGTGACCTCGAAGGCTGTGGTGCATGATTCCCTAGCAGCCTTTAGAACCTAAAACCAAGAAATAATATGAAATAAATTAAATTAAGTAGAAAAGAAGTATAGATAAGGAAAATAAAGGAGACGAGAAAAGAAAAATAGAATCGAAAAGGTTTCGGAGACTCTTGGCGTGTCAATTAGCTGAAGTTGCCGCATTAACTCATGTTGAGGTCTCCTTTGAGGAGATGATGCTTACGTTTCTTTGGCATGATTTTGGTGTTTGCTCAAGAGTCTTTGGACCTTTTCTTATGGACAAAAAGAAAAAAAATTGAAAGAAAAAGAAGAAAACAAGAAGATGGGGAGAAGGGGAAGGGCTGTGGGGTTTAAATAAGATTTCAAGTTTGGCATGTTCCCACACCAATGTACCAAGGGTGTGTTGATTCACACGGCCGGTTCGCACGACCATGTTGTGGAGTGTGTTGTTCTTCAATGCCCGTTTGTTGATTGGCATGCCCGTTTCTAAAAGGCTAGGATATGAGCACGGATGGACTGCACGGGCGTGGTTTGCCCGTGCTCAATAAGTCAGTATCTTAGCACGGTTGTGAGGCACGACCGTGCTATTTTGTCAGTGCCCATGTTGTGGGTGGTTGGATCCGTAACACTGGGGGGGTGGTTGAACTAACTTGCACGGCTCTGTTTGGTCAGTGTGGTGGTTCCGGTGGTCCACACGGCCACGGGCATGGCTTTGTGTAAGGCCATGTGGCCTGGAAATCTACATTTTTGTGTTATTTTAAATGTTGAGAGAAGAGAGAAGAAAAAAAAAAAGAAAATAAATCTGAAACTAAATAGTTTTAGTGCTCGGGTTGCCTCCCGAGAAGCGCTTGTTTATAGTTTTAAGCTAGACTATCCTTGACTTTGAAAAATTTAGGGAGGTTTAAAGGTTTGAATATTTTCCTTCTTGCTGATAGTTTTATTTTCGTGGCAAAGTTTAGGTCGGGAAGTGTTTACCTTGAAGTTGCTGAATATTGGATTACTTACCTCGACTATCTCGTGTGGGAAAATATTGTGTACCTGAAGGAGTATTTCTCCCTTTTTCTTCATGTCTGTTGAAGTGATGTGAGGATTGCTTTTGTCTAACAGCACCTGGTCTCCTATTTTAAAGTGATTTGATGTCCCTATGAGCTCTTCTGGTGGTTCCTTTGGTTCTACTTCGTGTGGATCCAACTTTTCTTTGGTATGTATCTTCTGCTCTTCTAAATTGTCGATCTTACGGTTTTGTTTCTGGTGTGATTCTTCTGTGCCAACTTGGTGGCTATGAGTTGGCTCAGTTTTGATGCATTGTGATGTTTCCTGCGATGAAGGTTGAACAATTTGGTTATCTATTGAAATGACGTTCTTACATTCATCTTCTGTTGTTTTGGCTGAGTCGAGAGCTTGAAGATTGACCAATTCTTCTCCTATCTGACGTAACACCCAAACCCGGCCCATACGTCATTACCGGATCTGGTATGCTATAGGTTAAATCTTAAAAATATTGTTTCGATGGGTTTTGAAAAGTCTCAGTTTTTTTTCATTAATCGTGATATTTGTGAAAAGTTTGAAGAACTTATGATTTGCGTCAGTTGAGTTTGAAAAGCCCATTTATCATTTCATTTTATTAATATGACTTTGGAAAAACATAGGTTTATAAGCATGTGACTTATTAAGGGTGAAAATAAAATAAAGCGAGTAACACATAAATTGGAAACCTAAGTTACGGAGCCTTATTACAAAAATATTCCCAAAAATTTATATTTTAAACGAAAAGTCAAAGATAGTCTATGAAAATAATAATAGTCTTGATGGTCCCTCGAGTCCGCCTCCACTCCTATGTCCACGATCTACTGCTCATCTGTAGAGTGGGAAAAACATAAATGGGTGAGTCACAAAGACTTAGTGTGCAAAACTTGAAAACACATAAAAGCTTAGGGCCCACAAACACATTATGGGCCTTGGCCCATATACAATGGTAACAAAATATGTCATGCAACATGGCCCATCCAAAACCTAAGAGTCTATCCTCTACACACCCGCACCAACCATCATACGGTGGGGATTTCTACAATCAACCCTCCATCCGCTACACACCACGTCGACAAATGTGCTACACATCATAAAGACCGATCGCTAATGCGAACCTCAAAAAATACATTTTGTATTTCGACAGCTATGTTGCCTGTCATAAAGACCGATCGCTAATGTGAACCTTTGTGGAAAAGCCACCGATCGCCCCGCGACCTGCTCCCCTTCCATAAATCGATCAATCAATCCCATCCCATGCATACACACATACAAGAATCAAAACATTAAGCCATCTAACAGATCTCATACTTTCACATGCTTCGATACACAAAAAAGTTTCTATGATTACGTACTCGGCATCCCTTGCCTACCCTTTCTGGGTAACACAACTGTTCATATAGCCTCTCTTTTCGGCTTTTAGCCTATAGCATACATATAACATAACAAAGCTTATGTGTCAAGAATCTACACACCTTATTATGGTTAAGACGACATCCTCTATGTCGACACTGTCAGAAGCTGATACGACTACTATCTGCCTAAGATGCTATTCAGAAGCCGGTCCACAACCCGGTGACCAATCTCGAACGGCGGGCACTTCTTGTTTCTTAAACTTAGGGATTGGGTTTACAGACTCAATCCTCTCCTTTGCCTGATCCATATTTGATTCCATCCAAAAAGTCCTTGTCAGAATTACTATAGCGAAATAGAGTTGTTAAACCATATATGAGTTAAGATCTCAAATATGATAGCGAATCTAATAGGAATCTAAAGGAAACCCCTTACCTTGAAATCCCAAAATCGATAGGATACTTAGAGATTAACGGCTTCTGACTTTTTGAGATCCAGATGATTCGATCTACTATGATTTCCCGAAGTACCGCCCAAAAGAACATGTGATTAGAGAAGGGAAAAAGAATAGAAGAAAATCGGCACCTACCTTTACAGGGAATTCGAAAACTTCTAGGAGATTCCGGCTTTATGGAGAAATCGGCACAAGAGAAAAGAATGGAAAAAGAAAGTGAAATGAGAGGTTTCGGCTTTTGAAGAAAGTGAAGATGAGAGAAAGAATTGAGAGGTTTTAGCTTTTGGAAAAGAAGAGAGAATATAAATTGTAGAGAAAGAATGAGAATTTCAGAACAGAGAATGAGGAAAAGAACAGGGTTCGAATGCCAGAATTGAAGAGATACCACCCCTATTTATAGAGAATATCGGCACTTGCTTATCAAAACCCAAAAGTGCCCTTCCTGATAACTAATAATTAATCAAATAATAGAGGAAATTTCGGTACCCCTTTAACATGAAGAAACCGATTCCTTCCCCCCTCTAGGAGATGCAATTCCGGCCAACTCTGCTCTCAGCAGATAGCTCTTATCTTTTCTCTTTTACTTGATCTATTCACCTTTAGGAGAGGCCTAAATAACACCACCTCTCCCTACTATTATCAGCACAATATCCATATTACCCAACAGATAAATCTTCCTATAATAAAGCATCCTAGACCCCCCCACTCTCCTCTCCTTCTAACGCTAAAAACAATTAGAATAAATAAGTGGGTAATACGACTCGAACCTTGGATCCTCTTCCTGCTTTTCACGCCACTGTCCACTGGGCCACTAGCCTATTTTTGTGTTTTAATTCGAACAATATCTTTTAAGCCTGCACCTATCTAGCTTTCCACTAAAGTGCCCAAAATGTAATTTGATTAAGGCCTCACCAAACCCGAGCCCAATCAACCCCTTAAACACTCTAATTATCATATTGAACATAACACACATCAAATGCAAAGGCCCATTAATTTAGGATGTTACAGTTCTACCCCCTTAAAAGAATTTTATCCTCGAAATTACCTGATCCAAATAGATGCGGGTATTGCTATCGCACCGCTTCCTCCGGTTCCTACATAGCCTCCTCAGAGCCGTGATTCCGCCATAGAACCTTAACCAATGGAACCTTCTTCCTTCATAATACTTTGACATCACGATCCATGATTTTCACAAGTTCCTATTTAAAGGATAGGTCAGGTCTTACCTTGATTTCCTCTACAGGTACCACATGAGACGGATCTGAACGATGACGTCTTAACATAGAGACGTGAAATACATCGTGGATCTGATTCAATTCAGCAGGTAGCTCAAGCTGATACGCTACTGGTCCAACCCGTTTTAGCACCTGATAAGGTCCGATGAATTTGGGACTTAACTTACCCTTCCGTCCAAACCTTAATACTTTCTTCCATGAGGACACTTTCAAGAACACCCTGTCACCCACTGCAAACTCTATGTCCTTGCGCTTTAAATCAGCATAGGACTTCTGTCTGTCCAACGCTTCCTTTAGTCGAGCCCGAATTAGCTCAACCTTCTTCTCTGTCTTGGTAACCAACTCCAGACCCAAAATTCACCGTTCCTCTAATTCCGTCCAACAGGTAGGAGTACGAAACTTCTACCCGTACAATGCTTCATAGGGTGCCATCTGAATACTAGATTGGTAGTCGTTGTTGACGCAAACTCGCCAATGGCGTAAACTCCTCCCAACTACCTCCAAATCAATGGCACAACCCTTAACATGTACTCCAAGATCTCGAATCACCCACTCAAACCATCCATCGGTCCGAGGATGAAACGTCAGATCGAAATCCAACTTCGTACCCATCGTTTGATGCAACATCTTCCAAAACCTTGACGTAGACCTAGGATCTCAGTCTGAGATAATCGACACAGGTACTCCATGCAACCCTACAATCTCCGCTATATACAGCTTAGCCAACTTTTGTAAGGAATAATCGACCGAACCGGTACAAAATGAGCGGACTTCGTCAACCGATCAACGATCACCCAAACTGAATCTTTCCTAGTAAGTGTGAGAGGTAGCCCACTAACAAAGTCCATTGTGATCCTTTTCCACTTCCACTGAGGAATCTTCACCGATTACAACAATCCTGATGGTAACTGATGCTCGCCTTTACCTGCTGACAAGTTAAACACTTCCCCACTAATTCAGTCACCTCTCGTTTTAAGCCTGGCCACCAAAACTGCTCCCGTAAATCTCGATACATCTTACTCCCTCCAGGATGCATAGTGTATTGACTGCCATGTGCTTCTTGCAGGATCCTATGCCTCAATTCAGGATCTTTTGGCATGCACACTCTTCCTTGAAAACATAACATCCCTTCCTCATTCACACTAAATTCTATTGATTCATCACTTGCTCCATCCAGAAACTTCTCCTTCGGCAACTCATCAGTCTGCTGCTTTTCCTTAACCTGACTAACCCATGAGGGTTTTACTTGAAGTTTCGCCAATGAACTCCCATCTAGGGTGAGCAAACATTTCTCTCAAGCCAGAGATCACCTTACGGCTTAGAGCATCTGCCACCACATTGACCTTACCCGGATGATACTCGATCGAGCAATCATAATCCTTTAACAACTTGATCCATCTCCTTTGCCTTAGATTCAACTCCTTCTGTGTCAAAAGGTACTTCAAACTCCTATGATCCATGTAAATGATAGATTTCTCCCCATACAAATAATGCCTCCAAATCTTCAAGGCAAACACTACCGCCGCCAACTCCAAATCATGGGTGGGATAGTTTGCTTCGTGTGATTTTAACTGCCGTGATGCATACGTAACCACCTTTCCATCTTGCATCAACACGCATCCTAGTCCCTTGTGTGATATATAATAGTAAATCACAAATTCCTTCCCAGCCTCCGATTGAATCAACATTAGAGCCTCCGTCAATATCCTTTTTAACTTTTCAAAACTCTCCTGCTTCTTATCAGACCAAACGAACGAAACTCCTTTCCGTAGCAACTTAGTCAATGGTGCCGTAATCAGAGAAAATCCTTCAACAAACCTTCAGTAATACTCGGCTAAACCAAGGAAACTCCGAATCTCTACCACTGACTTAGACGGCTTCAAATCCAACACCGCTTCAATTTTTCAAGGGTCAACCCTAATCCCCTCTGTCGACACCACGTGACCTAGAAAAGTAACTTCCTTTAGCCAAATTTTACACTTGTTGAATTTGGCATAAAGTCGATTCTCCTCGTAATCAGTAGAACCACTTGCAGATGTGAATCATGCTCTTTCTCCGATCATGAATAAACCAAGATGTCATCAATAAAAACCATGACAAATCAATCCAAGTAGGGTTGGAACACTCGATTCATCATAT
This sequence comes from Gossypium rotundifolium, assembly GCA_025506655.1. Lineage (NCBI taxonomy): Eukaryota > Viridiplantae > Streptophyta > Magnoliopsida > Malvales > Malvaceae > Gossypium > Gossypium rotundifolium. Next base: position 16,822,068 of record CP106733.1, on the reverse strand, counting down.
CCATAAACGCTGTTGGTGCGTTAGTCAACCCAAATGGCATCACCATGAACTCGTAGTGACCGTAGCGAGTCTTAAAGGCCATCTTATGAATATCCGCCTCTTTGACCTTAAGTTGATGGTACCCTGACCTCAGATCTATCTTCGAAAAGACTGAGGCCCCCTTCAACTGATCGAACAAGTCATCGATCCTTGGTAATAGGTATTTGTTCTTAATGCTTAACTTATTCAATTGACGACAGTCAATGCACATACGCATTAAACCATCCTTCTTCTTAACAAATAACACTGACGCTCCCCAAGGCGACACACTTGGTTGAATAAACCCTCTATCCAACAACTCCTAGATTTGCGCTTTTAATTCCACCAACTTATTCAGCGCCATTATATATGGAGCAATAGATACCAGCGCTATTTCCAGAAGAAGATTAATTTCAAACTCCACTCCTCGATCCGGAGGTAATCCTGGAAGCTCTTCTGGGAAAACATCAGGAAATTCCTTCACCGTCCTAACGTCCTCAACAGTTAGGTCATTGGCTTCCAAAGCCCGTACAAACATTAGAACTACCTCGCACCCTTTTCTCACCATTCTTTCCTCTTTTAGGGCAGTTACCATGTTTGACAGACAATTTCCCCTTTCTCCTATCACCAACACTTCACCTCCCTCGGGGGTTCTTAACACCATATGCTTGGTTGCACAATCTATATTGACCTGATACTTCACTAGCCAGTCCATGCCTAAAATTAAGTCAAATTCCCCGAACGGTAATTCCATTAGATCCGTCAGGAAAACTACTCTCTAAACTTCTAAGGGTACCTCCCAATAAAGCTTATCTACCACCACAGATTGTCCTAGTGGGCTAATTACCGTCATCGCCCTAGGGGTAACTTTAGAATCTAAACTTAAAGTTTTAGACACACTACTAGCAACATATGAATGTGTCGACCCAATGTCAATCAATGCAGTATAAGGCAATCCAAAATTAAAACGATCAAGTTATAACATCCGTGCGTCGGCCTTCTCTCGATGTCCGGCAACAGACCAACCCCGACCGCCTCGCCAAGAGTTTCGCCTCTACCGGTGCTCCACGCCCGACCAAAACCATTACCACCTCGGCGGGACCACGACCTCTCAGAGTCGACCTCCTCTACCCGGTTGTGCATTTCCCTGTCCTACGAGTCCTACCTCATCTCGTGGCTGAGGACAATCTCTTATCTGATGGTCCAAAGAACCACACCTAAAGCACTTTCCACTGCCTGCCCAACACTCACCTATATGGAATTTTTCGCATCGGCCACACATTAGTGTTCGGTTAGCAGCAGGTCTTTTAACTCGTCTCAGTCCATCTGACCTAGGTCTTTTTTGAGTACGCATACCGTCCTCGCCGATCCAAAATTTCTCTTACCTCTGGCCCTATCTCTATCCCAATTCACTTTTTCGTCTGCTTTCACCTCCTCAGCTATTTTGGCCTTCTCCACAAGCACAACAAATTCTCGCTCTCGTTGTGGAGCTATCAACACACGTAGATCGTCCTTCAGGCCATCCTCAAAATGAACACATCTCTCATGCTCTGTGGCCACTATCCCTCGTGCATAACAGCTAAGGTGTAGGAATTCTACTTCATTACACCACTACCAACCTACTTCCTTGAACCAAGTTCAGGAATACTCTGTGCTGTGCATCCATATAGCTCGTCCCAATGTACTTACTTTGGAACGTCGTTCTGAAGTGATCCCAAGTGATATGGTCAGCTATAGCACCCTTCTTAACCGTAAGCCACCATTAATTTGCTTCATCCCGGATAAGAGACACCACTCCCTTCATCTTCTCTTCATTTGTAAAGTCGAGATCATCTACTATCCGCTCCATTGCTTCCAGCCAGTACTCCGCTATACTAGGAGCTACACTAGAAATTCCCTTAAACACTTCCGCCCCGTTGGCTCTCAGTCGCTCTGGCATAGACTTTCGGGCTCCTATGGCGATGCCTGCCCCAGTAACCCTCTCTAAGACTCGTAACATTGCCTGAGATACAGCATCATCTCCGGCCGTCTAATCATGAAATTTCACCTCCACAGCTGGTGACACTGGTACCTCATTCCCTGACTCGTGACCAAACCCTACGAGTTCTGACACAGCAATCCTGCCTCTACCTCAGCCACGCACACCACGTCCTCTAGTGCTCATTCTACCGTTCGTGATTTATCTTATTAAAAATTTTATGAATTAATAATTCTTTCTTCCACTAATCAATAACGGACAGTCTTATGGAAAGTAGTTTTAACAATAGTTCTTTCGAATTCAGATTCTATCTACAAGTTTAGTTCTCAAATCAGTATTTCCTAGTTCTAGAATACACATTCAATCAACATTCATCACACATCAACACACAAGCAGCATCATGAACTTACATTCATCACCTAGTGGTATTTTCGTCATTTCACTACCCAGGGGTATTTTTGTAATTTTAATCGACAGGGGTATTTTTGTAATTTTCCAAAATAAGGTATCTTGGTGATTTTACAAAATAGGGGTATTTTGGTAATTTGCAATTCGAGGGTATTTTGGTAATTTTACAAATTTTGGTAACTTCCATAATTTAGGGGTAATTTAGTAATTTCTCAAACAAGGGTACTTTGGTAATTTTCAATCAATGGTATTTCGATAAATTTCCTCAACCTAGGGTGTTTTGGATAATTTACAAAATCAGGGACATACAATTAATTTTACAAAAATAGGTCTTGGTCCCTTTCGGGTTTTAGTTATGAATTTTGGCCATCAACAAGTCCTCGTGGCTAAGGCTGACAAAACCACGCACTGTAGGATTCCGAAAAGAGGAGGTGAGTCACTAGGACCGCTTAAATACCAAGCTCTTCTTGGATCCAATCCTAGACATGCGATGCCTGCTTCCACACCCTAACCCCGTGACTTGTTCACGATATGTTTAATTATGAAAAATTAAGTCTTATGAGATTTGAAGAAGTGTTTATACTAAACCTAAAGCCCATCAACACTATCCTGCTAGTCTACGTCCATAAAGCCAATCAAGCCCATCATATATATCACATCAAAGGTTAGAGTACTTACCTGGGTGGATTGGGTGCCGGTAAACTCGAAGGCCATATCTTCCAAAACTTTTCTCAACTTACATTACTTTTATAAATTCCTACTAGACCCATTTCACAGCCTGATTTTTGAATTGGACTCTGATACCAAAAATGTAACACCCCAAACCCGGCCCATACGTCATTATCGGATCTGGTATGCTACAGGTTAAATCTTAAAAACTTTGCTTCGATGGGTTTTGAAAAGTTTTAGTTTTTTTCATTAATCTTGATATTTGTGAAAAAGTTTGAAGAACTTATCATTTGCGTCGGTAGAGTTTGAAAATCCCATTTATCATTTCATTTTATTAATAAGACTTTGGAAAAACATAGGTTTATAAGCATGTGACTTATTAAGGGTGAAAATAAAATAAAGCGAGTACCACATAAATTGGAAACCTAAGTTATGGGGCCTTATTACAAAAATATTCCCAAAATTTATATTTTAAACGAAAAGTCAAAGATAGTCTATGAAAATAATAATAGTCTTGATGGCCCCTAGTCCGCTTCGGCCCCATGTCCACTTCTCATCGCTCATTTGTAGAGTGGGAAAACATAAATGGGTGAGTCACAAAGACTCAAGCAGCAAAACTTGAAAACACATAAAAGCCTAGGGCCCACAAACACATTATGGGCCTTGGCCCATATACAATGGTAACAAAATATGTCATGCAACATGGCCCATCCCAAAACCTAAGAGTCCATCCTCTACACACCCCAGTACCAACCATCACATCGTAGGGATTTCTACAATCAACCCTCCATCTGCTACACACCACGTCGACAGCTGTGCTGCCTGTCATAAAGACCGATCGCTAATGCGAACCTCGAAAAATACATTTAGTATTTCACAGCTATGCTGCCTGTCATAAAGACCGATCGCTAATGCGAACCTTTGTGGCAAAGTCACCGATCGCCCCGCGACCTGCTCCCCTTTAATAAATCGATCAATCAATCCCATCCCATGTTTACATACATACAAGAATCAAAACATCAAGCCATCTAACAGATCTCATACTTTCACATGCTTCGATACACATAGAAAAGTTTCTACGATTACGTACCTAGCATCTCTTGCCTACCCTTTCTGGGTAACACAACTGTTCATATAGCCTCTCTTCCGGCTTTTAGCCCATAGCATACATATAACATAACAAAGCTTATGTGTCAAGAATCTACACACCTTATTACGGTTAAGACGACACCTTCTATGTCACACTGTCAGAAGCCGATCGACTGCTATCTGCCTAAGATGCTGCTCAGAAGCAGTTCCACAACTGGGCTACCAACCTCGAATAGCGGACACTGCTTGTTTCTTAAACTTAGGGATTGGGTTTACGGACCCAATCCTCTCTTTTTCCTGATCCATATTTGATTCCATCCAAAAAGTCCTTGTCAGAATTACTATAGTGAAATAGGGTTGTTAAACCATATATGAGCTAAGATCTCAAATATAATAGCGAATCTAATAAGAATCTAAAGGAAACCCCTTACCTTGAAATCCCAAAATCGATAGGATACTTAGAGATTAACGGCTTTCGACTTTTTGAGATTCGGATGATTCGATCTACTATAATTTACCGAAGTGCCGCCCAAAAGAACATGTGCTTAGAGAAAAAGTTAAACTAAAGATGACCTATCAATCAACTAGCCATTCAGCTACAGTCTCAAAATCAAAAGAGAAGGGAAAAAGAACAGAAGAAAATTGGCACCTACCTTTATAGGGAATTCAAAAACTTTCAGGAGATTCTGGCTTTATGGAGAAATCGACAAAAGAGAAAAGAATGGAAAAAGAAAGTGAAGTGAGAGGTTTCGACTTTTGAAGAAAGTGAAGATGAGAGAAAGAATTGAGAGGTTTCGACTTTTGGAAAAGAAGAGAGAACAGAAATTACAAAGAAAGAATGAGAATTTTGGCACAGAGAATGAGGAAAAAAATAGGGTTCAAATGCCGAAATTGAAGAGATACCACCCCTATTTATAGAGAATTTCGGTACTTGCTTATCAAAACCCAAAAGTGCCCTTCCTGATAACTAATAATTAATCAAATAATAGGGGAAATTTCAGCATGCTTTTAACATGAAGAAACTTATTCCTTCCCCTCTAGGAGATGGAATTTTGGCCAACTCGCTCTCAAAGAGATAGCTCCTATCTTTTTCCTTTATCTTGATCTATTCACCTTTAGAGAGGCTTAAATAACACCACCTCTCCCTACTATTATCAAGACAATATCCATATTATCCAATGATAAATCTTCCTATTTTAAAGCATCCTAACCTCCCACTCTCCTCTCCTTTTAACGCCAAAAATAATTAGAATAAATAAGTGGGTAATGCAACTCAACCTTGGATCCCCTCATCGCTTTTCACGCCATCGTCCCATCGGGCCACTAGCCTATTTTTGTGTTTTAATTCGTGAACAATATCTTTTAAACCCGGACCTATCTAGCTTTCTACTAAAGTGCCCAAATGAATTTTGATTAAGGCCTCAAGACAAACTCGAGCCCAATCAACCCCTTAAACACTCTAATTATCATATTGAACATAACACACATCAAATGCAAAGGCCCATTAATTCAGGATGTTACATGCGAAGTATGAGTTCACCTGTGGCAATATCAATTTTAGTTCTAGCAGTTGCTAGAAAAGGTCTTCCTAGAATTAATGGAATTGAATTATCCTCATCCATGTCAAAAATAACAAAATCTACTGGGAAAATAAATTTATCGATTTTTACAAGCACATCTCCGATAATGCCCCTAGGAATTCTAATAGTTTTATCAGCTTGTTGAATACTCATCCTAGTTTGTTTGGGCTTCCCTAGACCTAGTCATTTAAACAATGTATAAGGCATGACATTTATATTTGCCCCTAGATTAGCTAACGCATTATCAATAGTTAAACTACCACTTAAGCATGGAATCGTAAAACTCCCTGGATCTTTTAGTTTCTGTAGTAGTCTATTCTGTAGCATTGCTGAGCATGTTGCGTTCAATTTCACATGGTGCTCTTCATCTATTTTGTGTTTGTTCGTTAAGAGCTGCTTTAAGAATTCCTTGAATCGGGCATCTGAAAAAGAGCTTCAAAAAGAGGTAAGTTAATATGTAATTTCTTTAGAATTTTTAGAAACTTACCAAATTGTTCCTCTGAATCCTCTTTTTTAAATGCTGTGGGATAAGGTATGTGAGGTCGGTATTATTTGATTATTGGTTTTGGCTTTTCATGAGCTACCTCTATTTTACCTTTTTCTTCATTGGTTTCTTGCGCTGATGTGGGCTTGTCTACCTTTGTACCCTCTTGAGATGTGATGGCTTGGATTTGTTCTTTTGGGTTTATTTTTGTGTTACTTGGTAAACGTCCTTATTGGCATTCAGAAATCAACTTTGTAAGATGTCCCACTGGCCTAGTAAGTTCTCCAACTTGATTCTCGATTCCTTTGATCAATTTTTATTGTTCATCACGTGTTGCTTCACCTTTTGGAGACAAGAATCAGAGTCGCCATGAATTTTGTCAAGATCTCTTCAAGATTTGATTTCTTTTCTTGTGGATAGGGCTGATTTTGGTAATTTGGAGGAGGTTGCTGCCTTTGATTTCCTTGTCCTCCCCACAAAAAATTTGGGTGGTTCCTCTAACCTGCATTATAAGTGTTACTATAAGGATTATTATTAGATCTGAAATTATTGCCTATATAGTTTGTTTGCTCGTTGTCTGCTCCTGGTTGGTAGGGTGGGTACTCAGAATTTGCCACATCCCTACTCACTTCGCATTGCATTACTGGATGTACCTGCGAAGAACATAAATTATCAAGTTTTTTATTCATTAACTCCATCTGCGCTAATAAAGATTGTTATTTGCGTCTATGTTAAAAACTCCGACTAATTTTGTCAGTTTGGCTCTTGTAATTTACCATTGATAAGTGTTCAATGACATCTCCTCAATAAAATCGTAAGCCGCTTCGTAAGTTTTGTTGTTCAAAGTTCCACCTACCGATGAGTCAATCATTTGTCTAGTTGGAGAATTTACACCATTGTAAAAGTTTGGACTTGAAGCCACAAAGGTAATCCAGTGGTGTGAGCATCTCCTTAGAGATCCTTGTATCTTTCCCATGCATCATATAATGTTTCGTGTCATTCTCGCACAAAAGATGATATGTCATTCCTAAATTTAGTCATTTTTATGGTGGAAAATATTTTAAAAGAAATTTTTCTACCATTTGTTCCCATGTGGTGATTGACCTCATGGTAATGAGTTCAACCAACGCTTTGCTTTATTCCTTAATGAAAAAGGAATAAACAAAGACGTATGGCATCATTAGAAATGCCATTTATTTTGAATGTATCACAGAATTCTAAAAAATTAGATATATGAGTGTTTGGATCTTCATCCTGCAAACCATCAAATTGAATAAACTGTTGAATCATTTGTATTGTGTTAGGCATTAATTCAAAATTATTAGCAGCTATAGCTGGCCTGACAATACTAGATTTTGCTCCGTCAACTTAGGTTTAGCATAATCATACATAGTACGCAGAGCATTCTGTTGTTGCACATTTGGTGGATTGTTTTCATCCATCCCTTCAGTAGGATTGGTTTTTTCTTGTTATTCTTCTCTTTGGTAGTCTAGAACTCGTCTAATTTCTCTGTGATTTTTGCGAGCGGTAGCTTCAATGTCACTTTTGTATTCTAATGGTCCTATTGGGTTTCTTCTAGTCATAAACTAGAGGTACCTGCTAGGATAAGAAAGAAAGAGAATTAAAAAAAAATTAATCTAAGAAATAAAAATAAATTGCGTAAATAAGAAAAGTATGGCTAAAGTAATAAAAATAGAGCTTTCTTAATATTTTAGGAGTTTCCGACAACAAGAGCCAAAAACTTGATCGTGTCAAACAAATGCTTTTAATATTTATAAAAGAATGATCGAACTCAGAGACTAACTATGACAACGTTAGAGGCAAGTGCACCCTCTTAAAAGAGTATAGTTTAGGCAAGAATATCTTATCGAACCCAAGGGAACCTAAAAGTACTACTACCGACTTTCTTTCGATTATTTAGCCATAAATATGGAGTGATTGATTTATTAAAACTAATGAAATACTTAAAACTAAATGTAAAGAAAAAAAAATGAATTGGAGAAAGACTTTAGGAAAACTCAGTTGATGAAGACGATACCCTTAGGAAGAATCCACCTATGACTTCACTTATTATCTAACCCTAAACCATATGATTTCTTTACTTAGCTTGATCCGTGAGACTCCCTAACCTATATTAGACCCTCTCTCGAGGTGAATAACGTCTAACCTTAGGTTAATTAGTGGAATTCTCGTTCTCTTATAATAATCCCCTAAGGAAGTAGTAAATCGATCAATAGATTCCAATATTAGGTTTCACCCTAATCCAAAGAAAATCTCGTAACCTCATCTCTAGGCTACCGATCAACTCCGCCAATTATGCTAGATCTACTCTTAGGTAGGGTCTATTCCTCCTCCACCTAAGCACATCGATTGAATTAAGCAACATAATTAAGAACAAACCAAATACTTATCATATAATTTAGAAATCAAATAACAAAATCCATCATAGGTTTCATCCCCTTCAGGTATCTGAGGGGTTTAGTTCATAACTAAATAAGAAAACATCTCAAGAGAAAAGATAAAACAAAACATAAGAAATCCCTAAAACCCCCTGAAGGAATTAAAGAGAAGATCCTCCGTCTTGAATAAAAACTCCGGCTTCTTGAGATGGATCAACTGGCTATCTTCAAGTGATTCCCTAAAAGATGAATGCTTTGGCAAAAGCCTCTGCCAAAGACGCCTCTTTAATGTCTACCTTGGGTTGTTTATATAGGTTTTGGGATGCTATCATTGGCTCCTAAGTACCTCATTCAAGAAGAATTACTATTAGGGTGTTTAAGTAGACTTAGGAGTATGTTTCTTTGGCTTCAAGCATCCAATTTCGAGTGAAATTGTTCATTCCCGCGGCAGGGGCACGGCCATGTCACATGCCCGTGTAAATCGTGGTTGGGTCGTGCCTTGATTCTGTTATTTTGGGCACAGCCGTGTAAGTCAAGATTTAGGCCGTGCTTCAGGCCTGTTGATTGGGACACGGCCGTGTAGATCGCTTGACACGCCTGTGTGTGGTAATAAGATGATGCGCGACCGTGCAACTCGTGAGTTGGGCCGTGCTTCTAGGTAATCGCCGAGACACGGCTGCAAGCGTGCTTTGTGCCGTGGCTTTTGATTTCTTGCTAAGGCCCATTATCTGCTTTTAAGCCGCTTTGTGTTCTTTTTATCCTCTGGGCTTTCCGAGTATAAACATGAAAAGAAAGGATTAAAAGCACCTTTTACATAAATCAAGGGCTTAATCATCCAAAAACATATTAAATATGGGGTTAAAATATGTTACTTTTACGCTTATCAATTTCACATCGAAGTTCTTGTAACTCACTCCCCTTTCTCTTAACCCTTGTAGGTAATGCTCAAAGGATTTGAGGACTTGGGGCCATGGATGACTCGGTGGAGGCCATACTTCAGTAATGGTGTTATTAAAATTTATATTTCTATTTCGTTTACTTTACTTCTTTACTATTTTGGGATGCTTTTATTATTTTTTCTTAAATTGTTTAAAAGGTATTTTCTAAAAATATAAATAATGGTTTTCAAAATTTGATTAATAAATGGATTTTATAGCAAACTTTTACAAATAGTTTAATGCGGATTCTCCTTCAAAATTTCAACGTCATTTTCAAAAGTCACAGTTAAAGTTCACTACCTTGATTTTCGACTCATCAATCAACCTCTCAAAAATACTTGTATTTTATCTACGTTTCCGCAATGTTTTCAAAATGCTTCTGCAACTCTATTTCCAAACGTTATATTTTCTTAAATTGCTTATTTTAAATATGTTTTTGCAACCAAAAAGATTTTTAAAGATAATTACGTTTTCAAGTAGATAACAATTGCTTAAGTGTTTTGGGTTTTAACAAAGAGGCTGTACTTCTCAAACAAGTTTTTAACAATCACAATGATGGTTTTGAAAAAAAAACACTCGCATGTGACATGCCAGATTCGGGCCTAACTTCTAGGCCGGGTTTGGGGTGTTACATTTTATGGTATTAGAGCCAGTTTCAAAACTCGGCTGTGGTTTGGGTTCAAAAACATTTTCCAAAGTCGTTTTAGATTTTAAATTTAAAATGCATGTTCTAAAAGAAGTATGGTACCACGGGTATCTGGCACTAAGTCAAGTAAGTATTTGTTTTCATTTTATTATTATTGTGGTATGACTGTAGTAAGACAATTTTATGAGACAGTAGTACACTAGAACTGTTAGCCTTAGGAGTTGAGACTATAGAGATTGAGACTTTAGGATATGTTTTGTAAAAATAACTTTACTTCCTATACTCCATAAAACACCTGCTTAATAAACATTGAATAGTATATCGATTCATAAAACTCGTAATAAGATTAAATCGACTTAGTGAATATGAGCAATAGAAGACGTGGACGCGGTAGACGTGGACATGGTAGAGGCCGAGGTGCTGGGACTAGATCTTCAGCATTGGGGCATGATTCCGAAAGGAAGGCATTGGCATCGCCAGTAGCTGGGACGGGACCTCATGATCGAGCTAGGGTTGATGAGCTGACTCTGATAGTTTAGAAGGTATTGAAGGAGGTTAAAGGAATCGGTGAAGCACTTTGAGTTGGGTCTGTGGTCTGTAAGAAGAAAATAGATTGCGGTTCTTTTGCGTTGTAGTTTTGTTCTGTAAAGCGCGTTAAGGCACGTCCAAACTTTTCAGCTTGCGATTATTGCAGAAGGCATCATCCAGGTGAATACTAGAGGAAGTCAGGAGCATGCTTGAGATGCAGGTCTAAGGAGCATAAGGTTCGAGATTGTTTCATCACCATCAAGTCAGGTATGTTTTGGTTGGATGTGATGATTGAATGTAGAAATATTTTAGGTAAAAGTGGTAGTTAACTGCTTGCTTCTGTGGTTAGAAATTTGATGATGTGAAGAGTTTCCAAGATTAAGATAGAAAGCGAATCAGTGTTATTAAGATCAGAGTGCGCAACGAAAGCTTAGTGGTGCGACTTAAGTTATGCGGTTAGTAGTTGGTTGGAAATTTCGAGGACAAAATTTCTTTAAGGAGGGTAGAATTGTAACATCCTGAAATTGGGCCTAGTAGGATTGGGCCCAATGGGCCTTGGGTGTAAGAATGTTTAAAAATTTTGAGAATATGAGAATGACGTTGTTGCAAATTGGACTTATTAGATAAGTGAATTTGGAAGGTTACGGGGTTTCTATGAAGTCTCAGGTTTAATTAGGCCTTGGGAAAAATTTGGTATTTTAGCATTTTAAGGAGAGATGGTAAGTAGCTTCAAGGCTTATAGAAATAAATGAGTAAATTGTTAGCATAAATGAGCAATTAGTGAAGAGGTTATGGCATCACATGAAGTACCTTAAGGGAAGAGGTTCAATCCCATTGTGTGCAAATTTTGACTATTATTTTTGCATGCTCTCCTTAAGTGTCAGCCAAGAGGTATATATGACAAGGTGGACTTCTTTATTTTTGGTAAGGTGGCTAAGGAAATAAGGAAAGGTTGAGGTTGGGGAAAAGAATCAAAAGAAAAAGGAAAGTATGGGGGACATGTTGGCACAAAAAGGGGAGAATGTTATGGAAAGTGTGGTTGGCCAAATGTTTGACCAATATTGTAATGGATGTGGACGATTTTGGGGGTAGATAGGTAGCTGAATTTTTACTTTGGCATTTGGTAAGGTCTTGGTATTGTTTTGGCCAAAAATCCTATTTGTAACTTTTGTGTCATCTTCTTCCAATTTTCTTTTCTCTTTGTCGAAACCTCCTAACACAATTGTGCATCTTTCTTCTCTTTTTTTTAGTCAAATATTCATCTTTTGTTCATCTTCTTTTGATAGCTGAATTTCTATCATCTTCTATTTTCCCCAATTTTTTGTGTGTTGGACATCTCTCCTTGGTTGAATTGGAGTTCTAATGGGTGGCCTAATACCAAATCCTTGTCGATTCATTCGTTATCATAAGCCAATTGGTGGGAATCGGGATTATCATCAATTAAGGTAAGGAGTCTTTTCATAGTCCATTTGATATTGCTATTCGGTTATGGTGTTAATCGGATTGAAAGTTTGGCTAATCGATTATGTTGTTAGGCACGAAATCACTCGCACTACAGCAAAATAGACTTTTAGCGGCATTTTTAGTGGCGTTTTAAAGGAAAACGCCGCAAATATTATACATTAGCGGCGTTTAAAGGAAAACGCCGCAAAAAAATGAGCATTAGCGGCGTTTATTTACAAAACGCCGCAAAAAAAGATAAGTAGCGGCATTTATTCGTAAAATGCCGCTAAAAGTTTGAGCATTAACGGCGCTTTTCTAAAAACGTCACTAAAAGTCTGAGCATTAGCGGCTTTTTTCTAAAAACGCCGCTAAAAGTCTAAGCATTAGCGCGCTTTTGTAAAAATGCCGCTAAAAGTCTGAGCATTAGCGGCGCTTTTGTAAAAATGCCACTAAAAGTTTGAGCATTAGCGGCGTTTTTTTAAAAATGCCGCTAAAAGTCTGAGCAGTAGCGGCGCTTTTGTTAAAATGCTGCTAAAAGTCTAAGCATTAGTGACGCTTTTGTAAAAACGCCGCTAAAAGTCTGAGCATTAGCGGCGCTTTTGAAAAATGCCGCTAAAAGTATGACTATTTTTATATTTATATATTAAATAATTTCTTATATAATCGTAAAAGAGATATATTAATTTTAAAATATTAAATTAATTATCATTATAGTTTATGGTTTAGCATATATAGTTTAAGGTGTAAGGTTTAGGAGTTACTATTTTAATGTTTAGGGATTATGGTTTATGATTTGCGCTTAAGGTTTAAGGGGATATGTTAGGGTTTCATGGGTTAAAAGTTTATAGGTTGATGGGTTTAAAGGTAAATGGTTGAGGGTTTGGGGTTAATAGGCTAAGGATTTAGGTTATGGGATAGGGTTCTATGTGTTATGATTTAAGGTTAGGTTAGGGTTTTGGTTAGTTTATAGTTTAGGGTTTATTATTTTAGAGTATGGGATTTTAGATTTAGTGCTTAAACCATATCGAATAATAAAGTTAGAGTCTTAGTGTTTAGGAGTTAAGTATTAGGATTTTGATAAAATAGATAAAATTATATTATTTTAGGGTTTAGGTTTTAGATTAAGTTATTTCTTTAATTACTTCGCAATGTAATATATATATATGAGTTAAGGTGTATAATTTAGGGTTATATGGTTTAAGGGTTGTGGTTTAATGTTTAAGGGTTAATGGTTATAGGGTTTAAGTGTTAAAATTTAATATCTAAGGGTTAATGGTTATGGGGTTTAAGGGTTAAAGGTTATGGGTTTAAGGTTCAAGGACAAGTGGTACAAAGGTAGGCGTTAGGGTTTAATTTAATATATTAATATTATGATTATATATAGTTTAAATTATTTAATAGATAGATAGATAAACTTTATATATATTAAATGGTTTAGGTTTTAAGGTTTAATTGAGATTTGTAAAATGATGAAATTATTTGAAATGTTAAAAATCAAGAAAAATAAAACTCAAAAACAAAAAGTTTATAAAAATAAAAAATTGAAATACATGGAAATTGTCATACAAGTTGTTATGTTTAAAAAATTTAAAAGTTTAAGTCGTCATTATTTTTTACAAAATAATGCTTTAATTTTATTTTTTCTCAAATTAATAATTTAAATTAAACTATTTAAAAATTGAGGTGAACATTAACTAAAATAAAATTAGTATTAAAATGAAAAAATTATACAAATTTAAATACATTACCTTTTACCGCCGACTAAAATATGTATATTACAAATAAAAATATTGAAGTACATAATAATATTAATAGTAATTTTTTTAAATATCATAGTTTATTCAACGCTATTTATATACTTTATTTTTATTTGTTGATAGTTACAGAATAATCATATAATATATTTTCACATACAAATAAAAATCATCCAATAACAATTAAAATAATAAAAGGCACAAACAGAGAGCAATACTAAGACTGCTTCATTTTGATTTTTAGTATGCTTTTAAAAAACGCAGAAGAAATTATTATATGATTAAACGACGCAGCTTTATATGTGTTATTAGTGGCGCTTTGTTCAAAACGCCACAAAATATATCAAGCATATGTTTTAGTGGCGTTTTTATAAAAACGCCGCAAATAAGTTGTCATTAGTGGTATTTTATCATAAGTTACCGCAAATTTTCACTCACCTAACTACGCTTTTTTTTAGCCCTAAATTTCAAGTCGATTAATCCCGATTTTTTCAGCCTAAGTTCCTAAAATTTTCTCTACCAAATTTCCCAATTTCCCCAACCTCTTCTTCCCACTTCCCCAATTTCGTGATTGAATCAGATAGAAATTTTTGTCGCCACTTGCTTTTGCTACTATTTTGTTCTTCCATCTTCCCAAAAGTCCGAGACCTTGAAGGAGAAACCTACAAGTTAAAATTTCTTCCTTGACCGTGAGAAGGCAAATCGGTGGTGAAAGGTAGGGTACGCCTTCATGTTTTCTGTTCTTATTCATTCTTTTTTATCATGTACATACACATATTTTTTTCTCCATCTTAAGGACTTTTTAATGTTTTAGGGTTGCCTATTTTTGATCCATTCTTTTATGTAAATCCATGCATTACTACTCGTAATTGAAGCATGCCCATTTGATTGACTGCAATTGCAACTGCAACGAACAAGGTACATTCCTCTTTCGCTTTTATATTATTTTAAGCAATCGAAAAAAAATTCCCTTTATCGAAAACATTTCAAGAAACCGAAGTTTTGTGTCTTTCACATATTTTCTCCAACAATCAACAATGGTGTTCATTCTCTTAAACATACAAAAGGCCAAAATTGTAGGTTCAAGTAGTTGTAGTACCAAAATTAATAAAAGGTAACTTCTTGATTGTGAGTGGTGTGGATATGTTACTCATGAAATAATAATATCTTTCACCAAGGGAGGGATGAAAGGCTTAGATCAAGCTTTGTTTAGATTAATAGGTCTATTTAGTAGATTGAAAAACATTTAGGGGTTAAAGTTTTAGGTTTAGGTTTAGGTTTAGACATTCTATATTTACTTAAAGGTGAAGCATTCATTGAGATTTTTATTTAATTTTCCTTTAGTCCCTACTAGTAATTAGCCATTGTTGAGTTATCAAATCAACGTTTCTTTAAGAAGCTTAGAACATAAAATTGAATAGGTAAAACACTACACAAGCCACCACTTTAATTAAAATTTCTTTACCTTATGTAGAATGTTTTCTTTACCTCATTTGCTGCTCAACAAAATTAAATCATAAGTTATATGATTAAAAAAATAAAACATGCCAACTCAAAAACTTTGACTACACCAATATTGTTGTTTTATCTGTTGTTTCAACATGAGGTGAAACATAAATTTAAAATTAATATTGTTTTATGAATAAGGATGAATTAACTTATAATCATGAGATTGGCATGTCTTTCATATTGAAAGAAGGCTTGACGATGCAATCTATAAGTAGCCATTAGTCTGAGACCAGTGTTTTTTATTCAATATTTATCATTTATATACAAATGGTTGAATAAAAAAGAGTTGGTTTACTGCTTTTCACTGCTCAAATTAGAATATCAATTTGGTAGCTTGTTAAATTCGAATTACCAATTGGTTTTGAACATGATTTAACACAAATTCATATAAATTAATAAAAATTTAAATTTAAGCTTCATAGATAGTAAAACATACTTATTCGCCTTTGGATGGCCATTGAAGGTGTGGTAGTTGGAATGAGAAAGAAATTATGTTGATTAGTCCTCGCTCACATGAATTCCAACTTTAATCTTTTAAATAACCTCTACAATAATGTAGAAAATACATAATTTGTCATTTAATTGAAATAAGGTATCTACATGGATGTTGTTGTTTACTTTGAGGGGAAATTAGTTTCATTCGTATTGAAATGGTCAATTAGCCATCATAATCATTGGTTTGTGAAATGATTGGAGGAAACTTTCTAAATTGGAGATGTTGGATCATTTACAAACAAATGTATAATCCATGTAATGAATGCCCATGTTACTCAAATTGACCAAGCAGTGCAAAGGATTTTATTACTCTGCAACTCCCAACCGCCTTAACATTTATATATGAATAGATAATAAATTTAAGTTGTTCCTTGGGGCTTCAAATATTAATTTCCATGTCAATGTCCTTTTCGTCAGGTGAGCAAGTGTTCATGTCATAGTATACTTATGCATGTCCATGCTTCATAGATTTTATGTTTGCTTATGGCACACACAAACAATTGTATTTAATTACATGAAAATAGATACTTTTTTTAAATGGACATATGTCTTTTGACAGCAAACTGAACAAAATGAATAAGCAGTGTTGAGAGCAATCTTAGTGTTAGCAGCCAACGTAATAAGTTGGCTTAGAAGGTGTTGTTCCTTTATTGCTTTATTATGTTAAACTAATGCAGAAATATGTATTATTTTAGGCAAGTCGACTTAGATTTGCTGCATCCATTTCCTTATTGTTTGGAATTATGTATTTGTTTGGTTTCTTTTCCCCCAAATTCTTCCATATCAACAGCCCAATTTTGTTTATTGTTCTTTATATAATCTCATTCCACCACTCTTTCTGCAGCCCCAAATAAAAATAGTCTTTACTTTATAAAGTTTGTATTTTTTATAAAGTTATAACATTTATTCTTCTCTTCTCATTTTCGAACCAATTATGTGTTTGATTAATGTTTCTTAATGACAAGAATCTAACCATTTTGTTTTATAAAATGATGTTTGTAGATAAGAAGATATTTAAATGTTTGATTCTCGTATTTGATCTCAAGAAGTTGGCGCACCATTTGTGACATTTCTTGGGGTTGTCTTCATTTGGCATTTTATGTGTTCTGTAAACATTTCTTAGAGGTATGTATATGTTGTTTAAGCGATTTGAATTGTTTAAATTTTCGTTTTACAGTAGTTGCTAAAGTTAATCAATTCAAAATTTCCAATTGTTTTATAAAATGATGTTTGTATATAAGAAGATATTTGGGGCTGTTTGATTCTGGTATTTGATCTCAAGAAGTTGGCAGCACCATTTGTGACATTTCTTGGGGTTGTCTTCATTTGGCATTTTATGTGTTCTGTAAACATTTCTTAGAGGTATGTATATGTTGTTTAAGCGATTTGATTTGTTTAATTTTTCGTTTTACAGTAGTTGCTAAAGTTAATCAATTCAAAATTTCCAATTGTTTTATAAAATGATGTTTGTAGATAAGAAGATATTTAAATGTTTGATTACGTATTTGATCTCAAGAAGTTGGCGGCACCATTTGTGACATTTCTTGGGGTTGTCTTCATTTGGCATTTTATGTGTTCGTAAACATTTCTTAGAGGTATGTATATGTTGTTTAAGCGATTTGAATTGTTTAAATTTTCGCTTTACGAGAGTTGCTAAAGTTAATCAATTCAAAATTTCCAATTGTTTTATAAAATGATGTTTGTATATAAGAAGATATTTGAAATGCTTTGATTCGGCTACCCATGTGCTATGCTATACAACTTGTTGACATAATTGTTGCTGAAAACCGGTTTGTGTTTAACTCTATAGGCGTTCTACAATTAGCACGTAAGTATGTTGGCGCTTATATCGACCATTTATTTAGTTTTAGTCATTTTTCCGGAGACATTGTTCAAAGTCGTTGTTTGTTCTTTTGGCGTTTATCCAATATAAGCTTTCATTCTAATTCAACAAATTTCATTTGCGTGTTTTGTATAGTAATCAAGCTTAAGTTGCAACGGATTGACGAAAAGTCGTACTTATCTCGTAAGTGTCAAACACATTCAATCGTTGAAAATGATTTTACACCATTTTACACCTATTAATTTATCAACCGATTCGTACCAATTTGCGCCTCTATTTTTGGTGATAGTGGAGTAGAGTAGCTTCTTGAAATTATTAAGGTACTTTTGGTTCAAAATTATGATCAGTAACATCATACCATGATGAATTTGTTTAAATTGCTGTCGAAATTGTTGTTTATTATCCTGCTTGGTTGGTATATATGCTATTTATTATTTTGCTGTCTTAAAAAAAAGATTCAAAGTATATAGGCTGGAAACCTAACGGGTTGCCATATATCTCATTGTAAGATATAATGGATCCTTCCAAGTGTAACAATGCCACGTATGATGAATCTTCAAAAATGTCTGTCCAAATTGCTGTTTACTATCCTGCTTGGTTGGTAAATGTGTTGTTTATTACATCGACCATTTATTTAGTTTCAGTCATTTTTTTATATTATAAAATGCGTGGTTGGTATTTATTTATGTAGCAATATAATATAAAATGTGATGTTAAGCATTTTAGTTAGTTTTCTTACGATTTCGCTTTTTAATATAAAAATCAAATTAAGATAACAAACAAATTATTATCAATGAATACTTTGATAGTGATTAAGCTTCGATATTTTATGAAAACAACATTGGTTTATAATTTGATACCAACATCTTAAATATTCGAATATGGTAATATATTATGTTTAATATTTAAAATCGAATTCTTTTTTTAAAAGAATATAAAACTTCTTAAAATGATTTTCTCATTATTTAAATATATTTACATATAAAAATCAAATTACTAATTTTTATATTAATAATGTCGATTTCAATATTTAATATTTGTAAATGTTTTAAAACTTATACTTTTTTATCAATATGATAATAATGATCATTATTTAAATTATTTTTAATTACAAAATTGACTTTTTATTAAAAGTAATTTAAAACTTATCCTTCATAACTCACATAATTATTATTTAAGAACTTATAAATATTTTGTTATCAATATAATAATATAGGTCATTATTTAAATTATTTTAATTACAAAATCGACTTTTTTTATTAAAAGTAATTTAAAACTTCTCCTTCATAACTCACATAATTATTATTCAAGAACTTATAAATATTTTGTTATCAATATAATAATATAGATCATTATTTAAATATGTTTTAATATAGAAAATAATATTTTTAAAAAAGAAGTAAGTTAAAACTTTTAAATTTAACAACATCACATCAAATTTCAATTATAAAAAAACATATAATAACATTTTCTAGCCTCAATCGATTCTTGATTTGAAATTTGAATTTAACTTACATAATACATAACTTACATAAAATTATTTAACTTACATAATACATAACTTATATAACTTACATAGCTTTCATCAAATAATTTAACTTACATAATACATAACTTACATGACTTACATAGCTTTCATCAAATTATTTAACTTACATAATACATAACTTATGAAACACCCCACACCCGGCCCATGAGCCTGGACCGGATCTGGTATGTTCCTCGGTGAAAACCATTTCAAAATTCTTTTGTATTTAGGAAAAACTTGAGCGCTTTTGAAGGAAAGTTTGTTTTGGGTTGGGCTTGAGTTGAAAAATGTGTTTATTTCGTTGTTAAAATCCTCTTGATTTAGGTGACAAAACGTTTGGGCTTTGAATTAAATTAATTTTACTTAATCTTTTAATGAATATAAAGATTGTATGCTCAATAAATAAAAGTAAAGTAAACGCTACTACGGCCTTATTACATCAAATAATTTCCCAAAATTAAAGCCAAAATAAACTTTAAATTACTTAAAATAAAATAAAAGTCCAAGTCGTATGAATTTCTTGCTGTGCATGGCCATCCCTAAGCTTCGCCGAACCCGGTCCATCACCGATCGTCACCAAACATGTTCCCTACAAGAGGTGAGTCAAGCAGACTCAATGTGTACATAAACACTAAATCTTAACAAATTCAGCATAACAAATCATATTCATATGTATCATAATTTCACATTTAATGATTCAAGACAATGATGCAACCCAAACCCAAACCTAGATGCCATCCGCTACACATCCCCATACCAACTCAGACACCGGGCGCTAAGTCAACCTCCATCCGCTACACACCTTCAAGGTAGTCATTGCAATGACGTGCTCATCGCCTATATAAAAGTTGTGGCATAGCCACCAGATTTAATAATTGTGTCATGTGACACCACATTCGGATAATGTAACCGGGTTACCACATTCGATAATGTGACCAAGTCACCACATTTAGATAGTGGGACCAAGTCACCACATACACTTCCCTTTCTCATATATCCCTAATGCCCCATATTATTTATATCATGCATATCATACTTAAATTCACATTCATGTCACTTTTCACATGTTAATATAACATATTTCGTAATCCTAGTAGGAGTAGGAAACGCACTGAGTACTTTGTACCATAACATGGTACTTTAGCCACATTCTTAAACTTTCATATTAACACATATATCAAATTAAAGCCATAAATCTATTAAGATTAGTGTGGGGTACAAACCTGATTTGCTTAACAATTTCTCTTGAAATCTCGAAATTCGATCTATTGCCTTAGATTTTTAAGTCCCTACATTCGGCCAACATGGTAATGTTTAGCAAAGGCCTATTTAGCCATAAAACCAAATCCTAGTAGGATTTGTATTCTTAAAACTTACCTTGTTGCCATTTAGATGATTAATCAAATCCCGGAAACTTGTATTCTTCCCCCTTTGAAATCGGCTAATCACTAGATCCCTTGAATCAGTTAGTTTTCGGTTAAAACAAATAGATCTAAGTACTTTAGATAGGGCCTTGGCCGAATATGTGAATACACTTACCTTGGAGTTCTCAAATCCCGAAACTTTGCTTATGCTCCTTGTATTCGGCCAACTCTAGATCTCTTTAACATATTAGTTTTCAGCTTTAAAGATAATAAAAGATAGACCCAAACACTAAAATAAGCCTTGGCCGAATGCTATAGAGACTTACCTTCCAAATCTTAAATCTCGAAATTGATCTTTTGTCTTAGGTGCCTGTCGAAATCCTTATAATCATATGTTAGATTTGATCTAATATTAAAGTATGGAAGAGACCTTTGGCCGAATATACATATATGTACTTACCTTGTTTTTAAATCCCAAATGATCCTTAGTAATAATCGGCTATGGCTCTCATATGTAACACAGAGTTTTCAGCTTTTGTAACTGTGAAGAAATCGGCTAGGGCTTTGCTTATTTTCGGCTTTTGAGGCTATGAAGAATTTGGCTTGAGAAGAAGAAAATCTTGGAGAGGAAAGGAGAAAGAAATTCGGCAAAAGAAAAGAGAGGGTGAATGAATGAAGAATAGCCTTGCTCTTCCTTTCTTAGCCGAAATTTCTAGGCTAGAGTCCCCTACTTGGCCACCACTCTTCCTATGTGATAATTATCACTTTATCAAAAGAATTAGTCCAACAATTATCTCCTATTTAGCCGAAATTCTAAAGGAAATAAAACTCTCTTTTAAGATCCTCATGCAGTCCACCTCTCGCTTCTTTGTAGCAAAATAAAACTTCTTTTATTTGCTTCCTAAGTGACTCGATCCCTGGCCCAAATACACTTGCATGTGGCGCCATTTCCAGAGGCACTAAGTGGCATCTTCAGGCCACTTTTCCATGCCTGTTTGTGTGTCCAATTTCACATACTTTTCCTCTTAAGGCCATCTTGCCTTAATTTCCTCTTTTAAACTTTAAAACTCGACATTTCTAAGTCATTTCTAAGTTTCCAAAAATTTTCGTTTGGCTCTTTAAACTTGACATTTCCTTACATTTCCAAGTTTCCAGAAATGTTCACTTTCCTCTTTAACTTAGGTTTCCAAAATGTTCACTTTCCTCTTTTAACTTAAGTTTCCAAAATTTTCACTTTCCTCTTTAACTTAAGTTTCCAAAATGTTCACTTTCCTTTTTTGAAACTTAACATTTCTAAATCATTTCTTACATTTCCAAGTTTCCAAAATGTTCATAATACATTTATAACACATAAGACATGTCATTTCAGACAATTAAACCGAAAATGCATAGGCCCATTTTCGTGATGTTACGCTTCCACCCCTTAAAAATAATTTCGTCCTCTAAATTACTTACTAACGAAAAAAATCGTACATCCTAACTCACCACACTACACTCTCGTCACAAGACTCGATCTTAAAACTAACACATCTCCTATGCACAATTCCAAAGTTCACATCCAAGGTTTCATACCATTCACTAGCAATACAAGAATGAACTAGCTCTATAATAAATAGGGCAATAAAGGCATTCCTAAGTAAGAAACTTACCGTTGTCATATCCGCACATCACTCTCCTCGCGACTACCAACCGCATAAACCAACCTTGGTTGCCTTGCATCGAACCTTCAGACTCTACTTGGTGCTCCACGACCTGAATTTAACCATTTCTTCCATAGTTCGCACCACGACCTTGCCGAGGTCATTGTCCTCCTCTACCGGCTGATTAATATCCTGAGTCATTGATCGACTTTCATCCGGTTTCTTAGGACAATCCTTGAGCATATGGTCCTTGGACCCACACCTAAAACATCCTCCCGTCTTTTTCTAGCACTCCCCTAAGTGCTTCTTTCCACAATGATCACAAGGATGATATCGCCTCCCGCACCCACTTGTCGACCCATGCCCATCAGTTCTAGGCCTTTTCTGCACATTTCTCGACGATCCTGACAACTTATAATCCCTCTTGGGTCTATTCCTATCAGAGCTCTGCTTAACCGAGTCATTGATTCCCTCTGCTACCTTAGCCTTTTCTACCAACGCGAAAAACTCCCGCCTCGATGTGGAGCTATCAATAACCCGAGGTCATCCTTAAAGCGTCTTCAAAATGTATATTATTGCTCATGTTCGCTACCACTACTCCTCGAGTATATCAACTCAACCTCGTAAATTCACCATATGCTACTACCGACTTGCGCCTTGAACCACCCTTAAAAGCTTTCTCCGCTCATCAATATAACGCAGCCGACATACTTTTTACGATATGCCTCCTTAGCATACTCCCGTGTCGATCCTCAAGAGTGGCACCATCCTCACCGTTAACCACTATTGATACGCTTCATCTCGTAGTAGTGCCACCATTCCTTTCAACTTCTCCTCCGGTCGATCGAGCTCATCTATAATGCGCTTTCGGTTGCTTCCAACCAAGATTTCACAGATGGGTGCCACATCGATACTCCACTAACACCTCATCTTCGTTCGTCAAGTCGCCAGTCTGTACTTTTGAGCCCCACTATTTCCGTAACTCGCAAGACAACTGCGACATAAAGATCATCCCCTGTTCGAGCTCGCCGCCGAACCGACGTACGGGGGTGGTGGTGGTGGTAACTCATTGTCGCACCCTTGACCCGATCTAACGGGTTCGACACGTACCATTCTTCCTCTATCGCGCCCATGACGCTCAAGGCCCCTCTAGAATTCATATCTAACGATGCGCTTTAACTGATTTAAGAAAGTTTTATGGATTAGCCCTTATTCCATTGATTATCCACACGTAAGTTTTATGAAAAGAATTTTAAGAGTGGTTCTTTCAGATGCACACACAGCCTTCACATTCATATGTCCATCAATCAATTATGAACTTCCGCTCATTCGGAGAAATGTTGTAGTTTTCATTGTTTGTTGTTTTCCACTACCTGTGGGTATTTTCGTAATTTGTCTTCTGTGGGTATTTTGTAATTTGTCAAATATGGTTCCTTGGTAATTTTTTCAAAAAGTATTTCAGAAATTTTAAGGTCCCGGGCTCTTGATGAAATTTGGAAATTCTAGGGGTATTTCGATAATTTTGAATTTTGGGGGTATCTTGGTAATAAACCAGAGTAAATTTGTAAAGTTTAATAATTCAGGGATATTTCATAATTTGCAAAACTTTAAGGGTTCTTTTTGAGAAATTTATTTTCCAAAATTATGAAGCTGCAAAAATGTTGGAAATCAGGGTCATTTTGGAAATTTTGGTAAGTTAGGGCAATTTTGTAATTTTCCAAAAATCAAGATATTTTTGATAATTTGCAAATAAGGGTTTTTGGACTGGTTATAAAATAATGAAAATGTTGATTAGAACTGTGGGTATTTTAGACATTTTTATAAACCAAGGGCATTTTTATAATTTTACCACTAGGGGTATTTTAGTAATTTTATAAATCAAAAATTTTTTTGAAAAATTGTGTGGAAAAATTAGTTTTCACAAATTAAAGAGAAATGATTTCAAGAGTTTTAAAATTAGGGTTCTTATATATAAAAAAACATGGCTAGTTCCCTTTCGGGTTTTAGTTACTTGGGTTTAGCCTATGACCGCCAAGTCTTCTTGGTCGTAGGAAACAAAGCTACGCACTGTAGGATTCAGTGGAGAGGAGGTGAGTCACAGATCGCTTAAATACCAAGCTCCCACGAAACCATTCCTAGGCATGCACAACGGTTGCCACACCCTAGCTCGCGACTTGGACACAGGTTTGTCTAATTGTGCCTTAGAGTTTTATGTAATTGTTGGGGTAAACTAGTCCTAGGGTTTAATTCCTAATCCACTAATCTACGTCCCTATATATCCCTACATACAAATCACAAAAAGGTTAGGAGTACTTACCTGGTGGACTTCGGGTCGGAGACTTAGTGGGCCATGCCAGAAAATCCTGCTTAATTCACAAAAATTATTTTGGGCTTAACTTTGAAAACGTTTTGGGCCTTAAACGGACGGTCGAGAGTTTAAAACTGGGCTCTGGTACCAAACTGAAACACCCCAAACCCGGTCCACGAGCTTGGACCGGATCTGGTATGTTCCCTGGTGAAAACCATTTCAAAATTCTTTTGTATTTAGGAAAAACTTGAGCGTTTTGAAGGAAAGTTTGTTTTCGGTTGGGCTTGAGTTGAAAACAGGTTTATTTCGTTGTTAAAAATCCTTTTGATTTAGGTGACAAAACGTTTGGGCTTTGAATTAAATTAATTTTACTTAATCTTTTAATGAATATAAAGATTGTATGCTCAATAAATAAAAGTAAAGTAAACGCTACTACTACTTTATTACATCAAATAATTTCCCAAAATTAAAACCAAAATAAACTTTAAATTACTTAAAATAAAATAAAAGTCCAAGTCAGAATTTCTTTTGTGCATGGCCATCCCTAAGCTTCATAGAACCTGACCATCACCGATCGTCACCAAACATGTTCCCACAACAGGGTGAGTCAAACAGACTCAATGTGTACACAAACACTAAATCTTAACAAATTCAGGCATAACAAATCATATTCATACGTATCATAATTTCACATTAAAGCTTCAAGACAATGATGTAACCCAAACCCAAACCTAGATGCCATCCCCTACACATCCCCGTACCAACCTGCACACCGTGGGGACTACTAAGTCAACCCTCCATCCGCTACACACCTTCGAAGGCGTCGCTGCAGTCGACGTGCTCATCGCCCATATAAAAGTTGTGGCATAGCCACCAGATTTAATAATTGTGTCATGTGACACCACATTCAGAAAATGTAACCGAAGTTACCACATTCAAATAATGTGACCGAAGTCACCACATTCAGATAGTGGGACCGAAGTCACCACATACACTTCCCCTTTCTCATATATCCCGAATGCCCCATATTATTTATATCATGCATATCATACTTAAATTCACATTCATGTCACTTTTCACATGTTAATATAACATATTTTGTAATCCTAGTAGGAGTAGGAAACGTACCTGAGTACTTTGTACCATAACATGGTACTTTAGCCACATTCTTACACTTTCATATTAACACATATATCAAATTAAAGCCATAAATCTATTAAGATTAGTGTGGGGTACACACCTGATTAACTTAACAATTTCTCTTGAAATCCCGAAATTCGATCTACTGCCTTAGATTTTTAAGTCCCTACATTTGGCCAACATGGTAATGTTTAGCAAAGGCCTATTTGGCCATAAAACCAAATCCTAGTAGGATTTGTATTCTTAAAACTTACCTTGTTGCCGTTTAAATGATTAATCAAATCCCGAAAACTTGTATTCTTCCCCCTTTGAAATCGGCTAATCACTAGATCCCTTGAATCAGTTAGGTTTCGGTTAAAACAAATAGATCTAAGTACTTTAGATAGGGCCTTAGCCGAATATGTGAATACACTTACCTTAGAGTTCTCAAATCCCGAAACTTTGCCTATGCTCCTTCCTTGTATTCGGCTAACTCTAGATCCCTTTAACATATTAGTTTTCGGCTTTTAAGATAATAAAAGATAGATCCAAACACTAAAATAAGCCTTGGCCGAATGCTATAGAGACTTACCTTCCAAATCTTAAATCCCAAAATTGATCTTTTGTCTTAGGTGCCTGTTGAAATCCTTATAATCATATGTTAGATTTGATCTAATATTAAAGTATGGAAGAGACCTTTGGCCGAATGTACATATATGTACTTACCTTGTTTTTAAATCCCAAATGATCCTTAGTAATAATCGGCTATGGCTCTCATATGTAACACAGAGTTTTCAGCTTTTGTAATTGTGAAGAAATCGGCTAGGGCTTTGCTTATTTTCGGCTTTTGAGGCTATGAAGAAATTGGCTTGAAAAGAAGAAAATCTTGGAGAGAAGAGGAGAAAGAAATTCTTCAAAAGAAAAGAGAATGAAGGTGAATGAATGAAGAAATTATCACTTTATCAAAAGAATTAATCCAACAATTATCTCCTATTTAGTCGAAATTCTAAAGGAAATAAAACTCCTCTTTTAAGATCCTCATGCCATCCACCTCTCTAGTCTTTGTAGCAAAATAAAACTTCTTTTATTTGCTTCCTAAGTGACTCGATCCCCGCCCAAATACACTTGCATGTATGCCATTTCAGAGGCCCAGTTGCATCTTTATGCCACTTTTCCAAGCACTGTTTGTGTGTCCAATTTCACATACTTTTCCTCTTAAGGCCATCTTGCCTTAATTTCCTCTTTTAAACTTTAAAACTCGACATTTCTAAGTCATTTCTAAGTTTCCAAAAATTTTCGTTTGGCTCTTTAAACTTGACATTTCCTTACATTTCCAAGTTTCCAAAAATGTTCACTTTCCTCTTTAACTTAGGTTTCCAAAATATTCACTTTCCTCTTTTAACTTAAGTTTCCAAAATGTTCACTTTCCTCTTTTAACTTAAGTTTCCAAAATGTTCACTTTCCTCTTTTTAAAACTTAACATTTCTAAATCATTTCTTACATTTCCAAGTTTCCAAAAATGTTCATAATACATTTATAACACATAAGACATGTCATTTCGTACAATTAAACCGAAAATGCATAGGCCCATTTTCAGGATGTTACAACTTACATAATACATAACTTACATAATACTTGTATAGAAAAAAAAAAGATTCAAAGTATATAGGCTGGAAACCTGACGGGTTGCCTTATGTCTCACTGTTAGATATAATGGATCCTCCTTAGGTGTAACAATGCCACGTATGATGAATCTTAAAGAATACATAACTTACTTAATTTTAAGATCAAATTTCATAACTTACATAAGTTTAAGATCAAATTTCATAACTTACATAATTTTAAGATCAAACTTCATAACTTACATAATACTTGTATAGAAAAAAAGATTCAAAGTATATAATTTTGAAACTCGACGGTTGTTTTGTAACACCCCAAACCCGGCCTATGCATTGAGACTAGATTTGGTTTGTTACATGATTCGAGCTATTCTTAAATCTTTAATGAGTTGAAAACTACAATATTATTTCTGTGGTTTAAAATTTGAAGAGTATTTGAATTTGATAAATATTTGAAAACATTAATTGAAAATCATTGTATTATCAAAACCTTTAAATAGTTTGTTAAAGAGTTAACTATAATAATAAAAAAAATTTATAAAAGAATTCCATATACTTGAAAACCCAAATTTATTTTAATAAAACATCATAAAATCACACATTTCATAATTAAAAAGTCCTAAGTTTAGTTTAAATCCCAAACACACATAAAATCCATAAGTTATTTATAGAGGCCCTTATTACAATAATCCATAATAGTAAAAATATACTTATTAAAAGTTCGAGTTTAAATAACCCTCTTTCGAGAGATGGCCTCCACGAAGTCATCCTCGCCCAAGTCCACATCAATTTCCATTACCCGAGATGAAAAAATTTAAAGGGGTGAGTTACTTAGAACTCAAACAGTAACTCACTTACCACCATTATTGGGCAGGATCATCAAGATATTACTACTGGGCTTGAGCCCAATTCGTAATTCAACAATATATCATGAATTAAAACAATTAAAATGCATGTAAAATGTAATTCCCAACCCAAACCTAATATCCATCCGCTAACACCCCTGCATCAACCATCACACTGTGGGGATCAAGTCAACCCACCCCGCCATCACACCAATCGTAGGCATTAAGCCTTTTTATAATTGTGGCATAGCCATCGAACTAGAGGCAATAAGTTCATATTGTTGTGTGAGCCACCGAACTAGAGGCAATAAGCCGATATTGTGACAGAGCCACCGAACTAGAGGCAATAAGCCAATATTGTGGCGAGAGCCACCGAACTAGATATTTGGGTGGCCATTCTTCTCTTCATATATCCCACCCATGCAATTATACATGTACTATAAAATATAAAATTTATTAATAATGCATAACATGGTGGGTTTATCAATAACATTTCATTTGGCCCATAATTGTAATATAGCAATTTGTCTATTAGTAGTTTAGTGGGCTTTGGCCCATTTACCGAACTAGAGTGTTTTGGCTCAATTTTAACGAACTAGAGTATTTTGGCCCAATTTATCGAACTAGAGTATTTTGGCCCAATTTTAACGAACTAGAGTATTTTGGCCCAATTTATCGAACTAGAGTATTTTGGCCCAATTTTAACGAACTAGAGTATTTTGGCCCAATTTATCGAAACATCCAATTTACATAATAACGAAAATTTTCTCGAGGGCATTTTTGTAATTTTTACGATTTAGACGCTTTTACGATTTTCGCCAAAATATCAATATTTATGTTTTTACCGATCTAATCGTTTTTACGATTTACTTCCATACCTAAATTGACATCCAACCGAGAAAATAATGAGTGTGAAGTTTACACCTCGCTCGTTAAAGTACTAATCCTTCTCGCCTCCTAAGACCTAAAACATATTTTGATCCGTTAGACAACTAATTCAGAAATAAATCTTAATCGATAATAGATCCAAAATCTTACCCTCTTGATTTTGAATCACTTGATTTTCGCTTTTCCTCGCTTATTGATTCGCCAGTCACGAGAATCCACCAACGATAACGGCTCTAAGTTCGTACTACTGAATAATGGACTTCCTTCTAAGATGGCCCGCAACCCGTGGAAAATCCTGATCGTCAAACCACTCTTCGCTTGAATGGGGATTCACGGATCCGCCTCTTAACGTGACTAACCACCGCCTTTTCTTCCCTATTTTGAAAGTCTTCAAGATCCAAAGGAATTTTAGTTAGATCTAAAATAATATCAAATAATACTAGAGATTTTAAAGAGGGATTTCCTTACCACAATGAAACGCTTCCAACGCTTCCACGATTCTGCTCACTTGAGTTCCGATCTCCGTTATTGCACTAAATAATAACGAAGAAACGTTATTAGAATGAACGTTATATCAATCCAAAATGGCCTCATAAAACCAATAATATTCGCCATAATACTTAAATAAAACGAAACGAAAAAGAATCCCTTACCTATAATCCACGATCGAAAAGAAAGGATTGAGAGAGGTGTTTGTGAGAGTTGGAGAATTCGCTATGCAACCAAAGAAAAGAGAAAATAAATTTGCTTTGGCACTCTAGCATTCGGCCAAAAGAGTGTTTGATGGAGAAACTTTGATTGAAATAATTAGAATATGAGAAAGAGATGGTGATGAGGTAGTTTGATTTCAAAGAGAAGAGAAGAAAAAGATGGACTTTTAGGAGTTAGTGCATTCAGCCATGGCAAAAAGAAAAAGAAGAAGACTGATTTTTGGTATGGTTGATTTCGGCACAAGGAGAAATACAAAAGAAATTTCACAAAATGTATAAAAGTGACCAAATGGTCAAAAGACTTTGGCTTTACCAATTGCAAAATTCGGCCAAGAAGAATGTTGAAAGGAGAGGAAATAAAAATTCTGCACAAAGTGCAAAGAATGACCAAAGAGAGAAAAGAAATTCTTAGCCAAACTAATTCAACAATTAGGCTCCATCCCTTACCAATATGCCGTCCAACACATGGTCAATTGGCCATGATTTCTTTCCAAAATTTCCCCTTGATATGTGCCTTATGTTCCCCCTATCTTTCCTTAAGTATTTGATTCCATGCCATATATTTTCTATTTCCATAATCCTTTGATACACTAACCAAAAATAATATGGTCAACTCTTACCTTAATTGTCCTTGCCGACACTTCCTATCTATGTGCGAAAATTAAAACAAAAATTTCATCTAGGTGCTATACAAGGGATTCAACCTCTTCCTCTTGCTATAACCCATGCGCCAATACCACCATGCCATATGCTCATCTTATGACACTCTTTAGCACATAATTTAACTTAAGTCCTAATGACATTTGTTTCCTTCAATAAATTCTCAATTAATAAATTTTATTCCTTTAAAACAAAAATCTAAACACCAATTTATGCAAATTGAAATACTGAATTTTTTTAGGGTGTTACAACTCTACCCTCCTTAAAGAAAATTTAAGTCCTCAAATTTACCGATTGAAAAAGGTGAGGGTATTGTTCGAATTGCATCCTCCTGCCCCACGTAGCTTCTTCCACTCGTGGTTACGCCCATAGAACTTTAACCAACGACACGGTTTTCTTCCTTAATACCTTGACATCTCGCTCTAGGATTTCCATGGTTCTTCTTCAAAGGACAAATCAATTCACTCTAATTCTTCTACCGGTATAATGTGCAAAGGATCCGATCTATAACGCCTCAACATGGAAACATGAAAGACATTATGAATTTGATCTAACTCCGAGGTAACTCAACTGATATGCCATCGACCAACACGCTTCAAAGACACGATAAGGTCCAATATATCTAGGACTTAGCTTGCCCTTCCTTCCGAATCAAGATCTTTTTCCAAGGAGATACCTTCAAGAAAACTCCGATCCCCACATTATACTCGATGTCCCTTCGCTTCAGATTCGCGACTTACTGGCTTCATCCGAGGCTTCTTTCAACCGTGCTCGAATAACTTTTACCTTATCCTCTCGCCTCGATATCATCTCGGGACCTAACATCGTTCTTTCGTCCAACTCACCAACAAATAGGAGAGCGACACTTACGACCATACAATGCCTCGTAAGGTGCCATCTGAATGCTAGACTGATAGCTGTTGTTATACGCGAATTCTGCCAATGGTAGATAATCCTCCCAACTACCCCTGAAGTCGATTACACATCCTCTTAACATATCTTCCAATATCTGAATTACTCTCTCCGACTGACCATCAGACTGAGGATGAAAAGCCGTAATCAAATTCAACTTTGTCCTCAAGGTTTCATGCAGAGTTTCGAATCGTGATGTAAACCTAGGGTCCCTATCCGATATAATAGATCTTTGGTACCCCATGCAACCTCACAATTTCGGATACGATAGTTTCGCCAACTTCGCAATGAATAATCCGTATCTAATCGGCAAGAAATGAGCGGGTCTTCGTCAATCGATCAACAATTACCCAAACGAAATTTTTCTTAGTAGGTGTTAAAGGTAACCCACTAACAAAATCCATAGTTATCCGCTCCCATTTCCAAAGAAGAATCTTTATCGGTTGTAACAATCCAGACGGTAATTGATGTTTCGCTTTCACTTGTCGACAAGTCAAACATTTTCCCACAAACTCAGAATCTCACGCTTCAACCCCGGCCACCAATACATTCACGGAGATCTCGATACATCTTATTTCCTCCGGATGCATAGCATAAGGGCTACTATGCGCCTCCGAGAATCGCTTGTTTGTGTCCATCCTTAGCATGCATACTCTTCCTCGAAAGCACAAGACACCCTCCGTGTTTATTCCAAAATTTTCAATTTCTTGTTCTCAACTTGCCAAAGTAAGGGTCCCAACTTCTCATCGATGTCTGCATTTTTTCCTTGATTTGTTCCACCACAGAGGTTTCACCAAGTTCGCTAACAAACCGCCATCCTCATCTGAGACTCAAATGGGTAAACAAAGCTCTTAATTCAGATATCGCTTTACGACTTACTTAACGTCGGCTACCACGTTAGCCTTTCCGTGATGGTATTCGATCGAGAAATCATAATCCTTTAACAATTCTACCCATCTTATTTGTCTTAAATTCAACTCCTTTTAGGTAAGGAGGTATTTAAGACTCTTGTGATCCGTGTAGATTATGGACTTCTCACCATAGAGATAGTGCCTCCAAATCTTTAGAGCAAAGACAAAGCAGCCTAACTCCAAATCATGAGTAGGGTAGTTTACTTCGTGTGGTCTCAATTGACGAGAAGCATAGGCCACCACCTTTCCATTTTGCATCAATACACAACCTGCATCTGTGAGATGCATCACAATATACAATGAATTCTTTTCCACCGGTTGAATTAAAACCGAGCTTCGTCACGATCTTCTTCAATTTCGAAACTCTCTTGTTGCTTTTCACCAGATATACTAACTCCTTTACGCAACAATTTAGTTAGTGCAAGAATCAACGAAAACCCTCTACAAAACGCCTATAGTATCCACCAAACCTAAGAAATTCAATTTCACCATCGATGTTGGTGGTTTCCAATCCGTAATAGCCTCAATTTTCTCGAGGATCCACCCTTATTCCTTCTGGTGATACTACATGACCAAGGAAAGTCACCTCCTTTAGCCAAAATTCGCATTTACCAAATTTGGCATACAATTGCTTATCACTAAGTAGTTGTAATACTATCCGCAAATGCTGGTCATGTTCCTCCTCATTTCTAATAAACCAATATATCATCTATGAACACTACCACAAACCGTCTAAATATGGTTGAAAGACTAGGTTCATCATGTCCATAAATGCAATTTGGTACATTGTTAATCCAAACGGCATCACTACAAACTCATAGTGTCATGAACGTGTCCAAAATGCCGCCTTATAAATGTCCGCTTTTTCACCCTAAGTTGGTGATAACCCGACCTTAAATCAATTTTGGAGAAAATGAACTCCTTTTAATTGATCAAACAGTCGTCAATTCTCGGAGAGGATACCGATTCTTGATCGTCAATTTATTCAACTGTCTCGTAGTCAATGCACATACGCATCGATCCATCCTTCTTCTTGATTTAACAAGACCGGTGCTCCCCACGGAGACACACTTGGTCGAATGAATCCTCGATCCAAGAATTCTTGAATTTGAGCTTTGAGCTCAAACCAACTCCTTCGGTGCCATTCTATAGGAGCAATGGACACCGAGTCGCCCGTGCAAAAGCTCAATGCCAAATTCTACTTCCGATCCGAGGTATACCGGAAGTTCTTCGGAAATACATCGGAAATTCATTCACCGTCCTCACATCATTCACAGATAATTCTTTGGCATCCAAAGCACAGATAAAGGCTAGGAATGTCTGCACTTTCCGCACCAACTTCTCAACTTTTAATGTAGATACCACATTTGCCGGATAGTTCCTTCGCTCACCAATCATTATGACTTCCTTATCATCCGAGGTCCATCGACATTCGCTTTTCAAGCACAATCCAAATGCTCCGATGTTTAACCAAAGCCAATCCATGCCTGTAATGAGATCGAACTCACGAAAGGTAGTTCCATCAAGTTTGCCACGTAATACTTCTTCTTGAATCTTCAAGGGCACCTTTAAATATTTTATTAACTATTACCGATTGTCCTAAAGGATGATTCGCATCATCTCATTATCGGTAATTTCAGATTCTAAATTGTGTTTCAGATATGGCACTAGATACATATGAATGAGTAGAGCCAATATCTATTAAGGCAATAACAGTACATCAAAAATGAAGAACATACCGGTTATCACATCTCGTGCATTGTCATTCTCATGGCGTCTAACTGATAGACCACCCAGCCGTCTTGCTCTGCAGATTTCTCTATTACCATTGCTCGACCGGTGCACCTTGACCACGACCAGCCTCGTTACCACCACGACCGGTCCACGTCCTCTCGGTGCTACCGATTACCTCTGGGCGTTTGCATCATTATTACGGACTTCTTGAGTCGTATCCATTCGTCGAGGACAACTTTTGTAATCGATGTTCCATTGAACCGCATTTGTAGCATCTTGCTCGCTTTCCTCTAACATTCTCCAAAATATCTTTTCCCACACTCGTTGCAATCTCGACTCAGATTATTTGTTACCGGTTCTACCTTGGCGATTCATCATTCCGAGGTTTCTTCCGAATCTCTTGGAAGAACCAGATCGGCTGTGTCTCTCTTATTTGGGACCTTTCTTGCTCGCTGCTCGAGTTCTTAGCCTCTTCACTATTTTGGCCTTCTCCACAAGAGTCGAAAATTTCTAACTTGTCGTGGAGCAATCGAACCCTCACTCATCATTAAGTCCATCCTCAAACGCATACAATGTTCGTGATCTCGCTGCTACAATTGTTCGGCATAACGGCTCGACGTAAAACTCACTTCATATGTCGCCATGGTCTTACTTCCTTGAACAAGATTCAGAAATTCCTTCCTTCGAGCGCCTACATAGCTCGTTCGATGTATTTTCCTTGGAAGGCGCTTTAAAGAATTCCCGCTTAATCGGCCATGCTTCATTGCCTTCTTGAACAGTGAGCCACCACCGACACGCCTCATCTCTCAATAAGGATACAGACTCTTCCGCTTTTTGCTCGGTAGTGCATTCCATATCATCCATAATCCGCTCCATGACTTCGAGCCAATATTCAGCCACATTCGAGCTACACCGTAGACTCCTCTCAAAGCTTCAGATTATTTGCCTTAAGTCGCCCGAAATTGACCCACGAGTTGTTGGCACAATTCTAGTTCCAATGACCCTTTATAAGACTCGTAGCATTGCTTGAGTCAATGCATGATCTTCTTCCATGTGATCGTGATCCGGTCTCACTTTCAATTGACGCGAAAAGGCCCACTGCATATGATTTGGCGCTTGGTAGTAGCACCTCGGCTTCTACCACGCCACGCCTACCGCGCCCACGACCACGCCCTCTAGTGCTCATGATAGCTTGTTCGCTTATCCGATTACAAGTTTTATGAATCGAAATTTGTTTCGATATTTATTAACGATATTTTATGAGATTTGAGATATAAAGTTGTTTTTACAAACATATCCTATAGTCTCAATCTCTACGATTTTTCATATCTAAAACTAGAAGTTCTAGAGTGTTCCTATGATCATATCATAGTAATCATTAAGTAGTAAATACTTACTTGACTTGTCGCGGATGCTTGTGGTGCCATATTGATTTTTAAAAATATCATTGAGCGCTTTCATACGAAATTATTTTGAACCCAAACCATGTACCGAAGTTTTTGAAATTGGGCTCGATATTACTAAATGTAACACCTCAAACCCTGGCCTATGCATTGAGACTAGATTTGGTTTGTTACATGATTCGAGCTATTCTTAAATCTTTAATGAGTTGAAAACTACAATATTATTTCTGTGGTTTAAAATTTGAAGAGTATTTGAATTTGATAAATATTTGAAAACATTAATTGAAAATCATTGTATTATCAAAACCTTTAAATAGTTTGTTAAAGAGTTAACTATAATAATAAAAAAAATTTATAAAAGAATTCCATATACTTGAAAACCCAAATTTATTTTAATAAAACATCATAAAATCACATTACATAATTAAAAAGTCCTAAGTTTAGTTTAAATCCCAAACACACATAAAATCCATAAGTTATTTATAGAGGCCCTTATTACAATAATCCATAATAGTAAAAATATACTTATTAAAAGTTCGTGAGTTTAAATAACCCTCTTCGTAGTATGGCCTCCACGAAGTCATCCTCGGCCCAAGTCCACATCAATTTCCATTACCTGAGATGAAAAAAATTTAAAGGGGGTGAGTTACTTAGAACTCAGTGTGTAACTCACTTACCACCATTATTGGGCCAGATCATCAAGATATTATGTAACATCCCAAAAATGGGGTTATTTGGAATTTAATTATCTTTCTTATGTATGAACTGCTGTGCCATTATTTATGGAATAATAATGATCAATTTAAGGCTTTGTGTTGGCTCGATTTGGTAGGAAATTTTAGTTTTTAACTTTTAAGGTAGGGAGCCTTAGCAAGAGGGTGTTATAAGAATAAATGGGGATAATTTGGACATAAATGAGCCTAGACTAAGTGGCAAAGTAAGCCCACTTAAGAGCTACATGTGACGCCACCAAGGAGAAAGGAGAGCTTGTGTTCGAGTCGCTTAAAATCCCTCTTTGGCATATGTTGGGCGGCACTTGTGGAGAGTCCTCTCTCCTTTAAACTCTTTAATTATTATTAATAGATAATATGAGCATTTTATTTTAAGGATAATCAAGAAGATTATGAAGATTAAAAGAATTATTATTGGATTATTATTAGAGTATTCAAATTATTTGAATGGTTTTAAATTAAGTGGTCTAGAGTGAATTAAGGAAGTAAGTGAATCTTGGACTCCTTGTTGAGGAGGAGTGGACGGCAAGGACTTGTGGAAGAGGGGGGAGTTGCCGAATGCTTATAAAAGCATCTAAGTGACCACCTTGATTTTCTTTTTTCAATTTGCTTAGCCGAAAAATTTAAAGCCCTTTCTCCTCATTTTCTTTTATCATTCCATTCCCTCAAAACCATAGCCGAAACCCTCACAACTCCTCCTTGCCGAAACCTCATTCTTTAAATCCCTTCTCCTTTTATTTCCTACTAGCCAAATCACCAATTCCCTATTTACCTTTCTTCTTTCTTTTTCTCACTAAAAGTCACCTTGTTTTAAACCACCCCTAGTCAATCTAACCTCTATCAAAGTGCGAAATCCCTTTTCTTTAACCTCTACTTGGTCAATTGTGTGCATGAGAAGTAGGCATCTTTTGTTGACGATCTCGTAAGGTAAGGATCTTAGGCCAATGCCTATATTATTTGTATCTCATTATGTCGACTTTGGTAAAGATAGGTATGGGTTTCGCAACTATTGATTAAGAATACTAATCAGATTTAACCAACTACAGAGGATCTTCGGATTTGGAGATAAGCAAGTAAATTGCTAACGTTAGTCAATCAATCTTCTGTAAGGATTTACATATAGATTGGTGTTCATTTAAAAGGGCTATGGTTATTAATATTGACCGATTGTAGTTTGTGAACCGATTCGTGATTTGGGCACCGAGGCTAGTATTCAAAGAGACTAGGTAAGGATTCTGCACAAAAGGTTACCCTTTAAATTCCTTGGATTGGTCGAATAGGCCATAGGGCTAATTCCATGGTTGGTGTAATGTAGGTACAAAGAGATCTAAGGTGGTCGACTCCTTCATTCGGATTTGGATCACTCGGTGGTGACGGTGTGTACATACACACTTATATCGCTTAATATGTGTGATAAATATTTGTTGTTTGTAAATCGCTTGATGTAGATTTGGATTTGGTACCTTAAATGGTACAAGCAAAGGACCCTGTAAGTCTCTATTTATATGAGATTATTATGATGCTTTTGGGAAGCATGATTTATTTTATACATGTGATAAATGTATGATCTCCGTTATGATTGTGATGTGGGTTGATGAGTGGAGGGGCAGATTAATCGTGCCGACGGGCACCAAGAGTTTTGGTAACACACCGTGACTATATGTCACGTGAGGTTTGGTACCTCCAGAGGTTTGGTACCTCAATAGCGATTTGTCCTCGTGGTTAACACCACCGTGGGTTGGCCCCACTTGAGATATGGGATCGTCTGCCGGTGATTTGGTATCACACGATGGGTTGGCCCCATCAAATGATCTCAGGTTCACGACACCGGTGTTTTGGTAACACATTGTGACTATATGTCACCGTGGTTTGGCACCACCAAAGGGTTTGGTACCACAACGGGGTAGACAAGGGCGCTTGGATGGCTAGGTCTGGGATTAAATATTCGCGATATTAATTGTTATATGTTGTGTATGAAAAATATTTTTAAAACGGGGAAGGGTTACATACTTGAGTCTTGGTGACTCACCTTCTCCATTATTTTTTCAGTGATGCTTAGATCATGACATGGAGCCGAGGGACTTGAGGAGGCCATCGGTGGATTTAAAATTAAACGAACTTTAATTTTAGTTATTTTTAAATTTTGTTATCGGGTTGTTTTGTTTTGGATGTAATAAGGCCTCATCATACTTTACTTTAGTTATTTTCTTATATGTTGGATATATGTTTTAATTATAAATTTGAATCACACGCTTTCTAAATTAACACGAAAATGTTTTATCGTGCCATCTAGCACATCTCAAGTTTGTATAATAACTTGACTTAATTAAATTTTCAAATTTGGACTAAGTATGATTTCAATAAGATAGCTTAAACGAGAAGTTTTCAACAAATCTTAAATTGGTTTTAAATGGGTTTTCAAAAGTTTTCTCAGAACGACCCATATTCTGGTCCCAACATTTGGGTAGGGTTTGAAATTGTTACAAATTGGTATCGAGCCAGCTCAAAACTATCATGGGGCCCAAGGCCCAAAAATGTTTTAGTAGGCCTTATTAATTGTTGTTGGGTTTTAGCAAGATGGCCCTAGTCTCCCAAGACCGATCCGCCTGTAAGTACCTCTAAACCTCTGGTGAATATTATATTCTATAGAAGGGTAGGAAGCATGGAACGTAGATAGACTTATAGGAATTTGAACCCTAGGATTAGATTACTCAAACACACAAGCTAAACATAAGACTTAAATAACTGAAACCAACCTATGACCAAGTTATCGAGCTAGGGTGTGGTAACCCCCAGACGCATGTTCAGGATTGGATCCAGGAAGAGCCTCGGTATTTAAGCAGGAGTGACTCACCACCTCTTCGCAGTATCCTACCAGTGCGAGCTTGGGGTTCACCCTAACCCAGAGGGCTCTCATGGTGTGGTAACCTCTCATAAGCATGTCTAGAAAGGTTCGGTGGAGCTTGGTATTTAAGCAATT
This sequence comes from Gossypium rotundifolium, assembly GCA_025506655.1. Classification (NCBI taxonomy): domain Eukaryota; kingdom Viridiplantae; phylum Streptophyta; class Magnoliopsida; order Malvales; family Malvaceae; genus Gossypium; species Gossypium rotundifolium. The sequence continues at coordinate 16,782,935 of CP106733.1, read as the reverse complement.
GCAGTGACTCACCTCCTCTCCACACTAAACTCCGCCTGCGTAGTAGTTGGTTCACCTGACCAAGAGGGCTCATTCATAGGTTAAACATAATGACTAAAACCCGAAGGGAATTAGCCTTGATTTTCGAGAAAAAAATGGAAAAACAAAACTTGGTTTTAAAACTCTTCAAATCACTCCTTCAAAAGTAGGAACAACTCCTTTTACAAAGTTTTCTCGAAAAGTTCTATTTGTGGAAAATTACGAAAATGCCCTTAGGGTAAAATTACTAAAATACCCTTGGTTCATAAAACATCAACTCAATGATTTTGTCCAAAGATTTTAACTACTTCTCAAATATTCAACCCATTTTGGAAATCAAGAATGAAACACTTTGGTTTGGAGAATTACAAAACGCCTCAACGTGTAAAATTACCAAAATGCCTCAGTACAAAATTTTTGCAATATCACCGCTTTTAAGAAAAAAATTCTCAAGAGGGACCTCGAGTTTTACAATGGTTAAAACACCCTTGATTTACAAAATTACAAAATTACCCCGATTGACAAAATTACCAAAATAATTTCGATTCCCCGAATGATGTCAGATCTTCAAATTTTACAAATTTTCAGAAACGCTCTTTAGTTTTGGAAATTTCAAGTGACCTGCTTTATCAAAGTTTGAAATCTCTTTTATTACGAAAATACCTCAGGAAAAAGACGAAAATACCCCGGGTTAGAAATGGGCGTAAATGTCCGACGAGCTTAATAGGTAAGGAAAGTATTAGGAATGGATGCAAGAACTTTGTGTGAACTAAGATAGAGAACTCAAACCTTGTTTGCACGAAAGAACCTCTAACTAAAAATTTCTTCATAAAATTTCTTCATGAGTAATGAAGTGGAACAAACGCTAATACATAAAATTTCTCTTAATCGATTAAAGCGCAGAGATAGAATGAGTTCTAGAGGACGTGGGACGCCGTGGACGCGTAGGGGTAGGATGACGTGTTCGAACCCGTCAGTCGGGACAAGGTTCAAAACGATGTACCACCGCCACCACCACCTCCAAACTTTTGGAGCAGAGGAACAGGATCGACGAGGAGAGGCGATCGCAAGCGGTGTTGCGAGTCCTCGAATTGGTGGTCAATGGTGGAAATTTAGGAGCTCAAAAATCTGCTTCGAGCGAATTCGGTCCAACGGAGAGGTGTTCCGGTGTGTCGAGTGGCACCCAAGTAGTAGTATTGGCCGAATCTACAGTAAAGGATAATGGATGATCTTGACCTAACCGAGGAGGAAAAGCTGAAAGGGGCGGTGTCGCTTCTAAAGGATGAAGCGTATCAGTGGTGGCTGACAGTTCGGGATGGAGCCACGGTGATGATCTCACGGGACTACTTTAAAACCTTTTGTAAGAAGTACGGGCACCAGCCTACACTGACGCGCAGAGGAAGGCTTTTCTCGGTTTAGTACAAGGAACTAAGTCCGTGGCCGAGTATGAGGCGGAGTTTTTAAGACTGAGTAGGTATGCAAGAGGCATCGTGGCTACTGAACACGAGCGTTGGTCCGCTTGAGGACGGACCGAGATGATTTATACATCGATTGCCCCGCAGAAGTTCGTGAGTTTTCATCTCTTGTGGAAAAGGCTAAGGTAGCCGAGGGATCAAGGAGGGTGAGGCGTAATTATAGTAGGAACAATCAAAAGAGAGGATTTGGGTCATGGATCCAAATGGTAATGATCGAAGAAGAAGGCTAGCAGAGGGGCCAAATCAGCAAAGAAGGCAGTAGCTACTAATCGAGGCCGCCAAGGTAATCACGCTGGAAGTCCCATTGGGGAGGTTGCTCGACCGGCGATAGAGGATGTTTTGAGTGGGTCTTTAGAACATCGGGTTAGAGATTGTCCTAAAGTAGCTCAAATCACCAGAGGGGCGTAATCGCACGCAGGATAGAAATATGGGACCACAGAGGGTCGTGGTAATGGCAGAGGAAGCAATGGTCCTAACCGAGGTCGAGGAACTCAAGGTAGAGGTTCAGCAAAGACAGCAGGCTAGGCGACTGGCTTAGTCTATGCTATGGTGGGCGTCATGAGAGGGTGACGACGGATGTCATAACCAGACGCTTCTCGATTTTGGTCTCCTTATTATGCATTAATTGATGTGGGGTCTATATATTCATACGTAGCAAGTAGTGTGGTCGAGACTTTGAACCTAGACTCGAGATCTGGCTGCTAGGAGATGATCAGAGTGAGTCCTTTAGGTCACTCAGTAGTGGTGAGCAGATTTATAGAGACGCACTTCAGAACTCCAAGGGTCGATTCGGGTCGATCCGATGGAACTACCATTTGGGGAGTTCGATTTGATCCTTGGAATGGATTACCGCTAAGTATCGGCGACTTGGATTGCGCGCTAAGTTTATGGTTCTTAAGACGGATGAGAGTGATGAAGTGGTGATGATAGGTGATAGAAGAAATTACCTATCCAACGTGGTTTCGCCTTGAAGGTTGAGAAGATGGTCAAGAAAGGTCAGTAGGCGTTCTTGGTTCAAATCAGTGCTTTGGAAGTTAAGGAGTCGAGTTGGAAAGGTCCGAACGGTTGGAGAATTTCTTGATGTGTTCCTAAGAACTTCCGGGTCTACCTCCGCATCGAAGTCGAATTCAAGATAGACGCACACCGGAACTGCAGACTCCGTGTATAGCACCTACCGAATGGCACCAAAGGAATTGGTGGAGTCAAGGCTCAAATTCAGGAGCTCTAGATAAAGGGTTTATTCGACCTAGTATATCTCCGTGGGAGCGCTCGTATTGTTTATCAAGAAGAAGGACGGTTCTATGCGGATGTGCATCGACATCGCCGATTAAACAAGTTAACGATCAAAAACAAGTACCCATTGCCACGGATCGATGACTTGTTTGACCGATTGAAGAAGCGTCGGTGTTTTCGAAGATAGACCTTAGGGTGGGTTACCATCAACTTAAGGTGAAGGGGCCGATGTTCACAAGACGCTTTTCAACTCCTCGGTATGGGCATTACGAGTTCTAGTGATGCCATTCTGGTTGACCAATGCCCGACCTGCTCATGGACTTAATGAATAGGGTATTTCATCAGATTTCAGACCAATTTGTCGTGGTGTTCATAGACGACATTTTGGTCTACTCTAATACTGGAGGAGGAGCATGACAAGCATTTACGGATAGTTCTACAAGTGTTAAGGGAAGCGAATTATATGCCAAATTCAAGAAGAGAATTGGCCGAGGGAGGTGGCTTTTTAGGTCACGAGTGTCGTGGAAGGATTAGAGTGGATCGCAAGATTGAAGCGGTATTGAGTGGAAACCGCCTAAGTCTGCGGGCGAGAATCTGAAGTTTTCGGTTTAGCGTGGTATTATCTGAGATTTGTGGAAGGGTTCTCCGATCGCAGCTACCGCTGACTAAGTTGCTAAGGAAAGGTGTTCCATTTGTATGGTTGGAGAAGCAGAAGAAAGCTTTGATAAGTTGAGGAAGATTCGATTGAAGCTCGGTTTTAGTACAACCCGAGGTGGAAATTATTCACGCTCTATTGTGATGCATCTCACACGGTTTGGGGTGTGTGTTGATCTTGTGATGGGAAGGTAGTAGCCTATGCGCGCGTCACACCGAGACCGCATGAGGTTAACTACCCAACTCACGACCGAGTTAGCAGCAGCTTGTCTTCGCCTTGAAAATATGGAGACATTATCTTTATGGGGAGAAGTCGGTAATTTACACGGACCACAAAAGTTTGAGGTATCTTCCGACACGTATGATCTCAATCGAGACGGCGCCGATGGATTGACAGTTAAAGGACTACGATTGTTCCATCGAATATCATCAGGGTAAGGCTAACGTGGTGGCCGCACGTTGAGCCTAAGGTCGTGGCGGATTTAAGAGCTATGTTTGCTCGAGTTTATATGACGAGAAGCCTTTTTGCGAGCTTCAAGTTAAGCCAACGTGGATCGAGGAGATTAAGAACAAACAGTTAGTGGATGAAGGGTTAATGCGAAGAGAATACAAGTTCGAGGATGGTGGTTTAGAGGGTATAGTGTGACTAGTGATGGTGTGCTATGTTTTCGAGGACGGCCTTGTATGCCAAAAGATATGGAGTTGAGGCGAAAATTCTCCAGATGCTCATAAGAAACCCATACGCTATGCATCCGGAGGAAGCAAGATGTATGGAGATCTACGGAAATAGTTCTCGTGGTCTTGATTGAAGCGTGATATAACGAATTCGTAGGGAAGTGTTTGACGTGTCGCAAGTTAAGGTGAACACCGCTACCATCGGGCTACTTCAACCGTAATGATCCCTCAATGGAAGTGGAGCGGATCACTATGGATTTCGCTGCTGGTCTACCCTCACGCCAAAGAAGAAAGATGCGATTTGGGTAATCGTAGACCGTCTCGACTAAATCACCACTTCATGGTGAGAATGGACTACTCACCAGAAGCTAGCAAAGTTGTATGTGGCCGAGATAGTCAGATTGCATGGTGTACCCGTATCAGTTATCTCGGATAGGGACCCAAGGTTCACTTCGAGGTTTTGGAAAGCGTTACATCAAGCGTTGGGTACGCGGTTGGATTTCAGCACAGCTTTCCATCCTCAGACGGACGGGCAGTCCGAAAGGGTCATACAGATCTTAGAAGATATGCTGAGGGGTTGTGTCTTGGAATTCCGAGGTAGTTGGGAGGAATTCTTACCTTTGGCCGAGTTTGCCTACAACAATAGCTACCAAGCGAGTATTCAGATGGCACCATACGGGTTAATCAGATGGACGGAAATGCCGAACCCCGACGTGTTGGATGGAGTTGGGTGAACGACAAGTGTTGGGCCCGAATTGGTAGCAGAGACTGAAGACAAAGTCAAAGTGATTCGGTCTCGTCTCAAGGAAGCATCGATAAGCGTAAGTCTTATGCCGATCTCAAACGCAAGAAAATGGAGTATTGTGGGAGATAAGGTCTTCCAAGGTGTCGCTTGGAAGAAGGTACTAAGATTTGGGCGAAAAGAGCTAAGCCCAAGATTCATTGGCCCATATACAAGATCAAGTCGAGTAGGATCGGTAGCTTATCGACTTGAAGCCACGGCAGAGTTAAGTCGATACATGACGCCTTTCACGATCAATGCCGAGACAGTATCGGTCGGATCCATCACATGTGGTGCCCGTGATGTAAATCGAGGTTAACGCAGACTTATCTTTTGAGGAGGAACCGTTCGGATCTTGGATAGAGATGTAAAGGTTCTACGTAGGAAGTCGATGCCTTAGTGAAAGTGCTATGGTGGAACCATGGTGCCGAGGAAGCTACGTGGGAACCCGAGGATGTGATCTGGCGCAATACCCTCATCTGTTTTAGTTATGTAATTTGGGACGAAATTTATTTTAAGGGGGGTAGAGTTGTAACATCCCAAAAATGGGGTTATTTGGAATTTAATTATCTTTCTTATGTATGAATCTCATGTGCCATTATTTATGGAATAATAATGATCAATTTAAGGCTTTGTGTTGGCTCGATTTGGTAGGAAATTTTAGTTTTAACTTTTAAGGTAGGGAGCCTTAGCAAGAGGGTGTTATTAGAATAAATGGGGATAATTTGGACATAAAATGAGCCTAGACTAAGTGGCAAAGTAAGCCCACTTAAGAGCTACATGTGACGCCACCAAGGAGCAAGGAGAGCTTGTGTTCGAGTCGGAAATCCTCTTTTGGCAATATGTTGATTCGGCACTTGTGGAGAGTCCTCTCCCTTTAAACTCTTTAATTATTATTAATAGATAATATGAGCATTTTATTTTAAGGATAATCAAGAAGATTATGAAGATTAAAAGAATTATTATTGATTATTATTAGAGTATTCAAATTATTTGAATGGTTTTAAATTAAGTGGTCTAGAGTGAATTAAGGAAGTAAGTGAATCTTGACTCCTTGTTGAGGAGGAGTGGACTAAGCAAGGACTTGTGGAAGAGGGGAGTTGCGAATGCTTATAAAAGTATCTAAGTGACCACCTTGATTTTCTTTTTTCAATTTGCTTGGCGAAAAATTTAAAGCCCTTTCTCCTCATTTTCTTTTATCATTCCATTCCTCAAAACCATAGTAAACCCTCACAACTCCTCCTTGCCGAAACCTCATTCTTTAAATCCCTTCTCCTTTTATTTCCTACTAGCCGAATCACCAATTCCCTATTTACCTTTCTTCTTTCTTTTTCTCACTAAAAGTCAGCCTTGTTTTAAACCACCCCTAGCCGAATCTAACCTCTATCAAAGTGCCGAAATCCCTTTTCTTTAACCTCTACTTGGCCGAATTGTGCATGAGAAGTAGGCATCTTTTGTTGACGCATCCCGTAAGGTAAGGATCTTAGGCAATGCCTATATTATTTGTATCTCATTATGTCGACTTTGGTAAAGATAGGTATGGGTTTCGCAACTATTGATTAAGAATACTAATCACGATTTAACCAATCCATTTGTAGGATCTTCTTGGATTTGGAGATAAGCAAGTAAATTCGCTAACGTTAGTCAATCAATCTTCTAAGGATTTACATATAGATTGGTGTTCATTTAAAAGGGCTATGGTTATTAATATTGACCGATTGTAGTTTGTGAACCGTATCGTGATTTGGGCACCGAGGCTAGTATTCAAAGAGACTAGGTAAGGATTCGTACAAAAGGTTACCCTTTAAATTCCTTGGATTGGTGAATAGGCCATGGGGCTAATTCCATGGTTGGCGAATGTAGGTACAAAGAGATCTAAGGTGGTGACTCCTTCATTCGGGATTTGGATCACTCGGTGGTGACAGTGTGTACATACACACTTATATCAGTTAATATGTGTGATAAATATTTGTTGTTTGTAAATCTACTTGATGTAGATTTGGATTTGGTACCTTAAATGGTACAAGCAAAGGACCTCGGTAAGTCTCTATTTATATGAGATTATTATGATGCTTTTGGGAAGCATGATTTATTTTATACATGTGATAAATGTATGATCTCTGTTATGATTGTGATGTGGGTTGATGAGTGGAGGGCAGATTAATCGTGTCGACGGGCACCAGTTGTTTTGGTAACACACCGTGACTATATGTCACGAGGTTTGGTACCTCCAGAGGTTTGGTACCTCAATAGCGACTTGTCCCTGGTTAACACCACCGTGGGTTGGCCCCACTTGAGATATGGGATCGCCGCGCTGATTTGGTATCACACGATGGGTTGGCCCCATCAAATGATCTGCTCTCACGGACACCGGTGTTTTGGTAACACATTGTGACTATATGTCACCGGTGGTTTGGCACCACCAAGGGTTTGGTACCACAACGGGTAGCGAAGGGCGTTTGGATGGCTAGGTCGGGATTAAATATTCGCATATTAATTGTTATATGTTGTGTATGAAAAATATTTTAAAACGGGGAAGGGTTACATCGAGTCTTGGTGACTCACCTTCTCCATTATTTTTTCAGTGATGCTTAGATCGCGGACATGGAGCCGAGGGACTTGAGGAGGCCATGCGGTGGATTTAAAATTAAACGAACTTTAATTTTAGTTATTTTTAAATTTTGTTATTAGGTTGTTTTGTTTTAGATGTAATAAGGCCTCATCATACTTTACTTTAGTTATTTTCTTATATGTTGGATATATGTTTTAATTATAAATTTGAATCACACGCTTCTCTAAATTAACACGAAAAATGTTTTATCGTGCCATCTAGCACATCCAAGTTTGTATAATAACTTGACTTAATTAAATTTTCAAATTTGGACTAAGTATGATTTCAATAAGATAGCTTAAAACGAGAAGTTTTCAACAAATCTTAAATTGGTTTTTAAATGGGTTTTCAAAAGTTTTCTCCAGAATTCACCCATATTCGGTCCCTAACATTTGGGTAGGGTTTGCTCAATTACATATTACGCCGGCTTGAGCCCAATTCGTAATTCAACAATATATCATGAATTAAAACAATTAAAAATGCATGTAAAATGTAATTCCCAACCCAAACCTAATATCCATCCGCTAACACCCCGCATCAACCATCACACTGGGGATCAAGTCAACCCACCCCGCCATCACACCAATCGTAGGCATTAAGCCTTTTTATAATTGTGGCATAGCCATCGAACCAGAGGCAATAAGTCGATATTGTGGCAGTAGCCAATTAACTAGAGGCAATAAGTCGATATTGTGGCAGTAGCCACCGAACTAGAGGCAATAAGTCGATATTGTGGCGAGCCACCTAACTAGAGCAATAAGTCGATATGGTGGAAGCCACCGAACTAGATATTTGGCAACCGCCATTCTTCTCTTCATATATCCCACCCATGCAATTATACATGTACTATAAAATATAAAATTTATTAATAATGCATAACATGGTGGGTTTATCAATAACATTTCATTTGGCCCATAATTGTAATATAGCAATTTGTCTATTAGTAGTTTAGTGGGCTTTGGCCCATTTACCTAACTAGAGTGTTTTGGCTCAATTTTAACTAACTAGAGTATTTTGGCCCAATTTATCGAACTAGAGTATTTTGGCCCAATTTTAACGAACTAGAGTATTTTGGCCCAATTTATCGAAACATCCAATTTACATAATAACGAAAATTTTCTAGGGCATTTACGTAATTTTTACGATTTAGACGCTTTTACGTATTTTGTCAAAATATCAATATTTACGCTTTTACCGATCTAATCGCTTTTACGATTTACTTCCATACCGAAATTGACATCCAACCGAGAAAATAATGAGTGTGAAGTTACACCTGCTACCTGAAAGTACTAATCCTTCTCGCCTCCCAAGACCTAAAACATATTTTGATCCGTTAGACAACTAATTCAGAAATAAATCTTAATCGATAATAGATCCAAAATCTTACCCTCTTGATTTTGAATCACTTGATTTTAAGCTTTTCTCGCTTATTGATTTGCTAGCCGAGAATCCACCAACGATAACTACTTTCGGAAGTTCGTACTACTGAATAATGGACTTCCTTCTAAGATGGCCCGCAACCCGATGGAAAATCCCTTGATCGCCAAACCGCTCTTCGCTTGAATGGGGATTCACGGATCCGCCTCTTAACGTGACTAACCACCACCTTTTCTTCCCAATTTTGAAAGTCTTCAAGATCCAAAGGAATTTTAGTTAGATCTAAAATAATATCAAATAATACTAGAGATTTTAAAGAGTGGGATTTCTTACCACAATGAAACGCTTCCAACGCTTCCACGATTCTGCTCACTTGAGTTCCGATCTCGTTATTGCACTAAATAATAACGAAAGAAACGTTATTAGAATGAACGTTATATCAATCCAAAAAGGCCTCATAAAACCAATAATATTCGCCATAATACTTAAATAAAATGAAAACGAAAAAGAATCCTTTACCTATAATCCACGATCGAAAAGAAAGGATTGAGAGGTATCTGTCTTAATTCTCCTCATTAGTGGATCTCGATGTTCGTGCTTGCAAATGCGATCTCATTCAATCCGAAAACCAGATCCGAAATCCCAGAGTCTGATCCAACTTATCAACTTTATCACCCATCGTTGAATTGCATTCACGGAAGCAACCAACATCGGGGGAAGGCATTGCCTCATTAACTCACAACCTCCCCCAAAATTCCCCATAGGCTTCCGCCAACCATTTGGAACCAGAAATAAATATTAAGACCTGTTTTAAACCATTTTAGAAACTATGGTCTTCCAAGTTCCTAGTCCTGCCCTAATCAACGAATTATATAAGCCATTAACCATTAAAAACCGTCTCCTCAATCAATTGTAACCAAATACGAAATATTTTTAAAAACTCTTACTACATAAAATTTTCACGCTGTGACAATGAACTGGCAAACCCAGTGCTTAACCCAATGGTTAAAAAATTTGTAAACAAATATTGAAAAATTTTAAAACATTTTGGTTAAACCGGAAACTGTGATTGGAAATAATGTATAAAGGAGTTTGAAACAACGGAAATTGGGTCATTTACAGGAAAGTGTTAAAGTTTATTTCTTAAAGGAGTGTTTTAAAACCTTTGAACTTGTTTGAGAAGTATTTGATTTGACAAGAATTGTTTCAGTAAAAAAATATTGTCTACATGGTATATTATTAAATCTTTAATTTTGTAAAATCTACAATTTTTAATAAATGCATATAATTTTAAATCATTAATCCATAAAATAAAATTAAACCATTTAAATCAATTTTAAAATCCAAAATAAAAAAGTAAAATAATTTAACCAAAGTAAACAAAGCACATGCACCATTTATTAAGCATGGTTCCGGTCCTAAACCTCCAGGGTTGGTATCGAATTCAAGGAGAGGTGGGGACTAAAACCCTCCAAAACATAAACATAAAAGCAACTTAATTAAGAAACCTAACCTCCTTGTTTACCGTGTGGTACCAACCCTTGGCAACTTAATAAGTACCAAATGTGTCCAAGCCACAATTCGTCAATGGTCCAAACCATTGTGTCCCTTACCAAACACAAGTGTCCAACTGAAATCCCCATGTGGGCCAACCCATAAGAGAAACCATTAACCTGAACGACCCAAATCAAAGGGCCAAACCCGGTAAACAAAAACACAATTTCCCCCAAACCTCCTACATCAAATCAAAAAACTTTTCATGCAATATCTTATTCTCTATCCCATAAATTACCACAACATGATACATATAACCAAACCATATACCATATAAATCTAATCATAATCATACATTAGGAATCATAATTGATAAACAATCATCAATTTATTTAACCAGTAAATCATTACAACAAATTAACCATCACAATAACGGAAAATAGGGAAACATCTAAACATTTACTAAAAAGGGTTAAGAAATAATCAAATAACCAAAAGCTAATTCCAAAATGGCCACCAATCGAAAAATTTTTAACTGGCTACAAATGAAACCATTTAACCTTTGTAAAGCAAGAAAGGTTTGAGTTACAAAATTGAACCTTAAACCTTAAAAGGAACCAAGAAAATAACTTGAACCATAAGAAAAGTAATAACAAATCCACATAACAAAAAACTTTGATTGAATTAAAAAACAAAAACCGAATGAGAAAACAAACTAAGAAATAAAAAAATAATGAATAAATTAAAAAATAATTGGGGAAATACAAAAATTGGGGAACAAAGAATTTAGGTAGAAAAGGAATAAAAGGTGAAGGAAAAAAAAATATGTAAGGAATGGGAAAATGAGTTTGGGAAATGAATGATTTGAAGTCAAATGAAAGAATGATAAATTGGAAAAAGTGATTGACTTAAAAATTAAGAAAGAAGATAGGGTTAATTAACCAAAGATGAAAAAATAATTAAAGGACACTTACAAGAAGAAAAAGAAATTTGAATTAAAACTCGGTTCCAATTTTGGGGTTAAAGAAATGTAATAGGAAAATTTGTTCTCCAATTAAAAGGTTTCCTACCAAATCCGAACAAAAAGTGGTTCCCTTAGACAATCGGCCCACCTATCAAGAAGGAAACATTAATCTCTTGAAGCTTTGACTAACCAAGAACTAAGAGAATGAACTAACAACAACCAATCACTTAACCTCCACTTACTAATCAAGCGCATGTAAGAAAGCGGCTCCTCTTGCTTGCTTTGAAACCTTTGATGTCCTATAATGAAGAGATTAACAACGATTAACTCACTTCAATCCACAACCATCATAAGCTTTAATCTAATCGAAATCAATCATAAAACTAGAGAAAGAAAACATGACCATTCGGCCAAGGACTTACCCCAACACCAACCACCAAGAATTCGCCACAAGAACCCCTAGGAGAAAAGGGACATTGGCTCAAGAGCTTTTGAAATGGAAGATAAAAAATTATATGAAATGGATGGGAACAAATACTTACGGTTACGAAAGAAATCGAAGCTTAATGAAATGGTAAAGGCGCAAATGAAAGATTCGGCTAGGATTATTGAGAAAAGCAAATGAGAGTTTGAGGAAGAAGATGATATGGTTTGACTTACTAGTAATGGAGAAGTCAAAATAGAAGCGGGTTTAGAAGTAGTATGATTTGGCACAAGTATGACAAGAGAAAATGAATGAAAGTGTGAGAAGAAAAGATGCCGATTAAACACACAAATGAAGAAAGAAGGATAGATGCAAGAGTGTATTCGGCTACACACAAGCCAAGTGAACAAGACAATTTTGGCAACTAAAGAGACTTGGTATTTCGGTTCAAGAAGTGAAGAAAAAAAGAAAAATGAGAGAATTCTTTAGAACTTGACTTTGGTGTTTCAAAATGAAAGAGTTTGGTTTGGTCTCCTAATGACCGAATATGCATCACATTCTAAAAGGAACATTGACCTACTCACTCCCCACTTCCCAAAACCGCCATATACTCCCCACTTCCCCAACATTGGCCATATCCCCCAAACACTCCACTCTACACATTTCAAATGTGTTTACCAAATCTTACTCCTACAATCACTCTCCACCTTACTTTTGAGCAGTTTGACTTAGTCAAGGTAGAATTCCACTTGCCTTCTACCTCTTCCTCCATGCCGTCCAAAATGGGTGACAAAATAGGAGCTCTACGACTTGAACTCTGGACCTCCCTCACTTGTAGATGGCGCCACACCAAGCTCCTCCCTTGCCACTCTGCCCGACTCTTCATTTGTGCAATAAAACACCAAAGAAAACCCTTATACCCTAGCTCCAACAGCTCCACGACTTAACACCCAAAACCAAAATTTTCCCATTCACTCGAGGCATACACGAGGCTACAATTAAGCCTCGATACTACACAAACAACAACACAAAGACACTAAACACATGCAATATCATGCAACAACAAAATAGCCCCTAACCGGGATATTACGGTTCTACCCCCTTAAAAATAATTTCGACCTCGAAATTACACGATCGAGAAGAGTTGCGGGCATTCTTTGTCTCATCATATCCTCTGGTTCCCCGTAGCTTCCTCCACGCCATGATTAGCCAAAGTACCTTAACCAAAGGCACGGACTTCCCTCGCAGAACCTTCACATCCCAATCTAGAATCGCACGGGTTCCTCTTCCATAGTCAAGTCTGGATTCACCTCGATCTCTTCCTTTGCTACCACATGTGGCGGATCTCGAGCGATAACAGGAAGCATCGAAACGTGAAAAACATCGTGAATCTGACTAAGCTCTGCTGGCAACTCAAGCTGATACGCTACTGGTCCCACTCGTCTTAGTACCTTGTACGGCCCAATAAACCTCGGACTTAGCTTGCCTTTCTTTCCGAACCTTAATACTTTCTTCCACGGTGAGACCTTCAGGAAAACCCGATCTCCCACAGCAAACTCAATATCTCTCCGTTTCAGATCGGCATAGGACTTCTGCCGGTCGAAGCTTCCTTCAATCGAGCTGAATCAACAACCTTGTCTTCGGTCTCGACAACCAACTCTGGTCCTAATAGCGGCGTTCACTTAACTCCGTCCAACAAGTAGGTGGCGACACTTCCCTACCGTCTAGCGCCTCATAAGGTGCCATCTTGATGCTCGCTTGGTAGGCTGTTGTTGTGGCGAACTCACCAAGCAGTAGATACTCCTCCCAACTACCCACGAAGTCCAATATACAACCTCGAAGCATATCCTCCAAAATCATATAACCCTTTACGATTGCCCGTCGATCTGCGGATGAAATCTTTGTCTTTGAAATCTAACCGTGTACCCGAGCACGATGTAGCGCCTTCCGAACCTTGGCGTGAATCTCGGATCCCTATCCGAGATGATCGAGGCAACACCCGTGCGATCTCACAATCTCCGATACATCTGACTTTGCCAACCTCGTAGTGAGTAATCCACCCTCACGGAATAAAGTGGTGATTTAGTCGGTAGATCCTGATACCAGATGAATCCTTCTTGCTCGGTGTAGCGGTAACCTTGACGAAATCCATAGTTATTCTTTCCCACTTCCTTTGTGGAATCTTCCTTTGGTGAAGCAACCCAGAATGACAGCGATGCTCGGCCTTGACCTGGCGACAAGTCGGACACCTACCCACAAACTTCGGTCACCTCCTTTTCGAGACCGGCCACGAGGCGTACTCGAGGTCCTTATACATTTGCTACCTCCGGGATGCATAGCGTGAGAGGCGCTATGAGCATCTGAAGAATCTTTTGCCTCAATTCAGCATCTCTCGGCATACAAGCCTTCCCCTGGAAACACAAAACCTCATCACTAGACAAGTGTAACCCTCCAAACCACCATCACGCACTTGTAACCTTTCGCTTTTCAGAACCTCATCCACTAACTTTGTTTCTCTCGATCTGCTCAACCCGTGAAGCAACTGCGGTTACGCGCGAATACTCCGTCGTCATACAAACTCAAATGGGCAAACAAAGCTCTTAAGTCCGAAACAACCTTACGGCTCAACGCGTCTGCCACCACGTTAGCCTTGCCTGGATGATACTCAATCGAACAGTCGTAATCTTTCAGCAACTCAACCCATCTGCGCTGCCTCAAATTCAAATCCTTCTGAGTCAAGAGATACTTCAGACTCTTATGATCCGTGTAAACTATCGATCTCTCTCCACACAAGTAATGCCTCCAAATCTTTAAGGCAAAAACTACAGCTGCTAGCTCCAAATCGTGCGTCGGATAGTTGACCTCATGTGGCCTCAGTTGCCGAGAAGCGTAAGCCACAACCTTACCTTCTTGCATCAGCACACAACCCAAACCCGTATGTGACGATCGCATGATACCGTGAATTCCTTACGACCGGGTTGAATTAGAGCAGGAGCCTCGGTCAAAATCTTCTTTAACTTATCGAAGCTTTCCTCATTGTTTCTCGGTCCATACAAGCGGAACTTCCTTCCTCAATAACTTGGTCATCGGTGCGCTATCAACGAAAACCCTCAACAAACCTTGGTAGTATCCGCCAAACCCGAAAACTCGAATCTCGACCCTCGACCTAGGCGGCTTCCAATCCAAAAGCGCTTCTATCTTACTGGGGTCCCTCTAATCCCTCGGCCGACACTACATGACCCAAAATGTCACCTCCACGAGCGAACTTCGCATTCTTGAACTTAGCATAGAGCTATTTCTCCCTTAGAATCGCAATACCACCGTAAATGAGCATCATGCTCTTCCTCGGTCCTTGAGTATACCAAGATGTAAATCGATAAAAACCACCACGGCCGATCTGAATCTTGTTGGAACACCCTATTCATCGAGATCCATGAAAGGCTGCGGTGCGTTAGTCACCCGAGCGGCATAACCAAGAACTCAAAGTGCCCATACCGAAGTGCGAAATGCCGTCTTACAGATATCCGCCTCTTTCACCTTCAGCTGGTGATACCCAGACCTTAGATCGATCTTGAGAAAGCGATGCCCCCTTGGTGATCAAACAAGTCATCTATCCGAGGTAGTGGATACTTGTTTTGATCGTCGACTTATTCGATTAGCGGTAGTCTATGCACATCCGCATAGTACCGTCTTTCTTCTTTACAAAAAATGCGGCGCTCCCCAAGGCGAAATACTTGGCTCGATAAAACCTCGGTCCAATAACTCACGGATTTGAGCCTTAAGCTCCACTAATTCTTTAGGTGCCATCACATGCGGAGTAATGGATCTTGGCGCGATTAAGATAATGAATCAATCCGAACTCTACCTCTCGATCTGGTGGCAAACCGGAAGCTCCTCGGAAACACATCCACAAATTCCCTAAGCGTCCGAGCGGTCTCCACGAAGACTCCTTAGCCTCCAAGGCATACACATGCACCATATATGCTTGACCCTTTCGACCATTTTCTCGGCTTTGGGCAGATACCACATTAGACGGATAGTTTCTCCTATTACCGATCGAACTACTTCATCACCCTCGGTGTGCTCGAGAACCATGCGCTTAGCGCTTGATCCAACCGCTGGTGCTTACTCGGCCGGTCCATCCCCAAAATCGGTCGAACTCCCCAAGCGGCGGTTCCATCAGATCGACCTCGAAAGATACCCCTTGGAGTTCTAGAGGTGCGTCTCTATCGGTTTATCTACCACTACTGAGTGACCTGAGGGCTTATTACGGTCATCACGCCTAGAAGATATCTCGAGTCTAAATCCATTGTCTCTACTATACTCGGCAACATAAGAGTGCGTAGAACCCACATCAATTAAAGCGGTATAAGGAGAACCAAAAATCAAAAACGCGTCGGTTATGATGTCGGTCGTAAGCCCTCTCTCGGCGCCTCGCGACATATACCAATCCGGTATGCGGCCGCGAATTACTGCACCTGCTTGGGTGCTCCACGGCCCCGACAGAACTATTACCTCCCTCGCCATTACCTCGGCCCCTCTGCGGTGGTCCATTATTTACTGATTGATTATTTTACGATTCTCTCGTGAATTCTAGCTAACTTGCGGACAATCCCTCACTCGATGGTCCGGTGAGCCACACTCAAAACAACCTCTACCATCGGTCCAACATCCTCCCGGTGAGCCTTCCCACAACGATTACTTTGGCGGTCCACGCCTAGCAACAACAAACCTACCCGACCGATTCGGCCCTTTCGGTCTAGCCCTCTTCTGGCGATTACCCGATGACCCGGAAGATCCAAAACTCCTTTGTGCGGTTTCTCTCCATACCGCCTCACAGACTCTTTAATGCCCTCGGCAACCTTCGCCTTTTCAGCGAACCGCAAATTCACGCTCCTGCAGGCGCAATCAACAATCTTAACTTCGTCTCGCAGGCCATCCTCGAAGCGAGCGTACCTTTCCTCTTGGTAGCCACCATACCCCGGCATACCAGGCTCGGACCTCGGCTTCGGCCTCATACTCCGTCTGATTTGCTCCCCTGGACTAACCTCAAAAATGCTTTCATTGCTCATTTATGTAGTTAGCTCGGCGTACTTCTTCGATAAGCGGCCCAAAAATAGTCCCAAGTCGGATCTTCCATTGCGGTAATATCACGGACCGTGAGCCACCTGGTATGACTCATCTCGAGATGATCGATCCCTTTAATTTCTCCTCAACCGTTAGGTCGGATCATCCATGATCCGATTACGTCGCTTCTAGCGATTTTCGGCGGTGCTAGGAGCAACACCGAAGATACCGAAAGAATTGTTATTTGCCCGAAGTCGCTCGTACAGATTTCCTAGCTCCTCGCCTCCACCGCTCTAGCTACCCTTTCTAAAACCCGACATCGCTTTGTGATCTTGCATCATCGCCGCCTGTTCACGGAACTCACCACCTCCGGTGGTGGCGGGCAGGTACCTCATTCTCTGAACCACCCTGCCCGAACCTACGGGCTCGAAACGGTCATCCTACCGCGACCACGTCCACGACCACGTCCACCTCGGGTACTCATGACTAAATCTCGTCTGATTAAAGAATTTTATGTATTAGTCATTATTCCACTGTTTTTAAAGCAAAGTTTTATGAATATTAAAGAGACTTTGTTTTCGCGAGTCCTCAGAATCCTATCAGTTTCAGTCTCTAAAGTAATCTTGCTATCACTAGCCACTCAATCATATCAATTAATATCACAACCAACGATGCAGGTACTTACAGGCGAATCGGTGCGGAGACTCGGTGCCATGCCCTTCAAATCATATTTTTTTAAAACAGAATACTTGAAAACTATAATTTTAAAACATTTTGGGCCTCGGGCCCACAGCCAGAAACTTTGAACTTGGCTCGATACCACAAATGTAACACCCCAAACCCGGACAAAACACCACGTCCAAATCTGGTATGTTACGGGAAAACATGTTTGTGAGAGGTTAAATTTTTCGTTAAAAGCCGAGTGGAAACACAGTGTATTTATGGAGACAATTTGAGTAGACTTGTTTGAAATCGGATGGTGTATTTGAAACAGGAGATTTAAAATCTTAACGAATGTGTGGTTAAGCGAGTTTAAACCATTTAAACCTTAATAGTTTCTTAGTGTTACTTAAAACCCTTCTTAGACTTAGGAGTGATGCAAGTTTGATTTGAAAATCATTTGAATTTGCTTCTTGTAAAGACATAGTACAATACAGATGGTATGGTTAAAAACACATTCGTTATAATTTTGAAATCATTATCTTTCCAAGTTTTAGTAAAATTCATACCAACTTGTGTTGTTAAGGCATATTAAAATCTAATTAAAACATAAACATCACCAAAACATAAATTAAAGGCCTTTTACAAATCCAATTTAAAACCCAAGAAAAGTAAATAAGCTAAAGTACCCAAATTCAATAGCACGAGCAACACTTTTATTAAAGCATGGCATGTGCACCTTGAGTCCATCCGGCTCCATGTAAGCGTCTACGAGTCACTGAAATGTCAAAGGAGAGGGTGAGTCGAGTGACTCGATGTGTAAACCCGCTCCCAAAAACAACATGCTAACACACATCATACAAAGCAACATAATTAATGCAACCCGATCCTAACCATCCATATCGCCTTTTCTACCCGTGTGGTACCAAACCTTTGGTGGTGCCAAACCACTGGTGACATATAGTCACAATGTGTTACCAAAACACTTTGGTGTCCCAAAGACACAATATCCGTCAATGTGGTACCAAACCTTTGGTGTCCCAAAGACACAATTGTGCTACCAAAGCTTTGGTGACCGAAGTCACAAATCGATGATGGGGCCAACCCATCGTGTGATACCAAATCACTAGCGGGCGATCCCATATCTCATGTGGGGCCAACCCACGGTGGTTAAACCACGGGGACAAGTCGCAATGAGGTGCCAAACCTCTGGTGACCCAAAGTCACAAAGTGTGCTACCAAAGCTTTGGTGCTCGTCGACACAAAATATCACTTTGCTCCCTCCACTCGTATCACCCATCAACATACCATACTCATGTAATCATGTATATCATATAATCATGCATATCATGCTATTATGTGTAACCTCATATCCCATGTCACATATAGCCACAACCATGGTATCACATAGATCATCGATAAACTCATAATAATATCTTGACTTACGGAGTCGAATCATACCCATTAGGGTATCATATCAATCATCCTTTGTTTCATTAATCATCTCACGGGTTATTAATCATATTACTAAGCGAAGTGTGTTAGTTTACACACACAGTAAATCTGAGTCTAGAAATCGACAAAAGCAATCTAAGTCCCTCGGTACTAGCTTCTACAATCGGCCAAAACATAGGGTTAGACATCTACATTCGCCAACACCATTTAGACCAAAAGGGTTTGTAAAGCCCTTACCTTTCACGATTTGGTTTCCTACCAAATCCAGAACCAAAAGTGGTTCCTTAGACAATCGGCCCACCTATCAAGAAGGAAACATTAATCTCTTGAAGCTTTGACTAACCAAGAACTAAGAGAATGAACTAACAACAACCAATCACTTAACCTCCACTTACTAATCAAGCAGCGGAAGAAAAGCGGCTCCTCTTGCTTGCTTTGAAACCTTTGATGTCCTATAATGAAGAGATTAACAACGATTAACTCACTTCAATCCACAACCATCATAAGCTTTAATCTAATCGAAATCAATCATAAAACTAGAGAAAGAAAACATGACCATTCGCCAAGGACTTACCCCAACACCAACCACCAAGAATTCGCCACAAGAACCCCTAGGAGAAAAGGGACATTAAACTCAAGAGCTTTTGAAATGGAAGATAAAAAATTATATGAAATGGATGGGAACAAATACTTACGGTTACGAAAGAAATCGGCTTAATGAAATGGTAAGGCGCAAATGAAAGATTCGGCTAGGATTATTGAGAAAAGCAAATGAGAGTTTGAGGAAGAAGATGATATGGTTTGACTTACTAGTAATGGAGAAGTCAAAATAGAAGCTGGGTTTAGAAGTAGTATGATTTGGCACAAGTATGACAAGAGAAAATGAATGAAAGTGTGAGAAGAAAAGATACCGATTCAGCTTACACAAATGAAGAAAGAAGGATAGATGCAAGAGTGTATTGACTACACACAAGCCAAGTGAACAAGACAATTTTGGCAACTAAAGAGACTTGGTATTTGGTTCAAGAAGTGAAGAGAAAAAAAGAAAAAATGAGAGAATTCTTTAGAACTTGACTTTGGTGTTTCCAAAATGAAAGAGTTTGGTTTGGTCTCCTAATGACCAGAATATGCATCACATTCTAAAAGGAACATTGACTACTCACTCCCCACTTCCCAAAACCGGCCATACCTCCCCACTTCCCCAACATTCGGCCATATCCCCCAAACACTCCCTCCACACATTTCAAATGTGTTTACCAAATCTTACTCCTACAATCACTCTCCACCTTACTTTTGAGCGGTTTGACTTAGTCAAGGTAGAATTCCACTTGCCTTCTACCTCTTCCTCCATGCCGTCAAAATGGGTGACAAAATGGGAGCTCTACGACTTGAACTCTGGACCTCCCTCACTTGTAGATGACGCCACACCAAGCTCCTCCTTGCCACTCTGACTCTTCATTTGTGCAATAAAACACCAAAGAAAACCCTTATACCCTAGCTCCAACGGCTCCACGACTTAACACCCAAAACCAAAATTTTCCCATTCACTCAGGCATACACCGAGGCTACAATTAAGCCTCGATACTACACAAACAACAACCTGACACACTAAACACATGCAATATCATGCAACAACAAAGCACCCTAACCGGGATATTACGGTTCTACCCCCTTAAAAATAATTTCGACCTCGAAATTACGATCGAGAAGAGTTGCGGGCATTCTTTGTCTCATCATATCCTCTGGTTCCCACGTAGCTTCCTCCACCATGATTCCGCCAAAGTACCTTAACCAAAGCACACGGACTTCCTCGCAGAACCTTCACATCCCAATCTAGAATGCACGGGTTCCTCTTCCATAGTCAAGTCTGGATTCACCTCGATCTCTTCCTTTGCTACCACATGTGCGGATCTGAGCGATAGCACGCGAAGCATCGAAGCGTGAAAAACATCGTGAATCGACTAAGCTCTGCTGGCAACTCAAGGCGTCGCTCATTGGTCCCACTCGTCTTAGTACCTTATGCGGCCCAATAAACCTCGGACTTAGCTTGCCTTTCTTTCAGAACCTTAATACTTTCTTCCACGGTGAGACCTTGAGAAAACCCGATCTCCACAGACAAACTCAATATCTCTCGTTCCGGATCGGCATAGGACTTACAGCCGGTCAAGCTTCCTTCAATCGAGCTGAATCAACAACCTTGTCTTGGTCTCGACAACCAACTCTGGTCCTAATAGCGGCGTTCACTTAACTCCAGTCCAACAAGTAGGTGGCGACACTTCCTACCGTCAAGCGCCTCATAAGGTGCCATCTTGATGCTCGCTTGGTAGGCTGTTGTTGTGGCGAACTCAATAGCGGTAGATACTCCTCCCAACTACCCACGAAGTCCAATATACAACCTCGAAGCATATCCTCCAAAATCGTATAACCCTTTACGATTGCCCGTCGATCTGCGGATGAAATCTTTGTCTTTGAAATCTAACAGTGTACCCGAGCACGATGTAGCGCCTTCCGAACCTTGGCGTGAATCTCGGATCCCTATCCGAGATGATCGAGGCAACACCCGTGCGATCTCACAATCTCCGATACATCTGACTTTGCCAACCTCTAGTGAGTAATCCACCCTCACGGAATAAAGTGGTGATTTAGTCGGTAGATCCACAATACCCGATGAATCCTTCTTGCTCGGTGTAGCGGTAACCCAGCGAAATCCATAGTTATTCTTTCCCACTTCCTTTGTGGAATCTTCTTTGGTGAAGCAACCCAGACGACAGCGATGCTCAGCCTTGACCTCTTGACAAGTCGGACACCTACCCACAAACTTCGGTCACCTCCTTTTTTGGACCCGCCACGAGGCGTGCTCGAGGTCCTTATACATTTGCTACCTCCGGGATGCATAGCGTGGGTGCTATGAGCATCTGAAGAATCTTTTGCCTCAATTCAGCATCTCTCGGCATACAAGCCTTCCCACGGAAACACAAAACCTCATCACTAGACAAGTCAGTAACCTCCAAACCACCATCGCACTTGTAACCTTCGGGCACTCAGAACCTCATCCACTAACTGTTTCTCTCTGATCTGCTCAACCCAAGTAGGCTTAACCTGCAGTTCGGCCAGAATACTCCCGTCGTCATACAAACTCAAATGGGCAAACAAAGCTCTTAAGTCCGAAACAACCTTACGGCTCAGCGGCGTACGCCACCACGTTAGCCTTGCGGATGATACTCAATCGAACAGTCGTAATCTTTCAGCAACTCAACCCATCTGCGCTGCCTCAAATTCAAATCCTTCTGAGTCAAGAGATACTTCAGACTCTTATGATCCGTGTAAACTATCGATCTCTCTCCACACAAGTAATGCCTCCAAATCTTTAAGGCAAAAACTACAGCTGCTAGCTCCAAATCGTGCGTCGGATAGTTGACCTCATGTGGCCTCAGTTGTCGAGAAGCGTAAGCCACAACCTTACCTTCTTGCATCAGCACACAACCCAAACCCGTATGTGACGCATCGCAATACACTGTGAATTCCTTACCAGCTTCAGGTTGAATTAGAACCGGAGCCTCAGTCAAAATCTTCTTTAACTTATCGAAGCTTTCCTGCTGTTTCTCAGTCCATACAAACGGAACTTCCTTCCTCAGTAACTTGGTCATCGGCGCTGCTATCAACGAAAAACCCTCAACAAACCTTGGTAGTATCCGCCAAACCAGAAAACTCGAATCTCGACCCAGCGACCTAGGCGGCTTCAATCCAAAAGCGCTTCTATCTTCGGAGGTCCCTCTAATCCCTCGTGACACTACATGACCCAAAATGTCACCTCCACGAGCGAACTACGCATTCTTGAACTTAGCGCCAGAGCTATTTCTCCCTTAGAATCTGCAATACCACCGTAAATGAGCATCATGCTCTTCCTCGATCCTTGAGTATACCAAGATGTAAATCGATAAAAACCACCACGAACTGATCTGAATCTTGTTGGAACACCTATTCATCGGATCCATGAAAATTTGCCGGTGCGTTAGTCAACCCGACGGCATAACCAAGAACTCAAAGTGCCCATACCGAGTACGAAATGCCGTCTTACAGATATCGCCTCTTTCACCTTCAAGCTGGTGATACCCGACCTTAGATCGATCTTGAAAGCGCGCGCCCTTGGTGATCAAACAAGTCATCTATCCAGGGTAGTGGATACTTGTTTTTGATCGTCGACTTATTCGGTTAGCGGTAGTCTATGCACATCCGCATAGTACCAGTCTTTCTTCTTTACAAAAAGTACCAGGCGCTCCCAAGGCGAAATACTTGCTTTGATAAAACCTCGGTCCAATAACTCACGGATTTGAGCCTTAAGCTCCACTAATTCTTTAGGTGCCATCACATGCGGAGTAATGGATCTTGGCGCGATTAAAGATATGATCAATCCGAACTCTACCTCCCGTCTGGTAGCAAACCCGGAAGCTCTTGAAACACATCCACAAATTCCCTAAGCTGTCCGAGCAGTCTCCACGAAGACTCCTTAGCCTCCAAGGCATACACATGCACCATATATGCATGACCCTTTCGACCATTTTCTCGGCTTTGGGCGAGATACCACATTGGATGAGATAGTTTCTCCTATTACCGATCGAACTACTTCATCACCCTCGGTGTGCTTTCGAACCATGCGCTTAGCCGCGTGATCCAACCTTCTGGTGCTTACTCGGCCAGTCCATCCCAAAATCGGATCGAACTCCCCAAGCGGCGGTTCCATCAGATCGACCTCGAAAGATACCCCTTGGAGTTCTAGAGTGCGTCTCTATCTGGTTTATCTACCACTCTGAGTGACCTAGAGGGCTTATTACGGTCATCGCCTGAAGATATCTCGAGTCTAAATCCATTGTCTCTACTATACTCGGCAACATAAGAGTCGTAGAACCCACATCAATTAAAGCGATATAAGGAGAACCAAAATCAAAACGTCTGGGTTATGATGTCCGGTCGTCGCCCTCCTCTCGGCGCCTCGCGACATATACCAATCCGGTATGCGGCCTCGAATTACTGCACCTCGCCGGTGCTCCCGGCCCCGACGAACTATTACCTCCTCGCCATTACCTCGGCCCTCTGCGGTGGTCCATTATTTACATGATTGATTATTACGATTCTCGGTGAATTCTAGCTAACTTGCGGACAATCCCTCACTCGATGGTCCGTGAGCCACACTCAAAACAACCTCTACCATCGGTCCAACATCCTCCCGGTGAGCCTTCCCTAGCGATTACACGGGCGGTCCACGCCTAGCGACAACAAACCTACCCGACCGATTCGGCCCCTCGGTCTAGCCCTCTTCTGCGATTACCCGATGACCCGGAAGATCCAAAACTCCTTTGTGGCGGTTTCTCTCCATACCACCTCTCAGACTCTTTAATGCCCTCGGCAACCTTCGCCTTTTCAGCGAGAACCGCAAATTCACGCTCTGTTTGGCGCAATCAACAATCTTAACTTTCGTCTGAGCCATCCTCGAAGCGAGCGTACCTTTCCTCTTGGTAGCCACCATACCCTGGCATACCGACTCGGCCTCGAAGCTTCGGCCTCATACTCCGTCTGATTTGCTCCCTGGACTAACCTCAAAAATGCTTTCCTTGCTCATTTATGTAGTTAGCTCAAGCGTACTTCTTCCGATAAGCGGCCCAAAAATAGTCCCAAGTCGGATCTTCCATTGCGGTATTTATCACGGACCGTGAGCCACCATGGTATGACTCATCTCGAGAAGTGATCGATCCCTTTAATTTCTCCTCAACCGTTAGGTCGGATCATCCATGATCCGTTCGTCGCTTCTAGCGATTTTCGGCGGTGCTAGGAGCAACACCGAGAGATACCGAAAGAATTCAGCCCCATTTGCCGAAGTCGCTCGAGCGCAGATTTCCTAGCTCCTCGCCTCCACCGCTCTAGCTACCCTTTCTAAAACCCATGACATCGCTTTGTGATCTTGCATCATCACCGATGCATTCACGGAACTCACCACCTCCGGTGGTGGCGGGCAGTACCTCATTCTCGAACCACCGAGAACCTACGGGCTCGAAGCGATCATCCTCCGCGACCACGTCCACGACCACGTCCACCTCGGGTACTCATGACTAAATCTCGTCGATTAAAGAATTTTATGTATTAGTCATTATTCACCTGTTTTTAAAGCAAAGTTTTATGAATATTAAAGAGACTTTGTTTTCGCGAGTCCTCAGAATCCTATCAGTTTCAGTCTCTAAAGTAATCTTGCTATCACTAGCCACTCAATCATATCAATTAATATCACAACCAACAGTACGGGGTACTTACCTGGGCGAACTGGTGCCGGAGACTCGGTGCCATGCCCTTCAAATCATATTTTTTTTAAAACAGAATACTTGAAAACTATAATTTTAAAACATTTTGGGCCTCGAGCCCACAGCCGAGCTTTTGAACTTGGCTCTGATACCACAAATGTAACACCCCAAACCCGGACAAAACACCACGTCCAAATCTGGTATGTTACGGGAAAACATGTTTGTGAGAGGTTAAATTTTTCGTTAAAAGCCGAGTGGAAACACAGTGTATTTATGGAGACAATTTGAGTAGACTTGTTTGAAATCAGATGGTGTATTTGAAACCCGGAGATTTGAAATCTTAACCAGAATGTGTGGTTAAACGAGTTTAAACCATTTAAACCTTAATAGTTTCTTAGTGTTACTTAAAACCCTTCTTAGACTTAGGAGTGATGCAAGTTTGATTTGAAAATCATTTGAATTTGCTTACTGTAAAGACATAGTACAATACCAGATGGTATGGTTAAAAACACATTGCGTTATAATTTTGAAATCATTATCTTTCCAAGTTTTAGTAAAATTCATACCAACTTGTGTTGTTAAGGCATATTAAAAATCTAATTAAAACATAAACATCACCAAAACATAAATTAAAGGCCTTTTACAAATCCAATTTAAAACCAAGAAAAGTAAATAAGCTAAAGTACCCAAATTCAATAGCACGAGCAACACTTTTATTAAAGCATGGCATGTGCACCCAGAGTCCATCCGGCTCCATGTCGCGTCTCTGAGTCACTGAAATGTCAAAGGAGAGGGTGAGTCGAGTGACTCGATGTGTAAACCCGCTCCCAAAAACAACATGCTAACACACATCATACAAAGCAACATAATTAATGCAACTTGATCCTAACCATCCATATCGCCTTTTCTACCCGTGTGGTACCAAACCCTTTGGTGGTGCCAAACCCTGGTGACATATAGTCACAATGTGTTACCAAAACACTTTGGTGTCCCAAAGACACAATATCCGTCAATGTGGTACCAAACCCTTTGGTGTCCCAAAGACACAATTGTGCTACCAAAGCACTGGTGACCGAAGTCACAAATCGATGATGGGGCCAACCCATCGTGTGATACCAAATCACTAGCAGACGATCCCATATCTCATGTGGGGCCAACCCACGGTGGTTAAACCACAGGGACAAGTCGCAATGAGGTGCCAAACCTCTGGTGACCCAAAGTCACAAAGTGTGCTACCAAAGCCTGGTGCTCGTCAGCACAAAATATCACTGCTCCCTCCACTCGTATCACCCATCAACATACCATACTCATGTAATCATGTATATCATATAATCATGCATATCATGCTATTATGTGTAACCTCATATCCCATGTCACATATAGCCACAGCCATGGTATCACATAGATCATCGATAAACTCATAATAATATCTTGACTTACCGAGTCGAATCATACCCATTAGGGTATCATATCAATCATCTTGTTTCATTAATCATCTCACGGGTTATTAATCATATTACTAAGCGAAGTGTGTTAGTTTACACACACAGTAAATCGAGTCTAGAAATCGACAAAAGCAATCTAAGTCCCTCGGTACTAGCTTCTACAATCGGCCAAAACATAGGGTTAGACATCTACACATTCGCCAACACCATTTAGACCAAAAGGGTTTGTAAAGCCCTTACCTTTCACGATTTGGTTTCCTACCAAATCCGAACCAAAAGTGGTTCCCTTAGACAATCGGCCCACCTATCAAGAAGGAAACATTAATCTCTTGAAGCTTTGACTAACCAAGAACTAAGAGAATGAACTAACAACAACCAATCACTTAACCTCCACTTACTAATCAAGCAGCGAAGAAAAGCGGCTCCTCTTGCTTGCTTTGAAACCTTTGATGTCCTATAATGAAGAGATTAACAACGATTAACTCACTTCAATCCACAACCATCATAAGCTTTAATCTAATCGAAATCAATCATAAAACTAGAGAAAGAAAACATGACCATTCGCCAAGGACTTACCCCAACACCAACCACCAAGAATTGACCACAAGAACCCCTAGGAGAAAAGGGACATTAGGCTCAAGAGCTTTTGAAATGGAAGATAAAAAAATTATATGAAATGGATGGGAACAAATACTTACGGTTACGAAAGAAATCGACAATGAAATGGTAAGGCGCAAATGAAAGATTGGCTAGGATTATTGAGAAAAGCAAATGAGAGTTTGAGGAAGAAGATGATATGGTTTGACTTACTAGTAATGGAGAAGTCAAAATAGAAGCGGGTTTAGAAGTAGTATGATTTCGGCACAAGTATGACAAGAGAAAATGAATGAAAGTGTGAGAAGAAAAGATACCGATTCAACTTACACAAATGAAGAAAGAAGGATAGATGCAAGAGTGTATTCTGCTACACACAAGCCAAGTGAACAAGACAATTTTGGCAACTAAAGAGACTTGGTATTTCGGTTCAAGAAGTGAAAGAAAAAAAAAAAAATGAGAGAATTCTTTAAAACTTGACTTTGGTGTTTCCAAAATGAAAGAGTTTGGTTTGGTCTCCTAATGACCGAATATGCATCACATTCAAAAGGAACATTGACCTACTCACTCCCCACTTCCCAAAACCGACCATACACTCCCCACTTCCCCAACATTCGCCATATCCCCCAAACACTCCCTCCACACATTTCAAATGTGTTTACCAAATCTTACTCCTACAATCACTCTCCACCTTACTTTTGAGCGGTTTGACTTAGTCCAAGGTAGAATTCCACTTGCCTTCTACCTCTTCCTCCATGCCGTCCAAAATGGGTGACAAAATAGAACTCTCGACTTGAACTCTGGACCTCCCTCACTGTAGATGGCGCCACACCAAGCTCCTCCTTGCCACTCTGCCAGCTCTTCATTTGTGCAATAAAACACCAAAGAAAACCCTTATACCCTAGCTCCAACAGCTCCCCGACTTAACACCCAAAACCAAAATTTTCCCATTCACTCGAGGCATACACGAGGCTACAATTAAGCCTCGATACTACACAAACAACAACCTGACACACTAAACACATGCAATATCATGCAACAACAAAACAGCCCCTAACCCGGGATATTACATTGATCGAATCAGAATAAAAATTAAAACGCATAAATAAAATAGTTAAATAGTAATGGCCTTATTACAACAAAGCAAAACCCAAAATAAATCCCAAAAACATAATAAGAAAACGTGATAAGTTTAATCATAAGAAAACCCAGAATGTTGAGCTGAGCATGGCCACCATAAAGTCCCCGCCGACTGGTCCATTTCCTTTGAGTATCACACGCAAAATGTTAGCCCACGAAGGGTGAGTCAACAGACTCAGTGTGCAACAACCAACACAGATTCCCAATCAATAAAGGCATATTAAATCACATACAAACAAATATAAGCAATGATGCAACCCAAACCCACCTAGATATCCAACCTCTACACACCACCCGTACACCAATCACACCGTGGGGATTACTAAATTGACCCTCCATCCGCTACACACCCTCGGCGATCATTGCGATTAACTACACATCGCCTTATAATGGTGGCATAGCCACGGGATAATGTGACAGAGTCACGGATTCATAATATGTGACATAAGTCATCGGATAATGTGGTAAAAACCACCGGAACACTTCCCCTTATCATTTCACCCATTATGCCCATGCAACATACATATTATTCAGATATCATGCAATGTACCTTACCCCAAAGTCATAGCGAATTTACATATTTCCATATCAATGCCTATAAGCATTATTAAGCGAGAGTTAGGGTAGCGTGCACAGAATACCTTTGTACCATTGAATGGTACCCTTAGCGAAGTTACTCGTATTTTTATTAACAAACATTTAACGATAACACTATTAATCTATCGGAAATTAATGTAGAGCTACACACTGATAACACTAAGAACAACGCTTTCGATCGACACTCCTCCTTTATCTCATCGAACCCTTCCTATAACATCACGGTTAGAATCGGCTAACACTTAAAAGGTATAGCCTTTGGTGAATACTCAACCCCTTACCTTGCTTGATTAAGTCCGAATCTATCACACCTTTGAAGGTTGCGAAATCCTACATGACTTTTGTTAGATTCGACTTTATTACATAAAACCTATAAAAGTGGGCCTTGGTGAATGTTATATCTGCTTACCACTGAATATCCAAATCCCAAAAATCACCATTCAATAAATCGGCTACAAGAATCCGAAAGATCTCCTTCATGGTTTCGACCAAAAGAGAATAAGAGGATTAGATTCCTAGATTTTGGCTAACCAAAAGAAAAAGGAAAAGAAAGCGAATGACAGATTAACCCTTACCACAATGTTGAGATCGATTACACCCTTACTTGGAAACACAGAGAAATTTAGCCACAGGGAAAAAGGGTATTCGGCTTTGAGAGTTAAAATGGAAAAAGGATCGATTTCGAATCAACAATGGAATAATGATAGGATTTGGCCTTTGTTGCTACTGGACAAGTTGGCTTCAAAGAGTAAAGATGCAATGGGACTTTCGGCTTTTGAAGAATCGTGACAAGAAAAAGAGAAGAAGAAAATAGAAGAAGAAAGTGACCTTAATGGTCTTCTTGAATTCGGCTAATGCAAAAAGGTTTTGAAAGTTCTCTGACTACTACTTTCGGCACAACACTAGGGAAAGAAAAGAGAACCAAAATGCACCTAGACCCCCTTAAGAAATTTTGGCACTTAGCTCCCCTATGCATGACCGAATATGCCCCCTCCCAACTCTTCCCCTCTTCTCAAATCCCTTCTTTTCCTCCTACTTTTCCTCTCCACCTCTCATTCAAAGAGTTTGAATGAGCCCACCTCTCATCCACTCTCTTAGTCGCACATTCAAATGGATTTGACTTGGTCTTTCACTCATCCATTCAGAGTCCTTGTGCCGTGTAACATCCTGAATAGGGCCTATGCATTTCCAGTTTAATTGTATGAAATGACAAGTTTCAAGTACTATGAATAAATTTTTGATACTTTTGGAAACCTAGAAATGCATGGAAATGAAAATGGAAATGGAAAAGGAAATGGAAATGGACATTTTTGGAAACTTAGACATTTTTGGAAACTTAGACATTTTGGGAAACCTGAACATTTTGGAAACCTGAACATTTTAGGAAACCTGAACATTTTGGAAACACGAACATTTTAGGAAACACGAACATTTTGGAAACTGAACATTTTAGGAAACATGAACATTTTGGAAACACGAAGATGTAAGGAAAATGGCAAGATTCTGAGGCATGTGAAAATTTTAGGAAACTTAGAAATAAGGCGGAATGACAAATTTTAAAGCCCAAAATAGGAGATAAGGGCAAGAGGGACTTAAAAGAAAAAGTTGGTGAATTTTGGCATACAATCGAGCTTGGAAAAGTGGCCTGAGGTGTCACTTAGGGTTTATGGGAATGGCACGAGTTCGAGTCATTTGGAAAGCAATTATTGAAGGTTTAATTTTGCTTCCCAAGGCTAGGGGTGGAGCGGCACTTGTTTGCTTAAAAGGAGGAGTTTTGTTTTTATTAAAACTTGTTAAAATTAAGGTGACAAATAAAGGATTTATTCTTCTAAGATAAATGAGGAATTAAAAGATGGATTAAAGACTTTTAATTTAATTAAGTGATAATTAATAGAGATTAAATTATCACTTGGGAGAGTAGTATGCCAAGTTTTGGACTCTTGGTCTAGAGTTTAGTTAAAGAGGAAAATAGAGACTTTCCTCCCATTCACTCTCTTTCTTGAAATTTTGCTCTCTCTTCCCCTCTCTTTGCGAAATTTCCCTAAGCAAGGACTCCATATTTTCTTTTCCTTCCCTTTGCCATTACCTAGCCAAAACCTTTCTCTTCCAATCTCGATTAAATCTCCATAGCTGAATCTCAGTAACTCAAGTCAAGGAAACAAGTGATTAAGGGCAATAAGGGATCTCAAGTTTCCACAATCGTTGAACATAAAGATCAAGGATCTAAGGTAAGAACAATTGATTCTTGTTCTTTTAAATCGTTAAATCAAGGCTTAAGAAAAATAACCTCTCTTATGTCTATGGCCGAATGTCAGAGGAGGAGTTTCGGGATTTCAGATTCGAGGAAAATTAAGGTAAGACACATTCGGCTAAAGGCCAACTACAACCTATTAAAGTTAGATCAAATCTAACCTATGATCTTTAGGGATTTCGACAGATATTCAAGACAAAAAGGAACTTTGGGTTTGGAATCTCTAAGGTAAGCCTCTAAAATATTCGGCCAAGGGTTGTGAGAGTATCTAAATCCATTCCTTAATTTTTGAAAAGCCGAAAAACTAACCATATTGAACTACAAGGTTGGCCGAATATCAAGTAGAGGAAAAACCAAACTTTGGATTTGTATAATCACCAAATCGGCAAAGGTGAGTTTTCCTTACAAATCCTACTAGGATTTGGTTTAGTTTTAAGCCAAAATAGGTTTATTAATGTGTTTATTTGGTGGGCGAATATAGGAATTAATAGATCTAAAATTAGATCGGGATTTTCGAGATCTCAAGGAATCTATTAAGCGGAACAGGTGTGTACCCTTACTATCCTTCGATATTTTATGGCTAAATATTTTAAATATATGATATGAATAATAATGTGAATGTGGCTATGTACCACAAATGTGGCAAAAAGTACCAGTGCGTTTCCTACTTCGATAGGATTGTGAAAATGTTATTTTATAACATGCGAATATATGTATATGAACATGAAATTAAGTTATGTGCAATATTTATAATTTGGGGCATTCGGGATTTATGTGAAAGGGGGAGAACAGGTGTTGACTTCGGTCTCACCAACGAAGGTGTTGACTTTGGTCTCACCAACGAAATATGTTAACTACGGTCACATTGCGAAATTTTGGTAACCGGTTACAACGGTGTCTAATGACACAACGTTTAAATTTGATTATAGTGTCTAAAGACACAGCGTGGAGAGTAGCGGTTGGAGGGTCGACTTAGTAGTCCCACACTGTCTGAGGTTGGTGCGGGGAGTGTAGTGGATGGCTAATTAGGATTGGGTTTGGGTTGCAACATAATTTCATTATTGTATGGACTTAATGATTTGAACATGAATGCTGATTTATTGAATGATAGTATTGTGTGCACATTGAGTCATTGACTCACCCCATTGTGGGAATTATTTTCGGTGATGAGCGGATGACGGACGGGCGGTGGACCATGAGGAGGCCATGCTACATGCTAAAATTTCATTTAGTTTGGACTTAAATTTTATTTTTAGTTGCTTTTATTCTATTTGGGTTTTACTTGATGTAATAAGGCCTTAAGGCCAAGTGCATTATACTTTATGTTTGCTTATTGTTAAGTTTCATGCTAAGAACTTTATTGGATGTATTTAATTAAATGGGCTTACAAGATCAAATAAATGGGTTTCAATCTAAGCCCAACTGAAAATAATAGTTTTTCAAAATTTACAATTTTCTCTAAGTATCGAAAAGATTTTGAAATCGGTTTACTTTAGGAACATACCAGATCCGGTTCAGGCTCGTGGGCCGAGTGTGGGGTGTTTCATGCCGTCCACCACTGCACCTCCTTCCTGAAAAATAAAAGCTCTAAAATGCCACCTGCGTTACTCGAACCTAGGCCTCTTCACACTCCTTGAGGCGTCACTCTCCTGTGCTCTAAGTGGCGCCTCCCTTGCCACTTTACCAGATCAGTTCTTGTGTCCTAGTCCACATACTAAACTCCTTAAGGCCTAGCTCCCTTAGCTCTCTTTTCAATGTTTAAAAAAATCAAATATTTTCTAAAGCTTCTACCTACACCCCAAGGTTCCCGAATCCCCTAAAACACATACAAATCATACACAAGCATGCCACTACATGCATTTAAGTTAAAATGCAATACCCCTAAATCCCAGATATTATAGTTCTACCCCCTTTATAAATAATTTCGGCCTCGAAATTACCTGGCTAGAATAGGTGAGGGTATTGCTGCCGCATTGCTTCCTCTGGCTCCCAAGAAGCTTCTTCCGATCCATGGTTACGCCATAACACTTTGACTAGAGGAACTAATTTCCTCCGTAACACCTTCACATCCCGTTCCAAAATCTGAATCGGCTCTTCCTCATAGGACAAATCTGGTTTCAGCTCCACCTCCTCAATTGACACTACATGAGATGGATCCGATCGATAACGATGTAGCATCGAAACGTGGAACACATCGTGCATCTGCTTCAATTTCGAAGGCAGCTTTAACTGATATGCCACTTGTCCAACCCTCTTCAAAACCCATTAAGGTCCTAGAAACCTGGGACATAGCTTTCCCTTGCGACAAAATCTTATTACCTTCTTCCATGGTGAAACTTTTAGAAACACCTTATCCCCTACTGCAAACTTTATCTCCTTCCGCTTGAGGTTTGCATACGACTTTTGCCTGTCAGATGCCTCCTTCAACCGTGCCTAAATTACCTTAACCTTTTCTTTCGATTCTGCTACAATCTCCGCACCCAAAACTTGACGTTCTCCCAACTCTGTCCAACACATAGGAGTGCGACACTTTTGTCCATACAATGCTTCATACGGTGCCATCTGAATACTTGCTTGATAGCTGTTATTGTACGCAAACTCCACTAAAGGCAAGAACTCCTCCCAGCTTCCTCTGAAGTCTATCACGCAACCCCTTAACATATCCTCTAACACTTGAATTACCCGCTCAGATTGGCCGTCCGACTGTGGATGAAATGCTGTGCTAAAGTTCAACCTGGTGCCTAAAGACTGATGTAGTGCTTTCCAAAACCTCAACGTGAACCTCGGATCCCTATCCGAAATAATTGACATCGGCACTCTGTGCAGCCTCACAATTTTTGCCACATACAACTTCGCTAACCTCTGCAGAGAATAGTCAACCCGCACTGGTATGAAATGTACAGACTTCGTCAACCGATCTACTATCACCCATACCAAGTCCTTCTTAGTAGGCGTAAGAGGAAGCCCACTAACAAAGTCCATGGTAATTCTCTCCCACTTTCACTGTGAAATCTTTATCGGCTGAAGCAATCCCGAAGGTACTTGCTGCTCAGCATTAACCTACTGACACGTTAAGCACTTCCCCACAAA
The DNA here is from genome assembly GCA_025506655.1 of Gossypium rotundifolium. NCBI lineage: Eukaryota > Viridiplantae > Streptophyta > Magnoliopsida > Malvales > Malvaceae > Gossypium > Gossypium rotundifolium. The sequence goes on along the minus strand of CP106733.1, from coordinate 16,748,640 downwards.
TTTTATAACTTTTTGTTTCAAACTGGGCCACTAAAACTGATCCCGTAGATCCCTGTATAACTTACTTCATCCAGGATGCATAGCGTAAGGGCTACTATGAGATTCCTAAAGAATTCTCTGCCTTAACTCCTCATCCTTTGGCATCTGAGACCTTGCCCGAAAACCGACACTCTATCCTTTGTTTACACCATAGTCTTCCAACTCCTATTACGCACTTGCAAAGAACAACCTTTTCGGATCGTCATCTACCCACTATTTCTCCTTTACCTGACTTAGCCATGTCGGCTTCACCTATAACTTTGCTAGCAAACTTCCATCATCATAAAGACTCAGGTGTGCAAACATCGCCCTCAGATCTGAAACTATTTTTTGACTTAGGGCATCTGCCACCACATTTGCCTTACCCGGGTGATACTCTATTGAACAGTCGTAGTCTTTCAACAACTCCACCCACTTCGCTGTCTCAAATTCAACTCCTTCTGAGTCAACATATATTTCAGACTCTTGTGGTCCGTGTAGATCACTGACCTTTCTCCATACAAATAGTGCCTCCACACTTTTAGAGCGAATACTACCGCCGCCAACTCCAGATCATGTGTCGAATAGTTAACCTCGTGTGGCCTTAATTGCCGAGACGCATAAGCGACCACCTTCCCGTCTTGCATTAGAACACATTCTAGTCCTGTGTGAGAAGCATCACAATACACCACAAAATCCTTCCCTGCTTCCGGCTGAATCAAAACTGGAGCCTTTGTCAATACTCTCTTAAGCTTATCAAAACTCTCCTGCTACTTATCCGCCCATACAAAAGGTACCTCCTTTCTAAACAATTTTAAATCGGAGGCTGCTATCGATGAGAACCCTTCTCTGAATCTTACAGTAGTAGCTGCTAACCCCAAGCTGCGAACCTCGACCACAGACTTAGGTGGTTTCCAATCTAGCACCGCCTCAATCTTCCAAGGATCCACCCTTATACCTTCCGCAGACACCACATGACCCAAAAATGCAACTTCCTTCAACCAAAATTCGCACTTGCTAAACTTGGCATATAACTTCTTCTCCTTTAACACCTTCAATACTACCCGAAGATGTGCATCATGCTCTTCCTCAGACTTGGAATATACGAATGTAGTCTATAAACACAATGATGGCCCGATCCAAGTAGGGTTGGAAAACCAGTTCATCATATCCATGAACACGGTACAGGCGTTACGTCAATCGAGCGGCATTACTAAAACTTATAATGTACGTATCTGATGCGAAAAGGCATGTCTTATGGATATCTACTTCCTTCACCTTAAGTTGATGATATCTCGACCTTAGATCTATTTTTGAAAATACCCGCCCCTTAAGCCGATCAAACAAGTCGTCTATCTTGATGCTTGGTGCTTGTTTTTGATCGTCGACTTATTCAGCTCATTGGTAATCTATGCACATGCGCATAGTCCGTCCTTCTTTTTCACGAATAGGACCGGTGCTCCCCATGGAGACACACTAGGTCGAGATAAACCACGATCGAGTAACTCTTGGATCTGGGCCTTGAGCTCTACCAACTCCTTTGGCGCCATCCTATCTGAGCAATTGACACGGGGGCATGCACAGCGATAAATCAATTCCAAACTCAGCCTCCTGTCAAAGGTAACCCAGGCAGCTTCTCCGAAAAGACATTCATGAATTCTCTTACTGTTCTAACTCCACCAACCTCCTCTTCTCTTGCATCCAAGGCACTAACAAAGGCCAGAAATGCCTTGCACCCTTTCCGAACCATCTTATCATCCTTCGACGCGGAGACTATGTTAGACAAATAGTTTCTTCTTTCTCCTATCATAATTATCTCCTCATCCTCCAGAGTTCTTAACTCCATTCGCTTAGCTGCGCAATCTAATTAAGCCCGATGTTCCACTAACTAATCCATGCCTAGAATGAGATCAAATTCCCCAAAAGGTAGTTCCATCAAGTCGACAGGAAATACCACTCCCTGAATCTTTAGAGGCACACTCCGGAATATCCTATTCGCCACTACCATTTGACCTAATGGGCTCACTACAGTCATCTCCCTAACCGAGAATTCAGATACTACACCTAGTGTTTCAGCTACTCTACATGCAACATATGAGTGGCTTGAGCCAACATCAATTAAAGCAAAGAACGGCTTGTCAGCTATAAGGAACGTACCGGTTATGACGTCTGGTGCGTCACCATCCTCCCTTCGATGAACTACATATACCAGACCCGGCTGTCTTGCCTCCTTGTTACCAACACCTCTGCCCGGTGTCCCGCGACCTCTTCCAAAACTATTACCTCTGCCAACCGGACCACGACCCATAGCGCTTTGTCCACTTCTTTGGTCGATTAAAACCATGACTGCTTGATCGGCCTATCTGTATCCACCAGACAGTCTCTAATCATATGGTCTTTGGACCCATACTTAAAACATCCCCCAGTCCTCTTCCAACACTCCCCCAGATGTATCTTTCCACATTGAGCACACGAACGATACTGACCTCCCACAGCAACCTACCGATCTCGCGGCCCATCCACTCTAGGTCTTTTTTGGAGCCTTCCGGATGACCCTGATGATCCAAAACCTCTCTTTTGTTTATTCCTATCTGAATTCTGTCTCACAGATTCCTTGACCCCTTCGGCTACCTTAGCCTTTTCTACCAACACAGTAAACTCCCACTCCTGTTGTGGAGCAATCAGCAATCTCAAATCATCCCTCAGTCCATCCTCGAACTTGACATATTGTTCATGCTCCGTAGCCACGATACCTCGAGCATATCGACTCAACCTTAAGAATTCTGCCTCGTACTCCGCTACGGACTTACTTCCATGAACCAGCCTCAGAAACACCTTCCTCTGCGCATCAATATAACTAGACCCAATATACTTCTTCTGATACACCGCCTTGAAATACTCCAAGGTGAGATCATCCGCTGCAGCAGTATCTCGAACCGTGAGCCACCACCGGTATGACTCATCCCGGAGAAGAGACACCACCCCTTTCAGTTTCTCCTCAGCAGTCAGACCCAAATCATCCATGATTCGTTCCATCGCCTCTAACCAATACTCAGCCGTATTGGGAGCCACACCAGATACACCTCGAAATACCTTAGCTCTATTGGCTCGGAGTTGCTCGGATACAAATTTTTGAGCTCCCATACCTCCACCTGCTCCAGCCACCCTCTCAAGAACTTACAGCATTGCCTACGATACTGCATCATCCCCTGTCTGATCCTGATACTCAACACCAGCAGCTGGTGATGGTGGCATCTCATTCTTGGACCCTTGACCAGACCTAATTGGTTCTGATACGGTCATTCTGCCTATACCACGACCACGCACATTACGACCACGTCCCCTAGCACTCATGTCTATGATCGCGATTTAATCTATTTAAGAAATTTTATGTATTAGCTTCTGTTCCACTGATTACCCACGAACAAGTTTTATGTAAAGAAGTTTAGTAATAGTTCTTTCGATCATTACAAAGTTTTCATTCTAATCTCCTACCCTAATTCTGAGAATCACATTCATTCAGTAGTATCTACTACACACACTCATCACTTTGAGCATTTTCGTCCGTTCCAACTCAGGGGTATTTTCGTAATTTATCCTATAAGGGTATTTGGTAATTGTCCAAATCAGGGTATCTTAAAATTTTGTAAAATAGGGGATTTGGTATTTTTGCAAAATAGGAATATTTTGGTAAAAATTGAGGGTAGTATGGTAATTTTATAAACTGAGGGTATTTTGGTAATTTCCACAAATCGGGGTACTTGATAAATTTTTTAGATCTAAGGTAGTTTTTGCAAATCGAGGGTAATTTGGTGATTTTAAAACTAGGGTTTTTATAAAAGCAGTGTAGCTAGTCCCTTTCGGGTTTTAATTATTGAATTTAGCTTTGTGGGTAAGTCCTCTTGGTTAGGGTGAGCATGCTACGCTTTTGGTAGGATTCAAGCGAAGAGGAGGTGAGTCACTAGGATTGCTTAAATACCAAGCTCTCCACGAATCCAATCCTAGACATGCGCACAACTGTTGCCACCCTTAACTCGGCGACTCACTCACAGGTTTGTTCAATTAGTCTTTAAATTTTATGTAATTTTGTGTTGGAGTAAGCTAATCCTAGAGTTCAATAGCTCCTAATCTACTAACCTACGATCCCGTAATACCCACATACAAATCACACAATAATTAGGGGTACTTACCTAGTGGACTTCGGGCCGGAGACTCAGGTGCCATGCTAGAAAACCTGCTCATCTTTTAGTAAACTCACTTTCATAAAATGTTTTGGGCCCAAAAAGCCCTTCAAGCCGAGTTTTGAATCGAGCTCGATACTAAATTGAAACACCCATACCGGCCCACAAACCCCGACCAAGATTCGACATGTTCATAAGAAAACTTAGCTAAATCTCGTTTTGTCATTTTGGAAAATTAGGTGGTTTTGAAGAAAAATAGATTTGTGTTATGATCAAGTTGAAAACCGTGTTGTTATTAAAGTTTGTATTTCATTAAAGCGTTATCTTCATATTTCAAAATTACAAGTTAAAAGAAATGCCGAATTTTAGAGCTTATCACTAAGTTGAAAATCGTAGGTGTTTAGGTGTCAAAACATTTGAAGTTGTTTTACGAAAAATTGTTTAACCATTTGTTTGATGTTGATCGTATCAGAATAAAAATTAAAATGCATAAATAAAACAGTTAAATAGTAATGGCCTTATTACAACAAAATAAAACTCGAAATAAATCCCAAAAACATAATAAGAAAATGTGATAAGTTTAATCATAAGAAAACCCAGAATGTTGAGCTGAGCATGGCCACCACAAAGTCCCTACCGACCCGGTCTATTTCACTGAGTATCACTTGCAAAATGTTAGCCCACGAAGGGTGAGTCAATGACTCGGATGTGCAACAACCAACACGCATTCCCAATCAATTAAGGCATATTAAATTACATACAAACAAATATAAGCAATGATGCAACCCAAACCCACCTAGATATCCAACCTCTACACACCACCCGTATCTGCCAATCACACCGTGGGGATTACTAAATCGACCCTCCATCCGCTACACACCCTCAAAGGCAGTCGCTACAGTCAATTGTATATCGCCCTTATAATCGTGGCATAGCCACCAGATAATGTGACAGAGTCACCGAATTCATAATATGTGACATAAGTCACCGGATAATGTGGTAAAAACCACCAGAACACTTCCCCTTATCATTTCACCCATTATGCCCATGCAACATACATATTATTCAGATATCATGCAATGTACCTTACCCCAAAGTCATAACGAATTTACACATCTTTCCATATCAATGCCTATAAGCATTATTAACTGAAAGTTAGGGGTAAGCGATACTGAATGAGCTGCACCATTGAATGGTACCCTTAGCCGAGTTACTCATATTTTATTAACACACATTTAACAAAGAACACTATTAATCTATCGGAAATTAATGTAGGCTACACACACGATAACACCGAGAACAACGCTTTCGATCCTCGACACTCCTCCTTTGTCTCTGTCGAACCCTTCCTATAACATCATTGTTAGAATCGCTAACACTTAAAAGGTATAGCCTTTGGCCAATACTCCAACCCCTTACCTTGCTTGATTAAGTCCCAAATCTATCACGCCCTTGAAGGTTGCGAAATCCCTACATGGCTTTTGTTAGATTCACTTTATTACATAAAACCTATAAAAGTGGCCCTTGGCTGAATGTTATATCTCGCCACTCGAATATCCAAATCACGAAAAATCACCTTTCAATAAATCACTACAAGAATCTGAAAGATCTCTTTCATGGTTTCGACCAAAAGAGAATAAGAGGATTAGATTCTAGATTTTGGCTAACCAAAGGAAAAAGGAAAAAAAACCGAATGACAGTTAACCTTTACCACAATGTTGAGATCGATTGTACCCTTGCTTGGAAACATAGAGAAATTCGGCCACAGGGAAAAAGGGTATTCGACTTTGAGAGTTAAAATGGAAAAAGGATCGATTTTGAATCAACAATGGAATGATGATAGGATTCGACCTTTGATGCTACTAGACAAGTCGGCTTCAAAGAGTAAAGATGCAATGGGACTTTTGGCTTTTGAAGAATCGTGACAAGAAAAATAGAAGAAGAAAATAGAAGAAGAAAGTGTGTAATATCCTAAATTAGGGGCTATGCATTTGGAGCATGACTCAAGTGTTAGTAGGCTTTAAGTGTGGTTGAGTGTGTTTTAAGGGTTTTTAGAACTCTAGGATGAAGGTGGAAGCTTTGGAAAAATAAATACACGCTTATGCTGCCCACAGGACTCGAACCCAGGCCCTTCCCCCTGCTCATGGCATCATCACCAAGGCCCTTAAGTGACGCCTTGCAGCCACTTTACCAGGCTCACTTTCATGTTCAAGAATGCCTATATTTTTCCCTTAAGGCCTCCCTGGCCTTGCTCCCCTCCTTGACGCAAAAAGAAAAGCCCACAATGCAATTTTTACAATTCGAACCTCCTCCTTCCTGACGCAACCTTCCAAGCCCTTAAGGTAGCGTCCCTTGCCAATTTGCCACACGATTGCTGCTGTCCTAAACTCCCCAAAACTTTTCTTAAGACCTCCTTCACCTAGCTCCTCTTTTTTACTTAAAATCCATCATTTTTCCAAAGCTTCCACCTTCATTCTAGAGTTCTAAAAACCCTTAAAACACACTCAACCACACTTAAAGCCTACTAACACTTATGTTATGCTACAAATGCATAGCCCCTAATTTAGGATATTCTTCTTGAATTCGGCTAATGCAAAAAGGTTTTGAAAGTTCTCTGACTACTACTTTCGGTACAACACTAGGGAAAGAAAAGAGAACCAAAATGCACCTAGAACCCCTTAAGCAATTTTGGCACTTAGCACCCCTATGCATGACCGAATATGCCCCCTCCAAAGTCCCTTTGCCAGCCAACTCTTCCCCTCTTCTCAAATCCCTTCTTTTCCTCCTACTTTTCCTCTCTACCTCTCATTCAAAGAGTTTGAATGAGTCCATCTCTCATCCACTCTCTTAGCCGCACATTCAAATGGATTTGACTTGGTCTTTCACTCATCCATTCAGAGTCCTTGTGCCGTCCACCACTGCACCTCCTTGCCAAAAAATAAAAGCTCTAAAATGCCACCTGCGTTACTAGAACCTAGGCCTCTTCACACTCCCTAAGGCGTCACTCTCCTATGCTCTAAGTGGCGCCTCCCTTGCCACTTTACCAGCTCAGTTCTTGCGTCCTAGTCCACATACTAAACTCTTTAAGGCCTAGCTCCCTTAGCTCTCTTTTCAATGCTTAAAAAAATCAAATAATTTCTAAAGCTTCTACCTATACCCCAAGGTTCCCGAATCCCCCAAAACATATACAAGTCATACACAAGCATGCCACTACATGCATTTAAGTTAAAATGCATAACCCCTAAATCCCAGATATTACAGACTACATATTGTATTGGGGTGACCGAATAAACCAACAGTGCTATCATGTATGCGGTCAATCCCGTTGGATTAATAGAAATACAGAGGATGGTAACGAGGAAGATCACGATACACAATCAAGGAAGCAGCCAGTTAAGATTTTACGGTATTTTTCGCTAATACCAAGGTTTCAACGACTTTTCATGTCGTCGAAGACAGCTGAGCCAATGACGTGGCACTGTGATGGACGAACCGATGATGGATTGTTAAGGTATCCTGCAAATTCTTTAGCTTGGAAATCTTTTGACTCCAAATTTCCAAGCTTTACAAGTGATCCTCGGAGTGTGAGGCTTGGGCTAGCATCTGATGGATTTAACCCTCACAAACTCATGAGCACAATGTACAATACTTGGCCTGTGGTGCTTGTTCCCTACAATTTGCCTCCATGGGTTTGCATGAAACAAACATCTTTTATCTTGTCTATGATTATACCCGGAGAGAAAGGGCCCGGGAATGATATTGACGTCTACTTGTAGCCACTTGTTGAAGAGTTAAAACAACTATGGGCTGGTGTTCAGACATACGATGCAGTGAGAAAAGAGAACTTTAATTTACGTACAGCTTTGATGTGGACTATTAATGACTTCTCGGCTTATGCTAATTTATCTGGTTGGAGTACCAGGGGACGTTATGCTTGTCTGTGTTCTACTACGCAGACATGTTTGCAATGGTTATATAATGGGAAGAAGTTCTCTTATATGGGGCATCGTTGGTGGTTACCGAAAAATCATAGATTTAGATTTCAGAGTTCTCAGTTTGACGGTACTAAAGAGTACAGAGAAGCTCCTTCGCAGATCGATGGATCTGAAATATTCTTAATGTTGAAAGATATGAATTTCATTTATGGGAAGATGAATCAACTGGCCAACCCTCAAAGAAATAGAAGATCTAGGGATGAATCTGATGATGAATCTGATGAAGAGGATGATCCTAATGAGCCGGACTTGTGGAAAAAAAGAAGTATTTTTTTAGTTGCCTTATTGGGAGAATCAGATTTTACGTCATAATCTTGATGTCATGCACATTGAGAAAAATGTCTGCGAGAACATCATTGGAACTATTTTGAATGTCGATGGAAAATTGAAAGATAATCTTCAGAGTCGACTTGATTTAGTCTACATGAGAATTCGGTGTGAGCCTCATCCCTAAGCACTTCCGAATATGAAATATCAGTTGCCGCCTGCTATTTTTTCAATGTCGAAGACGGAGAAAGAAGTGTTCTGTATGGTGTTGAAGGACATAAAGGTCTCAGATGCGTATGCATCAAATATATCGCGATGTGTGAGTCTTAAGGATCGAAGACTATATGGCTTAAAATCGCATGACTATCACATCTTGATGCAAGACTTACTACCAGTTGCTATGCGGTGTTGTATGTCGAAAAAGGTGACGACTTTTGTAATTGAACTGTCAAATATAATGAAAGGCATTTGTGGTAAAGTTTTGAATGTTCAAGAACTTGAGAGACTACAAGATCGAGCCGCATTGACTTTATGCAATCTGAAGAAGATCTTCCCGCCTTCCTTCTTCACTATTATGGTGCACTTGTTAATTCATCTCCCGCGTGAAGCAATACTTGGTGGACTCATTTTCTATCGATGGATGTATCCCATTGAAAGGTCTTACTTTATTTGCAAAATATTCCTTCATTCACCTCTATTCCTTTAGTTGCAACTTTTGGTAATGTTGTATATCGTGTTTGGGTTTCTATCCAAATTGAAGTCGTACTGCCGCAATAAGCGCTATTCGAAAGGATCAATTGCCGAGGGCTACTTGGCAAAGGAATGTATGACTTTCTGTTCGAGGTATTTGGAAGATGTTGAAACAAGAATGAATAGACCAACTAGAAATGCTGGGCTCACAGATCATAATTTGGCTAAAACTTATTTATTTTAAAGTTTGAGAGAACCGATCGGCAAAGTCAAAATTGCAGAATTAGACGATAGATCGTGGGTCCAGGCACATCGATACGTTCTTTTTCATCACGATTCAATGGAACCATTTCGGAAGTAAGTTCTAGAATTTGATAAATACTTATCAATTATAATTTGTTTATCTTCTAACAAAGTAAAACTTTTTTGACTGTAGTGAGTGCAAACAAATATTAAGAGCTCGTTCACGATCCCAAAGATTAAATCAACAAGAAATTAATAAGTTGTTCGCAGAATCATTCCATGAATTGTTAAGCAAAATGGTATGCAATTTAAGTTTTCATTGACAAATAATAATGTTTTCTCAGAACATTCATAATTTCTCAATTTACTTTTAATTCCATAGGTTTGGAGTCGGAATGAAGTAAATGATGAAGTTAAATGGCTTTCACAAGGTCCAAACAGAATAGTGAAAAGATATAGTGCCTTCCTCATCAACGGATACAGATTTCATACAAGGTATCGCGAGAGATTGAGGAGAACCCAAAATTGTGGAATTGTGGTTAATTCTTCAGTTATAAGTTATGCTAGTGCTAGGGATAGTAATCCTGTCGAGGGGAATCTGCAGTATGACAGACTTATTACTGACATCATTGAGTTGGATTATTACGGAAAATGCAAAGTTGTCTTATTTCGAGGTGATTGGGCTGATGTGAATACGGCTGAGGAATTAAAAGCGATCAATATGGCTTTACAATGGTGAATTTCTCTCGATTGATTCACAGGAGAACAAGCGATGGATGAGCCGTATGTGTTTTCTTCTCAAGTTAAACAAGTTTTTACTCAGAAGATCCAATTGATGAGGGTTGGTGCGTTGTACTTCAAAACACCCCTAGAGACTTGTTCGACATTGGCGGTGGAAGTAGAGATGACATAGTCGAAAGATCGAAACTTTGCCTTTTCCGAACAAAACTTAAATGAAAATATCCTAGTACTAGTCAACAATTTCAATGGGTTCGTCGGGATGTGGACGAAGATATTTCTGAAATATGATTTAGTAAGATTTTACGATTTATTATTTATATGTAATATTATAATTTTAATGTTGGTCATGTTATATAATTTAACTATTTTAAATGTACTATTATAATTGTTATTTGTTACTAAAATTTTGAACTATTTCATGTGTATTGTAGGAAAAATGCCTAAAAGATTTGCAGTTCTGAGTTTTAAATATTGTCCACAATACTCCAAACTCGTAAAAAGCAAATAGTGTAGAGCAAGCAGTTGTTGGATCTTCTACTCTGCGGACATAGATGACAAATTTCAAAGTAGTGTTAAGTTTATTTTTCATGCATGTTGAATTTTATTATTGATTCATTTTTTAATTTTAATATAATAATATATCATTTTTCAGCTGAAGGTGGTGGGACACGCAGACATACTTTGCTTAAAGATTTATACGAATTAGAGCTTGTTGAGCGTGTTAAAATAAGGAGAAACAATTATGGCCAGCCTGTTGGATCTGAAGCTCAACTGTTAGCAGGCTATTTGGGCATTTTAGCACGAAATGCCAATATGTTGCCCATTAATTAAGAATCATGGCATCACATGCCTACTGCCAACAAAAATTAGGCTTTGGATAATATTAAGGTAACAAAACGTGAATGTAATTTATAATACTTTGATTTAACTTTCGTTTATATTAACTTTTTAAACTATTTTTATTCAGGAGAGATTTGCTTTAGAGGTCTTCGATGACAATATTAAGAAGACTTTGGGTAAAAAATGGAGAGACAATAAAAGCACGCTAAAAAAATAATATTTTAAGAAAAAAAAAGCCTCGATGAAAAATTAAGCAATGTTCCGCCGGGAATGTTGAGGTACCAATGGGAAGATCAAGTTAGATTCTGGAATTCAAAGAAAGGAGAGGTATTACGCACTTTTAAAGTCTTATAATTTTTTTGGTTTATAATATTTTTTATATACGTAATTCAAATTCCATTATGTAGGACCGTGAGTGAGTTGGAACAAGCATCAGACAAAAAATAAAAATTCACGCACACAGCAGGTTCTAGAAGTTTTGCTCGTGTAGCTGATGCCGAGATATTATAATTTATTATTTCTTTCATATATAATGACTTTGTACTATTAAATTATATTTTTTCTACTATAATGTAGGAAGCTTCGTCTGGTCAAAAAGTTGGACGCCTTCAGTGTAACACCCCAAACCCGGCCTATGCATTAAGCCCAGATTTCTGCATGCCACACAAATTAAATGTACATTCAAATCATTTAACGAAGTAGAAATCAAATTCCAAAACGATTAAGAGATTGACTTTATCAAAAAAAAAAATCGAAGTTCATTGAAAACCATGATTTAAAACACAAGAGTTTATCGTTTGGTCTATAGAGTAGTAATTGATTAAAACTTTGGATTTATTTAGTTGAAATATTTCATCGAAAAGTTTTAAAAGAATTTCCTAAGTTTCAATGATATTTAAGAAAAACTTTATTTTATACGAGAGTTATAGAAAACATTTATAAAAACTAAACCAATCCAACTTAGGAAAAACTAAAACATAATAAAACCCATCCATATAATAAAAATCCATAATTAAAGAGGCCTTATTACATCGCCATAAAAATAGTACTTAATAAAATTATAAAAGAAGTCTTAAAGTTTTATAAACCACCATTTGTAGTATAGCCTCCACACGAAGTCATCTCCACCCAAGTCTCCATCAATTGTTATTACACGAGAGGGTAAAAAATGGGGTGAGTTACTTAGAACTCAGTGTGTAACTCACTTACCATAGTCCACAGGCCAAGACCATTTAAGCATTTATTTGGGCCTAAGCCCATTTCAAATATAATAATTTAGCATGTATGAAATGCAAGTGATATGCAATTCCCAAAACCAAACCTAGATTTCCATCTCGCTACACACCATTGCATTCAACCAGGACACCCGTGGGGAGCTTTAGTCACCCACCCCGCCAACACACCAAAGTGGGCTTTAAGCCCAATATAATATTTGTGGCAACGGCTATTTAAATAATTGTCGTAGAACCACCGATCTAGATTTCGTAACAGACCATCGTGACAGAGTCACCTATCTAGAATTTTGGCATCACCTTTCTTCTCTTCATCATTGATCCCAACCCATGCAATCATGTTTATGCATAACAAAATATTTGTAAAAAAAAAAAACCCATATTACAATTTATCAATTTTGGCCCATCAATCAAAATAGCATTTTGGCCCATAAAATCACATATCGTGTATAACCCATTTATCAATTATCATAAATGGCCCAATTATCAAATATCACTTATGGCCCATTTATCGATTATCACATATGGCCCAAATTGTCAAATATCACATATGGCCCAAATTCTCAAATATCACATATGGCCCAAATTGTCAAATATCACATATGGCCCACTTAACACTTTTATCGTTAAGGGCAATTTCAAAATTTTCATGATCTTAATATAATTTTCAAAATCTTATCTTTAAGATGATAACTATGTTATTCTTCCCGATTTCACTAACTTGTGATTTCATCCAACCATTTATATGATATAGTCATCTAACCCATGAGATACGGTGTGAGATTGCACACCTGATTACGGTGAGAAGTACACTCTCCCGCTAGTCGATATCCTCCGAATCTCGAACAACCACTATTTACGATTTCTCTCCGATCAAAGATTCAGAACCACGAGTAAACAATGGTTCGGGGGTATGTACGACTTCGAATAATTGATTTTCGTCGGATGAGGGTCCACAACCCGGTGGAAATTCTCAGATTCCCGAAACAGTCCTTCTCTTGAATTTAGGGGGAATAATGGAACCACCCCTCTTCCGAACACTATTAACAACTCTTTTTGTCCCTATTTTGATTGTCTTCAAAGATAAGGAATCATTAGTCCAAACTAATATTCGTTATTATAACCGATTGATCTTATGAGCGAAGTCGGCTTACTACAAAATCCTTACGTTCACAGGATGAAAATCGAGTGATAGAGTCCCTATGATAAAAATCGGTTAATCAACACTATCTTTAACAAATAAAAAGTAATATAGAACCCTTCTAAAAAATCCTTACCTTGAACGATGAATTTTCCTTTTTCACACGATCTTCCTATGGCTAGAGTCGTTTAGCGATGTCGAAATAATCGGCACTTCACTATACCACTACAAGAAGAAAGGTTTTGTTTGAAAGAGAAAAGATGATGATTTCGGTCAAAAAGACCCTCCCAAGTCAACATATGAATTTCGGCAATAGAGGAAAAATAAAAGAATTGAAAAGAGTGTTCTTACCGATTGTGAAAAGATGACCACTCGAATGAAAAAGAGGGTTAAATGGAAGATGGAAGATTCGACTATAGTGAAAATATTAGAGAGGATGATGATCAATAACATTCGGCCATGGTGAAATATTAAAGAGGGAGTGATGTTTGAGAGTTTTTGCAAGAAGAAAAGAAGAAGAAAATAAGGTGTTTATGTTTCGGGTTTTCTTTCAAGAATCGAAGATGAACAAAGAAAACGTCTTGAGGCTAGTGTGCATTCGACAATAGAAGAAAAGAAAAGAAAAGAAAAATGCCCTTCAAGATTGTATGGTTTCAGCACAAGGAGGAAAAGATTTTTTGGAGAATGAAAGATAATACCGAAATGGTCAAAATGAAATGGCCAAAACAAAACACAAATTTTACCTATTACTCAAGACACATTCGGCTAAGGAGAAGAATTTGGAGAGGAAAGCTATTGATACACCAAAATGCCAAAATGAAAAATGACCAAAACTAGCACCTACCTTGCCAAATTCTAACCAAAAATTCGGCCATCCCCCTTAGCCCCTAAAACCATCCAAGTGCATGGCCAAATGGTCAAAGTTTAGCCACCCAAACTTTCCAAAACATCTCCCCTTGTTTTAAGCCTTATGTCCCCCTTACATGCCTTTTCCATATGATTCCTTTCCCTAAGTTATCACTTGCCTTTTTCCTATGGTCTTCTTGCCCTAAAAATTAATCCAACTCATCTAATCCTTATCCATGACCGACACTTGTTAAAGAAAAGCAAAAATAAAAGCTTTCAAATTGCATGCTAGGAGATTCGAACCTCTCCCCTCAAGCAAACATGCATGCGCCAACACCACCTTGCTACTAGCTCATCTTATGCTAGTTTTTGTCACTTAAATCTACTTAAACCTCAAAGTCACTTGCTCTACTTCAATTAAATATTCCTTACTAAAATTTATTCAAATTCCGAATAGTTCTCAAGTCTTCTGAAGACTATACTAAACATGCAAAATTTTAATTCTACACAAGTTAAGCACCAAAACATGCATCATATCAATACTCAAATTTTAGGATGTTACAACTCTACCCTCCTTAAAGAAAATTTCGTCCTCGAAATTTACCTGGCTAAAAGAGATGAGGATATTGTTGTTGAATTGCATCCTCAGGCTCCCAAGTAGCTTCTTCCACTCTGTGATTATGCCATAAAACCTTGACCAATGGTACAATCTTCTTTCTTAAGATCTTAACATCTCGATCTAAGATTTTCACTGGTTCCTCCTTGAAAGACAAACCTGGCCTTAATTCCACTTCTTCTACCGGTACTATGTGCGATGGATCCAATCTATAGTGTCTCAGCATAGAAGCATGGAAAACACTATGAATCTAACTCAATTCCGGAGGTAAATCAAGTTGATAGGACACTGGTCATACACATTTCAACACACGGTACGGTCTAATAAACCTAGGGCTCAACTTGCCTTTCCTCCCGATTATGAAAATCTTTTTCCACGATGAAACTTTCAAAAAGACCTGATCTCCCACCGCAAACTCGATATCTTTACGCTTGAGATCCGCGTACGACTTTTGTCTATCCGAAGCTTCTTTTAACCGTGCTCAAATTACTTCTACTTTTTCTTCCGTCTCTGATATCAATTCAGGACCCAAAAGCTGTCGTTCCCCTAATTCAGTCCAACAAGTAGGAGTACGACATCTACGACCATATAACGCTTCATAGGGTGCCATCTGAATACTGGATTGATAACTGTTGTTATACGCAAACTCTGCCAATGGTAGAAAATCCTCCCAACTACCTCTGAAATCAATCACACAACCTCTTAACATGTCTTCCAAAATCTGGATTACTCTTTTCGACTGACCATCTGACTGAGGGTGAAAAGCCGTACTAAAGTTTAACTTTGTACCCAGAGCCTCATGTAAAGCTTTCCAAAATCGTGATGTAAATCGAGGACACTAGTACCCCATGCAACCTCACGATTTCAGATACATACAGTTTAGCCAACTTCTACAATGAGTAATCCATATGAACTGGTAGAAAATGAGCAATCTTCGTTAATCGATCTACTACCACCCAGATAGAATCTTTCTTAGTAGGTGTTAAGGGTAACCCACTAACAAAATCCATCGTTATTCGCTCCCATTTCCATAATGGAATCTTTACTGGTTGCAACAATCCTGACAGTAATTGATGTTCCGCCTTTACTTGTTGACAAGTCAAACACCTTCTCACAAAATCAGTAACTTCCCGTTTTAACTTTGGCCACCAATACTATTTACGGAGATCCCGATACATCTTATTTTCGCCGGGGTGCATAGCATAAGGGCTACTATACGCCTCCAGAAGAATCATTTGCCTCAAATCTGAATCCTCGGGCATACAAACCCTTCCACGAAAACACAGTACATCATCATCTTTGTTCAAACCAAAATCTCCTATTACACCACTTCCAGCTTGTTGTATTAAAGGACCCAACTTTTCATCGGATAATTGCTTTTCTTTGATTTGTTCCAACCACAGAGGCTTCACTCGAAGTTTCGCTAGCAGATTGCCATCCTCATACAAACTGAGATGAGCAAAGATTGCTCTTAACTCCTATACAACCTTTCGACTTAATGCGTCTGCCACAACGTTAGCCTTTCCAGGATGATACTCGATTGAGAAATCATAATCCTTTAACAGCTCCACCCATCTTCGTTGTCTTAAATTCAATTCCTTTTGGGTAAGGAGATACTTAAGACTCTTATGGTCCGTATAAATGATTGACTTCTCATTGTAAAGATAATGTCTCCAAATCTTTAATGCAAACACTACCGCAGCCAACTCCAAATCATGAGTAGGATAATTGACTTCATGCGGCCTCAACTATTGAGAAGCATAAGCTACCACTTTTCCACTTTGCATCAGTACACATCCTAAACTCCGTGTGGCGCATCACGAGAAAGCAGTAAACTCTTTTCTAGCCTCTGGTTGAATCAAGATCTTGGCGCTTAGTTAGAATCTTCTTCAGTTTCTCGAAACTTTCTTGTTGTTTATCGGTCCATACATACGGTACTTCCTTCCGCAATAGCTTAGTTAGGGGTGCAGCAATCAACGAAAACCCCTCAACAAAGCATCTATAATAACCAGCCAAACCTAAGAAACTCCGGATCTCAGCTACTGACTTTGGCGGTTTCCAATCCAACACAGCCTCTACCTTTCGAGGATCAACTCTTATTTCTTCAGCTGACACTACATGACCCAAGAAAGTCACTTCCTTCAACCAAAATTCACACTTACTGAATTTGGCATAAAGTTGCTTATCTCGCAAAATTTGTAACACAGTACGCAGATGAGAGTCATGCTCTTCTTCATTCCTCGAATATACCAAGATGTCATCTATGAACACTACTATGAACCGTTCTAAATAAGGCTGAAAGACTCAGTTCATCATGTCCATAAATGCAGCTGGTGCATTAGTTAAACCAAACGGCATCACTAAAAACTCATAATGTCCATAACGAGTTCGAAATGCCATCTTATGAATATCTGCCTCTTTCACCTTGAGTTGATGATAACCCGATCTCAAATCAATCTTGGAGAAGGCTGAAGCTCCTCTTAATTGATCAAACAGGTCGTCAATTCTCGGCAATGGATACCTATTTTTTATCGTCAATTTATTCAAGTGCCTATAATCAATGCACATACGCATCGACCCATCCTTCTTCTTGACGAACAAAACCGGTGCTCCCCACGAAGACACACTTGGTCAAATAAATCTCCTATCTAGCAGTTCTTGAATTTGAGCTTGAAGCTCCGCTAACTCCTTCGGTGCCATTCTATAAGAAGCAATGGACACTAGAGCAGTTTCGGGCAAAAGTTCAATGCCAAATTCTACTTCCTGATCTGGAGGTAGACTCAGAAGTTCTTCGGGAAAGACATCTGAAAATTCTTTCACCGTTCTCACACCTTCTACCGATAATTCTTTGGCATCCAAAGCACTGATGAATGCTAGTAATGCTCTATTCCCTTTTCGCACAAACTTTTCTGCCTTCAAAGTAGATACCACATTTGCCAAAAAGTTTCTTCGCTCGCCTATCATTATTATCTCTTTATCATCCACAGTCCTACTTGACATCTGTTTTTCGGCACAATCCAATTGCGCCCGATGCTTCACCAACCAATCCATGCCCAAAATGAGATCAAACTCGCTGAAAGGTAATTTCATCAAGTCTGTTAGAAATACTCTCTTTGAATCTCTAAGGCACATCTCTAAATAATTTATTCACTATTACTGACTGTCCTAAAGGACTAATTATTGTCATCTCTCTATCGGTAATCTCAGATCTAATATTTAGGTTTCCAGATATAGCACTAGCAACATACGAGTGGGTAGACCCGATATCTATCAAAGCGATGAATGTACATGAAATGAAGAACGCATCAGCTTATCACATCAAGTGCATCGCCGTCCTCACGATGCCTGACAACAGAGACCAATCCTGGCTGTCTTGCCTCCGTGTTACTTCTAACACCATTTCCTCGACCCGTTACACCTTGTCCACGTCTATTACCATTACCACCACAACCTGGTCCACGACCTCTTGGTGGTCAGCTGTACCTACCTCTATTGGCCGAGCCTCGTGTTTACGAGCTTCCTGAGTCATTTCAGTCTGTCGAGGACAATTCTTAAACTGATGATTCTTGAATCCACATTTAAAATAGGCTCCAGTTTTCCTTCAACATTCTCTGAAACGTCGTCTTCCACAGTCGACACATTCTCGAATCTGATTGGTAGTCACAGGTGCCCTAACTTGAACTGGCTCATCATTTCGTGGCCTCTTTTGAAACCTTTTAGAAGAACCAAAATACTTAAAATCCCTCTTGCCTCTTACTTTTTCCCGGCTCGGCGTTTCGAATTCTTAGCCATCTTCGGCCATCTTAGCTTTCTCTACAAGTGAGGTAAAAGTTCGTACTTGTTGTGGGGCTATCAAGACCAGTAACTCATCATTGATCTATCCTCAAAGCGTATACGCTCATGATCGATCTGTACTATAGTACCAAGATAACGACTCAAACGAAGAAATTTTGCCTCGTAGCTACTACGTCTTACTTCCTTGAACCAAATTCAGGAATTCCTTCCTCCGGGCATCTACATAACTTGTCCTGACGTACTTCCCTTGGAAAGCAGCTTTAAAGAAATCCCAATTAACCAATGTAACCTCAGTGCCTTCTCGAACAGTAAGCCACCATTGATACGCCTTGTCTCTTAGCAAAGACACGGCTCCTCTCAATTTCTGCTCGACAGTACACTCCAGATCATCCATAATTCGTTCTACAGCCTCAAGCCAATATTCTGCCACATTCGGAGCTACACCAGAGGCACCTCTAAAAACTTCTGCACCATTAGACTTGAGTCGTCCTGGTATTGATCCGCGAGTTACTGGCCCAGTTCTGGCTCTAGCTACTCTTTCTAAGACTCGCCACATTGCTTAAGTCAAAGCATTATCCTCATTCGCATGATCATGAGATCCAATTTCGCTCTCAAATGACGTAGGTGCATCTATTTTCGGTATATGATCCGGCACTTCAGACGCAGCACCTCATCCTCTACTACGGCCACGTCTACCGTGTCCACGACCACGTCCTCTAGTGCTCATATTGACTAATTCGCTTTAATCTGATTACAAGTTTTATGAATCAGAATATTATTTCAGTGTTTATTAATGATATTTTATGAGATATAAGAGATAGGGTTGTTTTCGCAATCACATCCTATAGTCTCGATCTCTATCATTTTCAACACCTAAAACTAAAAGTTCTAGAGTGTTCCTTAGGTCTCATCACAAAAATAAACATTTAATAAACAAATACTTCTCGAACATACTTACTTGACTTGGTGCTGGGATGCTTGTGGTGCCATACTACCTTTAAAACATAAAGTCTAGAAATTTAAGTGGTTTTAAACGAAATCATTGTTGAACCCAAGCCATAGCTGAGTTTTGAAACTGGGCTCTGATACCATAAAATGTAACACCCTAAACCCGGCCTATGCATTAAGCCTAGATTTCGGCATGCCACACAAATTAAACATACATTCAAATCATTTAACGAAGTAGAAATCAAATTCCAAAACGATTAAGAGAATGACTTTATCAAAAAAATTTGAAGTTCATTGAAAACCATGATTTAAAACACAAGAGTTTATCATTTGGTCTATAGAGTAGTAATTGATTAAAACTTTTACATTTATTTAGTTGAAATATTTCATCGAAAAGTTTTAAAAGAATTTCCTAAGTTTCAATGATATTTAAAAGAAAACCTTTATTTTATATGAGAGTTATAGAAAACATTTATAAAAAACTAAACCAATCCAACTTATGAAAAACTAAAACATAACAAAACCCATCCACATAATAAAAATCCATAATTAAAGAGGCCTTATTACATCGCCATAAAATAGTACTTAATAAAATTATAAAAGAAGTCTTAAAGTTTTACAAAACAACCATTTGTAGTATAGCCTCCACACAAAGTCATCTCTGACCCAAGTCTCCATCAATCGTTATTACCTAAGAGGGGTAAAAAAAATGGGGTGAGTTACTTAGAACTCAGTGTGTAACTCACTTACCATAGTCCACTGGGCCAAGACCATTTAAGCATTTATTTGGGCCTAAGCCCATTTCAAATATAATAATTTAGCATGTATGAAATGCAAGTGATATGCAATTCCCAAAACCAAACCTAGATTTCCATCCGCTACACACCACCGCATCAACCAAAGACACCTGTGGGAGCTTTAGTCACCCACCCGCCAACACACCAAAGTAGGCTTTAAGCCCAATATAATATTTGTGGTAACGACCATTTAAATAATTGTCGATAGAACCACCGATCTAGATTTCAGTAACGCACCATCGTGACAGAGTCACCTATCTAGAATTTTGGCATCACCTTTCTTCTCTTCATCATTGATCCCAACCCATGCAATCATGTTTATGCATAACAAAATATTTGTAAAAAAAAAACCATATTACAATTTATCAATTTTGGCCCATTAATCAAAATAGCATTTTGGCCCATAAAATCACATATCACATATAACCCATTTATCAATTATCATAAATGGCCCAATTATCAAATATCACTTATGGCCCATTTATCGATTATCATATATGGCCCAAATTCTCAAATATCACATATGGCCCAAATTGTCAAATATCACATATGGCCCAAATTGTCAAATATCACAGATGACCCAAATTGTCAAATATCACATATGTCCCAAATTGTCAAATATCACATATGGCCCAAATTGTCAAATATCACATATGGCCCACTTAACACTTTTAACGAAGTAGCTCGTTAAGGGCAATTTCGAAATTTTCATGATCTTAATATAATTTTCAAAATCTTATCTTTAAGATGATAACTATGTTATTCTTCCCGATTTCACTAACTTGTGATTTCATCCAACGATTTATGTGATATAGTCATCTAACCCATGAGATACGGTGTGAGATTACACACCTGATTACGGTGAGAACTACACTCTCCCGCTCGTCGATATCCTCAGAATCTCGAACAACCACTATTTACGATTTCTCCCTGATCAAAAGTTCAGAACCATGAGTAAACAATGGTTCGGGGGTAGACTTCGAATAATTGATTTTCATCGGATGAGGGTCCACAACTCGGTGGAAAGTCTCAGATTCCCGAAACAGTCCTTCTCTTGAATTTAGGGGGAATAATGGAACCACCCCTCTTTCGAACACTATTAACAACTCTTTTCGTCCCTATTTTGATTGTCTTCAAAGAAAATGAATCATTAGTCCAAACTAATATTCATTATTATAACCGATTGATCTTATGAGCGAAGTTGGCTTACCACAAAATCCTTATGTTCACAGGATGAAAATCGAGTGATAGAGTCCCTATGATAAAAATTGGTTAATCAACACTATCTTTAACAAATAAAAAGTAATATATAACCCTTCTAAAAAAATCCCTACCTTGAACAATGAATTTTCCTTTTTCACACGATCTTCCTATGGCTAGAGTCATTTAAGCGATGTCGAAATAATCGGCACTTCACTATACCACTATAAGAAGAAAGGTTATGTTTGAAAGAGAAAAGATGATGATTTCAGTCCAAAAGACCCTCCCAAGTCAACATATGAATTTCGACAATAGAGGAAAAATAAAAGAATTGAAAAGAGTGTTCTTACCGATTGTTCAAAGATGACTACTCGAATGAAAAAGAGGGTTAAATGGAAGATGGAAGATTCGGCTATAGTGAAAATATTGGAGAGGATGATGATCAATAACATTCGGCCATGGTGAAATATTAAAGAGGGAGTGATGTTTGAGAGTTTTTGCAAGAAGAAAAGAAGAAGAAAATAGGGTGTTTATGTTTCGAGTTTTCTTTTAAGAATCGAAGATGAACAAAGAGAACGTCTTGAGGCTAGTGTGCATTCGGCAAGAGAAGAAAAGAAAAGAAAAGAAAAATGCACTTCAAGATTGTATGGTTTCGGCACAAGGAGGAAAAGATTTTTTGGAGAATGAAAGATAATCTTGAAATGGTCAAAATGAAATGGCCAAAACAAAACACAAATTTTACCTATTGCTCAAGACACATTCATTAGGGAGGGAGAAGAATTTGAGAGAAAGATTTTGGAGAGGAAAGCTATTGATACACCAAAATGCCAAAATGAAAAATGACCAAAACTTGCACCTACCTTACCAAATGCTAACCAAAAATTCGACCATCCCCCCTAGCCCTAAAACCATCCAAGTGCATGGCTAAATGGTCAAAGTTTAGCCACCCAAACTTTCCAAAACATCTCCCCTTGTTTTAAGCCTTATGTCCCCCTTACATGCCTTTTCCATATGATTCCTTTCCCTAAGTTATCACTTGCCTTTTTCCAATGGTCTTCTTGCCATAAAAAAAAAATTAATCTAACTCATCTAATCCTTATCCATGACTGACACTTGCTAAGGAAAAGCAAAAATAAAAGCTTTCAAATTGCATGCTAGGAGATTCGAACCTCTCCTCTCAAGCAAACATGCATGCGCCAACACCATCTTGCTACTAGCTCATCTTATGTTAGTTTTTGTCACTTAAATCTGCTTAAACCTCAAAGTCACTTGCTCTATTTCAATTAAATACTCCTTACTAAAATTTATTCAAATTCGAATAGTTCTCAAGTCTTCTCAAGACTATACTAAACATGCAAAATTTTAATTATATACAAGTTAAGCACCAAAACATGCATCATATCAATACTCAAATTTTAGGATGTTACATTCAGCTTTTTGACATTACGCATAGGAAGAAGGATGGATCTCCGATGACATCCGAAGCTGCAGAAATTTAGGTATATTTACTTAATAAAATTTGATTTATTATAAATAGTTACAATAGTTAATTACAATAGTTTAATTCATCGTTTGTAGTTTTAAATTTATAATTTTAAGTTATGTTACATTCCTTTTTATTATATATTTTGTTTCTAACTCTTTAATTGATTTATTAGGATAAACTAAAGGAGAAGAAGGCAGAGTATGAAGCGGTTGCTTCGTTTGATAGTTCTGTTAATCTCGAGGAGATTGATAACAGAATTATCTAAAAGGTACGACTGCTTCGATTGATACTTCTATTAATCTTGAGTATATTTATAACAGATTTATCACTAATGTTTTGGGTCTTAAAAGGTATGGTAAGGTTCGATGTCAAGGATCTGGTGTTAGCCTGACCCAATATTTTGGATCTGGCTCCCAGCAATACATGCCTTCCGGGAGTCAATCTCGTGCTGAAGTTCATAGACTAAAAGACTAGATATCTTAGTGGAAGCGAGCACAGCTGAGCAAATTTCTCAGTTTAGAGCGGAGGCAGAGAAGGGAGGCAGATCATACTGCTCAACTTAGAGAGGAGGCAGCAGTGAGGGAGGCGAGGGAGGCAGAGCAAAACAGAAAGTATGAAGAACTCCAGTAACAGCTTTAGACTATGATGAAGTTGTTCCAGCAGTCCCAGAGGCCGCCATCTTAAACATTTCTTTTCTTGTTGTAAGATGATTTTTAATATTGTTAAAATTAACATTATTGTAAGAATTGTTTGAATTATACTTCATTTATTAATGTATATCATATATCTTTTATTAAATTTGAAGTATTGTTTAGATTTAATGCTTTTGGTGAGATTTAAATTTTTACTTGTTGTCTTGGGTTGAAATTATATGCAATTGTCATTGCTTTTTGGTTGGTTTTAATGCAGGGAGGGTAGGATATTAGAAAAATAGAGCATTGTAACTCTGTGCAAATTAGCGGCGTTTGTGTTTAAAACGTCGCTAAAAGTCCCCACCTTTAGCGGCGTCTTTTTAGAAAAGCACCGCAAAAAGTCCCCACTTTTAGCAGATTGTTATAAAAGCTACCGCTAAAAGTCCACACCTTTAGTGGCATTTTTATATAATACCGCTAAAATCCCACCTTTAGCAAAGATTTTTTGAGAACCGCTAAAGTCCCCATCTTTAGCGGCTTTTTTTGAGAAGCGCCGCTAAAAGTCCCCATCTTATCGGCGTTTTTTTGAGAAGCGCCGCTAAAATCCCCACCTTTAGCGGCATTTTTTTGAGAAGCGTCGCTAAAAGTCCCGACCTTTAGCGGCATTTTTTAAAAAAGCGCCGCTAAAAGTCCTCATCTTTAGCGACATTTTTTTGAGAAGCGCCGCTAAAAGTCCCAATCTTTAGCGGCATTTTTTTGAGAAGCGCCGCTAAAAGTCTCTACCTTTAGCGGCGTTTTTAAAAAGTGCTTAAAAGTTCCCATCTTTAGCGGCATTTTTTTGAGAAGTGCCACTAAAAGTCAAGACTTTTAGCGGCGTTATTTTACAATAAATGCCGCTAACTTTTGCGGCACTTTCTTTAGTCGCATTTTTTGCGGCGCTTTTAGTGGCGCTTAAAAACACCGCTAAAAACCAAAAAAAAAAAACACCGCTAAAAGTCTATTTTGGTGTAGTGTCGATACTCTCTACTTATGAATTTTTAGGATATGGTGGTAAAGTCGAACACCTATCTCTCGTAATAAGAGACTTGGATTGTTGGTAAGTGATATAGATTATTCGCAATATTTGGTTGAAGTGGTAAATTGGGTTTTGGACTAATTGTTGACCGATTGTATCTTTAGGTGTCGCAGAGAATATCGTGTTACGGATTTTGAATAAGGTGTGTAATCCCGTACTTTCCGAAAACATGTTTGAAATGGTGTGTAATCTCACATCTCTCTAAAATTTTGAATGATATGTTTTGTGATTCGGTCGAAATACCGACAAAAATCAGAAACCGGCATCCGTCATCACTCGGGAGTGCGGATATTCGTAGTAGTAACCATATTTTGTAATAAAACAGTTTCGGTTAGAAACAGTGATGTATTTTTGAAAAATCACAAAAAATAGGATAAAGGGAATTAGAAAGTTAATGAGATATCAAATTAAATCTTACTGTGTCTATTTTGATATGGAAGAAACGGAGAAGGAAAAGGAATTTTATATTCTAAGATATCTTAATTTTAGTGAGACTGGTTCTGATTAACTTTGTGGTTCCCTGATCTGTTTTGGAAAAATCATATAAATATGTACAAAGTGAATTATGGGATATAATTTATATGTATGGATTCCTTAGTGAGCCTATTTTCATTAGAAACAAGTAGGAGCAATATATGAAAACCGTACAGTGAGATATTTAAAATTAAGGTAAGAGACGTCAGAATCATTGGACAGTTTAACAAGGGAAATTTTAAGGAATAAACTGTACTAAATGACTAAGCCAAAAATTCTGGAAAAATTGTAGCGATAAACCGTAAAAGTAACATATTTTAACCCCATATTTAGTATGCTTTTGGATGATTTAGCCTTTGATTTATGTAAAAAGGTGCTTTTAATCCTTTCTTTTCATGTTTATATTCAGGAAAGCACCTAAGGATGAAAAGAATGAGAAGCAAGCTTAAAATGGGCCAATTTGGGCCAAAGAGGAAATTGACATAGCCTAGACTTCAAGCTACACGATCGTACCTCGTCAAATTACTTCACATGACCATGCCATGATTTACACGACCGTGCCCCAATCGACAGAATCGAGACACGGCCTAAAGATGATTTACACGGGCGTGTGCCATGGGCATGCCCCTGCCGTTGGAAAGAGCAATTTCACTCAGATTTGGATGCTTGGAGGTAAAGAAAGACATTCCTAAGTCTACTTAAACATCCTAGGAGGAATTCTACTTGAATTAGGATACTTAGGAGCCAAGTAAAGCATCTCAAAGCCTATATAAACACCCAAGGTAGCAACTAAAAAGGGAGTTCGACAGAAGCCAAAAGCAGAGTTTTCTGCCAGAGCTTTTATTTAGGGAATTACTCGAAGATAGCCAGTTGATCCATCTCAAGAAGCCGGAATTCTACTTAAGACAGGGGATCTCCTCTTCAATTCCTTCAGGGGGTTTTAGGGATTTCTTATGTTTTGTTTTATCTTTTCTCTTGAGATGTTTTCTTATTTTGTTATGAACTAAACCCTTTAGATATCTGAAGGGGATGAAACCTATGATGGAGTTTGTTATTTGATTTCTAAATTATATGATAAGTACTTAGTTTGTTCTTAATTATGTTGCTTAATTTAATCTGATGTGCTTAGGTGGAGGAGGAATAGACCCTGCCTAAGAGTAGATCTAGCATAATTAAGTGAAGTTGATCACACGCCTAGAGATAGGGTGACGAGATTTTGCCGAATTAAGGTGAAACCTAATATGGGAGTCCATTGATCGATTTACTGCTTCCTTAGGGGGTTATTATAAGAGAACGAGAGTTTCACTAATTAACCTAAGGTTAGACGTTATTCGCCTCAAGAGAGGGTTTAATATAGGTTGGGGAGTCTCACGAATCAAGCTGAGTAAAGAAGTCATATGAATTAAAAGTTAGATAACAAGAGAAGTCATAGATGGATTCTTCTTGAGGGTATCGTCTAAAATCAACTGAGTTTTTCCACAGTCTTTTCCCAAAGTTTCATTATTTTGTTTTTGCATCTAGTTTAGTTTTTCATTAGTTTTTTAGATTAATAAACCAATCACTCCATATTTGAGGCTAAATAATAGAAAGAAAGTGAGTAGTAGTACTTTTAGGTTCCTTTGAGTTCGATAAAATAATCTTGCCTAAACTATACTATTGTTCGATAGGTGCACTTGCCTCAATCGTTGTCATAGTTAGTCTACAGGTTCGATCATTCTTTATAAATATTAAAACTCGACTGTTTGACACGATCAAGTTTTTGGCGTCGTTGCCGGGGAACTAAAATACTAAGAAAACTCTATTTTATTACTTTAGCCATTATTTTTTATTTTTCGCAATTTACTTATAATTTTTTTAGTTAAATTTTATTTTTTTAAAAAAAAGTTACTTTGCTAATTTTTCCTCTATTTTGCTTTTGGTAGAAAATTTTAGTCTATGGAATAGATGGCACTGAATAATTATCAGTGGCAAGGTATGGGGACAATTCCTACTAAAACAGCCAGTGTCTTCAACCTCGACGTGGTCACCAAGTTATCTAATCAGTTAGAGATGATGAATAAAAAGATTGATGATTGGTATAGCCCCTCGCAGGTACACCCAGAAATATAACATGATTTGAATCTAGGAGGCATGGCGAATCCTGAGTACCCACCCTACGGATATGGAATGGAAAACGAGCAAGCTCACTATACAGGTAACTATTCTAGACCTTAAAATAATTTTTATAGTGACACATATGATGCAGGTTGGAGGTACCATCCCAACTTCTCGTGGGATGATCAAAGTTGCCAAAGATCGGAACTTCCTCTAGATGTACAACAACCTCTTCAAAACTTTCAAAATCAGCCCTATGTACAAGAGGAGAAACCAGCCCTCGAAGAGATGCTGACAAAATTCTCGACAAACACAGAAAAACGTATCCAAGAAACTGAGAGAACAATCAAAAGCAATGAAAGCTGAATCGTGGAAATTACTAAGTCAGTCAAGGAAGTCACTAATGCAGTCGAACAACTCACAAAGCTGATGACTGAACGACTGTAAGGACATCTACCAAGCAACACCGAGATTAACGCTAAGAAGCAAATTCAAGCCATCACAGATCACAATAACAAAGGGTTAGATGGACCAATCAAAGAAGTAGACGAAGGTAAGATAGAGGTAGTACAGGAAAAGCCAAAACCGATAATAAAAGAGTACCAACCTCGCATACCTTATCCCGAAGCAATGAAAAGAGATGACTCAGAAGAACAATTCGGTAAGTTTCTTAAACTTTTAAAGAAATTACATATTAACTTACCTCTTCTTGAAGCTCTTTTTCAGATGCCAGACTCGATGAAATTTTTAAGACAGCTCTTGACAAACAAACGCAAATTAGATGAGGAGCACCACGTGGAATTAAACGCAGCATGCTCAACAATGTTCTGCACTGCACTATTGTAGAAGCAAAAGACTGTGGAGTTTTACAATTCCATGTTTAATTGGTAGTTTAACTATTGATAATGCATTAGCCAATTTAGAGGCAAGCATAAATGTCATGCCTTAGACATTGTTTAAACAACTAGGTCTAGGAAAACCCAGACAAACTAGGATGAGCATTCAGTTAACCGATAAAACTATCAAGATTCCTAGGGTATAATAGAAAATGTTCTAATCAAAATTGATAAATTCATATTCCCGAAGAGATTTTGTTGTCTTAGACATGAATGAGGACAATTCAATTCCTTTAATTTTAGGAAGACCTTTTCTAGCAACTGCCAGAACTAAGAATGATGTTGGTACAGGAGAACTCATTCTTCGTGTAGGTGACGAATCAATCAGTCTACAAGCTCTTGACTCGTCCAGGACATCAAGTGACGAAGGTGAGAAAGTAAATTCAGTTGATAATCAAATTGTTCAACTTGCACCACAGGAAACACCACAAGGCTACAAACCTGAGCCGAATCATAGGCCCCAAACTGTACAAACTCATAATAGTGAATTATTAGTGGAATCTGACCCAAGGCAAGAACATGTAGTGAGTGAAAGTAAGGTTGAGGTGTGCCATGATATTCCAAAACCAGCAATTACAGGGTACCAACCATGTGTGCCATATTGATAAACCGTAAAAGTAACATATTATAGCCCCATATTTAGTATGCTTTTTGATGATTTAGCCCTTGATTTATGTAAAAAGGTACTTTTAATCCTTTCTTTTCATGTTTATACTTAGGAAAGCACCCGAGGATAAAAAGAACACAAAACGGGCTTAAAATAGAGTAATTGAGCTTTAGCAAGCAATCAACACGGCCTGGCCCAAAGCCCACACGACCGTGCCTTGCCAATTACCTAGAGCACGGCCTCAACTACGTAACACACGACCATACAGCATCCATTGATCACATAGACGTGCCTGGTGATCTACATGGCCGTGCCCAAATTGACAGACCTGAAGCACGGCCTGAATCATGACTCACACGGCCATGCCCAAAATGACAGAATCGAGACAACCACAATTTACACGGGCGTGTGTAATGGACGTGCCCCTATCACGGGAGAGAGCAATTTCACTTGGATTTGGATGCTTCAAGCGAAAGAAACATACTCCTAAGTCTACTCCAACACCCTAAGAGTAATTCTACTTGAAGGAGATACTTAGGAGCCAAGTATAGCATCCCAAAGCTTATATAAACAACCCAAGGCAGACATTGAAGGGGAGCTTTTTAGCAGAGGCTTTTGCCGAAGCTTTCATTATTTTAGGGAATCACTTGAAGATAGTCAGTTGATCCATCTCAAGAAGTCGGAACTCTATTCAAGATGGAGGATCTCTCCTTCAATTCCTTCAGGGGGTCTTAGGGATTTCTTATGTTTTGTTTATTCTTTACTCTTGAGATGTTTTTGTATTTAGTTATGCACTAAACCCCTCGAGAATTCAAGGATGAAACCTATGATGAATTTTGTTATTTGATTTCTAAATTATATGATAAGTACTTGGTTTGTTCTTAATTATGTTGCTTAATTCAATCTGATGTGCTTAGGTGGAGGAGGAATAAACCCTACCTAAGAGTAGATCTAGCATAATTGAGGAGCCGATTGGGCGCCTCTGAGATAGGGTTACTAGATTTTGTCGATTAGGGTGAAACCTAATATGGGAATCCATTGATCGATTTTATCGCTTCCTTGGGGGTTATTATAAGAGAGCGAGAGTTCCACTAATTAACCTAAGGTTAGACATTATTCGCCTCGAGAGAGGGTTTAATATAGGTTAGGGAGTCTTACGGATCAAGCTAAGTAAAGAAATCATATGGTTTGGGGAATAAATAATAAGTGAAGTCTAGGTGGATTCTTCCTGAGGGTATCGTCTTTATCAACTGAGTTTTCCTAAAATCTTTTTCCAGTTCAATCTTTTGTCTTTGCATTTAGTCTAAGTATTTCGTTAGTTTAATAATCCAATCACTCCAAATTTTAGGCTAAATAATAGAAAGAAAGTGAGTAGTAGTACTTTTAGGTTCCTTAGGTTCGATAAGATATTCTTGCCTCGAGCTATACTATCGCTTGATAGGTGCACTTGCTCTATTATTTTCGCAATACCATCTGTGCACGATCACCCTTTTATAAATATTAAAACTCAATCGCTTG
Organism: Gossypium rotundifolium; assembly: GCA_025506655.1. NCBI lineage: Eukaryota > Viridiplantae > Streptophyta > Magnoliopsida > Malvales > Malvaceae > Gossypium > Gossypium rotundifolium. The sequence goes on along the minus strand of CP106733.1, from coordinate 16,718,308 downwards.
ACACGATCAGTGTTTGGCGCTGTTTGGGAATCCTAAAATATTAAGAAAGCTCTATTTCTATTACTTTAGCCATTATCTTTATTTTTAAATTTATTTTATTTTTATACATATATATTTTTTCTAAATTTCTTTCTTTCTTTTCATAGCAGTACGTCTAGTTTATGACTAGAAGAAATCCGAGAGGACCATTAGAATACGAAAGTGACATTGAAGCTACCGCTCGCAAAAATCATAGAGAAATTAGACGAGCCCTAGACTATCAAAGAGAAGAACAACAAAGATCCAATCCTACTGAAGGGATGGACGAGAACAACCCACCAAATGTGCAAGAACAGAATGCTCCGCGTACTATGTATGATTATGCTAAACCTAATTTGACAGGAGCAGGATCTAGTATTGTTAGGCCCACTATAGCTGCTAATAATTTTGAATTAAAGCCTAACACAATACAAATGATTCAACAAATTGTTCAATTTGAGGGTTTGCAAGATGAGGATCCAAACACTCATATATCTAATTTTTTAGAATTCTGTGATACCTTCAAAATAAATGGCGTTTCTGACGATGCCATACGTCTTCAATTATTTCCTTTTTCATTAAGGAACAAAGCAAAGCAGTGGTTGAACTCGTTACCACGAGGGTCAATCACCACATGGGACCAAATTACCAAAAAATTTCTTTTAAAGTATTTTCCACCACCAAAACGGCTAAATTCGTGAATGACATATCTTCTTTTGTGCGTAATGACGCAGTAAACATTATATGATGCATGGGAAAGATACAAGGATCTCCTAAGGAGATGCCCACACCATGGATTACCTTTGTGGCTTCAAGTCCAAACTTTTTACAATGGTGTGAATTCTCCAACTAGGCAAATGTTTGATTCATCAGCCGGTGGAACTTTGAACAATAAAACTCCTGAAGCGGCTTACGATTTTATTGAGGATATGTCGTTGAATACCTATCAATGGAAAATTACAAGGGCTAAACCAACAAAATCAGCTGGAGTTTTTAACATAGACGGAGGGACAATGCTGTCGACACAGGTAGAGTTAATAAATAAAAAGCTTGATAATTTATGTTCTTCATGGTACATCCAGGTCATGCAATGCGGTTTAGTGGGAATTTGGCAAATTTCGAGTACCCACCTTACCAACCAGAGCGTAAAACGAAAGACAAACTATATAGGTAACAATTTCAGATCTAATAATAATCCTTATAGTAACACTTACAATCCAGGTTGGACGAACCACCCAAATTTTTCGCGAGGAGGACAAGGAAATCAAAGGCAGCAACCTCCTCCAAATTACCAAAATCAACCTTACCTACAGGAAAACAAGTTTAGTCTTGAAGAGATGCTGAAAAAGTTAATGGCAGACACAGATGCCCGTCTCCAAAGAATCGATACAACACTTGATAACTAAGAAATATCGATCAAAGAAATCAAGGAACAAGTCGGGGAAATCACTAGGTTAGTGGGACATCTCACAAAGCTTGTTTCAGAACGTCAACAGGGACGTCTACCAAGCAACACAGAAATAAACCCAACAAAACAGATACAAGCCATCACATCTCAAGAGGATACAAAGGTTGACAAGCCCACCTCAGTACAAGAAACCAAGGAAGAAAAAGGTAAAATAGACGTAGCACAGGAAAAACCGGTAATTAAAGAGTACCAACCTCGAATATCTTATCTCGAAGCATTGAAAAGAGATGATTCAGAGGAACAATTCGATAAGTTTCTAAAACTTCTAAAGAAATTACACATTAACTTACCTCTTCTTGAAGCTCTTTTTCAGATGCCCGACTCAAGGAGATTTTTAAGACAGCTCTTAACGAACAAACGCAAAATAGATGAAGAGAACCATGTGGAACTTATCGCAACATGCTCAGCAATGCTACAAAACCGACTACCGCAGAAATTAAAAGACCCAGGGGGTTTTATGATTCCATGTTTAATTGGTAGTTTAACTATTGATAATCGTTAGTAATGATTTAGGGCAAGTATAAATGTCATGCCTTATGCAATCGCTTTAAACGACTAGGTCTAGGGAAGCCCAAACAAACTAGGATGAGTATCCAACTAATGATAAAACCGTTAGAATTCTGGGGCATTATTGAAGACGTTTTAGTAAAAATTGATAAATTCGTTTTCCCAATAGATTTTGTTGTTTTAGACATGGATGAGAAAAATTCAATCCCTTTAATTTTAGGAAGACGTTTTCTTGCAACCGCCAAGACTAAAATTGATGTTGCCACAGAGAACTCATACTTGTAGGAGATGAATCACCAATCTTCAAGCTCGACTCACCCAAAACAATAGAAGATAAAGGTAAGAATGTCGTTTCAATAGATAATCAAATTATTCAAACTTCATCACAGGAAACCTCACAAAGTATCAAAACTGAGCCAACACAAAATCGTACGATCAACAATTTAGAAGAGCAGAAGATACACACCAAAGAAAAGCCAGATCCACACGAAGTAAAACCTAAGGAACCACCAGAAGAGCTCATAGGGACATCAAATCACTTTAAAATAGAAGATCAAATGTGTTAGATAAAGCCGATCTTACATCACTCAATGAATCAAGAAAAGGAAGAAATACTCCTTCAGGTACACGATCTTTTCCCACATGAAATAGTTGAGGTAAGGAATCCAATGTTCGGCAATTTCAAGGTAAAATCTTCTCGACCTAAACTTTGTCACGAAAATAAAACTGTCAGTAAGAGAGAAAATATTCAAACCTCTAAACCTCCCTAAAATCTTCAAGGTCTAGGATAGTATAGCTTAAGACTATAACGAAGCGCTTCTCGGAGGCAAATGAGCACTAACACTTTTATCATTCAAAATTATTTTTTTCTTTCCTTTCTCTTCTCTCTCCACATCTAAAACAAAGATGTAGGTTTCAGTGCTACACGGACCTTACACACGGCCGTGCCGTGGCCGTGTGAACCATCGTAACCACCTCACCGACAGAAAGGCGAGCCGTGCAAGTCACCCAACCACCCCCAACGCCACGGATCCAACCATCCACAAGACGGCATCGACAAAATAGCAACAGTGTTTCACAACCGTGCTAAGACACTGACTTATTGAGCACGGGTAGACCATGCCCGTGTAGTCCATCCGTGCTCACATCCTAGCCTTTTAGGAACGGGCGTGTAACCCAACAAAACGGGCGTGGAAGAACAATACACCCCACAACACAGCCATGTGATACGGCCGTGTGAATCGACACATTCTCAGTACACGGGCGGGGGAACGTGCCAGATTTGAAATCCTATTTAAATCCTCACAGCCCTTCCTCTTTTTCCCATCTTCTTTCTTATTCCTTCTTTTTCTTTTCTTTCAAATTTTTTTCCTATTCATAGAAAAGGTCTAAGACTCTTGAGCAACACAAAGATCATGCCGAAGAAACGTAAGCATTGTCTCTTCAGAAGAGACCTCAACATGAGTTCATGCTTCGTGACTTCACTTAATTCACACGCCAAGGGTTTTCAAACCTTTTCAATTCTAGTTTTCTTCTCGCCTCCTTTATTTTCCTTATCTATACTTCTTTTCGCTTAATTTAATTTATTTCATATTAGTTTCTTGGTTTTAGGTTCTAAAGGCTACTAGGAATCACACACCACACCTCCGAGGTCACACCCACTTCGCAAAACCATCTAACAATAAGAACTCCTTAGTCCATTAGTCTTTTCTTTCAATTTCAATTTTCTTCTTAGTCTCCTTCTTTTGTTTCCTTAATCTTTAAATATATTATTAGTATATTATTATTTCTCTAGATCTATTGGTTATATCTTCACAGGCTACCCAATTTCTTCATCTAACAAATTGCTTCTGTTGCCACTCCACTGTGCCCATAGAAAACACCATCACCGCCACCAAAGACGCCAGGGATCATCCAAATTTCAGGGGGTATTACTTCCCCACTTCTCTTTTTTATTTGGCATCTAATTATCATTATCCATCTTTGTACATTGAGGGCAATGTACATCTTAAGTGTAGGGTAATAGTGCCTAACTTTTGCATAATTCTCAAAACCACTAAATTAGTCTTGATCTTAAGTATTTTTCTCATATTACTAATTAGGATGAAATTTCTAATGATTCATGATTTTTGTCAATATGTTTTAGAATAAGTCTTAGTTAATTGTGCATTGATAATTAAATTTGAAGAATACAAGAGAATCGAGCATGATAAGTCTACTTTCTAAAATTAAAATTGATAGGTTGTTGAACCTAATTTGAGTATCACCTTGAAGTTCAAAATTTATAAGGATTGATGTCAAACACCCATAATTTTTGTGAGATTTTGAGCCTTATAGAGCATATACCTTTTTCGTGCTCACTTTAATTGATTATGAGTGTGTCAACTGTGACTGTTATTCTAGAACTTGCCTCGTTTATAAATGTCGAGAACACACTTTTGATTTGATATACAGAGATGATAAAGGCACGTAGGTGTTAACCTATTCACTCTACTAAAAAGCCTACCCATACAAATTAACCCCTAGTGAACCCCGTTGAATCCTAACAAATTTTTTTATTGACTCACCCACTAATATTAACCCAAAATCCTTTGTATTTGTTATCAACATTCCTTTGACTACCCTCTATCGAGAATTGATTTGATCAATTGCGAATTAGGTTATTTCAATCACCAAAGTTCCTTCTATTATGTTTATTTTAGTTTGTTCTTAAAAAATCCAAGTATATTCAATATTAGTAGTATAATAAAAGAGCTTAGAGCATTTAAAACTCCAATTGTTAAAGAAAAGCTCGATTAAAGTATTTTCAAAATTTGAGTGATGAAAATACTCTTATTATAGAGTAATTATCAATAGTAGATATTATTAGTTTTTCATTCGATGTAAATATTCATATTTAGTTCATTATTTTAGATTAGGTAATTAACCAATTCAATCTCAATTATAACCTCTAATTTAGCTTGTATCCACACCTTTTAACCCTAGCCCCGCTATAAACCTTGATTAAAGACCTTTTGATTTGTGTATCATCTCATATACAAGTGGTGGAGATTTGATTTTCGTGCAAGTCTATGGGATTAACTTTTAGGTTCGACTTAGAGTGCTTATTCTTGAACCTTAAACACCTTTGAGTGATTTGAGTGAATCTTTTGTGAGGATGTCAATCCTTGTCGGCATTGAATTAAAGGTATTTACTTAGATAAAATGTAACACCCCTAACCCGTATCCGTAGTCAGAATAGGGTTACGAGGTATTACCAGACAAATACAGTTTCACACAATCATTTATTATTTTCCATACACAAGATTATATCAATTTCTTTACGATATAACTTCTAAATCCAATAGTAATCATCCACTAAAATCATATTAGTTACTTATAATACACATACAAACTATGCTTCAAATGTCAACCATATTAATATCATCTATATATATATATATATATACATCCACATATTTGAATTTACTAATATGCAACAAAGCCATGTTACATGTACAATTCATATGACTCTAATACTAATGGCATTTGGATACTTATAACCTAGTGCAACATATATCATTTCATTGCTTCTACCCAAGCACAAAATAAAACCATATTGCATTAATTATTACGCAATCTCATATGTGACCTTAGTAGCATTACAACATAGCCGAACATACTATTGATGCATATATATATTATGATTTTACCCTCAAATCAAAACCACATTTAACATTAAAACACCAATAACATCTCAAGGTACACCTAATTCGCATATGTATATATTAGTATACCTAATCTTTATATTTATTCAGATTAACTAATCATTGATTCAATCACACCCTAATCAAGATCATGTGCTTATCAAAATAAACCAATTATTGTAACCGAATTTACAACCATACATGTACACATACCTATATTAATATTAACATCAACTTGGCATTTTAACTACCCAAAACTTACCTAAATCATGACCATCATTTAGCATTTTGAATTCATACCAAAACACTCAACAAAAATAGTCATGGAACATATTCACTCTTATCATTTAGCAACCGAACCTATATAACCAAACATCACAAATTATATACCAAAACATGCTTTCAAAATAAGTCTAAGTTATGGCCACATACACACAACTTTAACATTATAATTAAGCTTATATTCGCATGGCTATCTATATACAAATTTCCAAACCAAACATATAAAACCAGCCTATACATGCCATAGGTTAGTAGTTTAAGCTTTTAAAATACCAAAATAGCGATCGATAGTGTGGTCGACTTTCTTGACGATCCCGCTGAGCAGTAGCTCTTACCAAATCTATAAAATGAGGAGAACATTACACACAAATAAGTTTACTAACTTAGTAAGTCCCAAGCTCAAAATGATACTACATTCAATTACTTAATCATTTAAATCATTCATCTCAACCATGTTATCATATTAAAATTTCTTACACCCTTAACACTACTATTAGGAAACCGAATATTCATTATAGCACATTCAAGCTCAAACTCAGCCACATAATACTTGTGTACATCAATCGTAATCTCAATATACATGTCACTGTACTCATAGCATTAAATAAACTCTAGCAACATTAAAACATATCAAACCTTACTTACTTATTTGAGTCTTTAACTAAGCACATTAGTTACGATTTACCTTGAATCACAATTTGGTTTTTCCTTGGTAAACACATCACCTAAGATCAAGCCCGCTAAGCATTAAAGCCCGAATCAAACACAGCACAAGGCTCGCTAGGCACAAAGCCCGAATATGTCACTCTAAGACTAAGCTCACTAGGCACGGTTTAATATGTCACCGACACTAAGCTCAAGTAGGCACGAAGCCCGATTATGTCATTACCAACTTATACACCTTACAAAGAATGCTGCCCAAAATAGCATAAAACACACATTATTCAAGTCATTTTGACATACCATCTCGTTTAGAGATATAACAACATTTCATTTCAAATTCACTATCACTTATATAAAATTTCAACCAATCCCATACCAATACTTTCACATTCGGCTAACATAAGAGTTTATACAAAACTTTATTGAATAACATCATTTAGTACATTCATACTAATTCGATAATCTATACTTGCTTAAGGACTTACCTCGGTTGTCGATAGGCCGTGCGAATCGGCTATTCGATAACCTTCGTCTTTCCCCGATCTAACTCCATTTTTCTTTGCTCTTGATCTAAAACATATTAAATTTAGCTTATTCAAGCACAATTCATCTCAATTTAGTCCCTAAGCACATAAATGGGTAAATTACTATTTTACCCCTAATATTTCACGCTTTTCAAGTAAGTCCCAAGCATACCATACACAATATGTACTTAATTAAATTTTAATACTCCATGGCGAATGCTATTTACCCTTATGCTAATCTATACAATTTAATCTTTGTACAATTTAACCTTTCATTAGTTAAAATGAATTAATATCACCCATATATACATAATTTATATAATTACAAATTTACCCCCTTAGTTTCGATTTCCTTGTAATTTAGTCCCCAAATAAAACACAAGGATGTCATGAAATTCGGTCTAACCCTTAAGAGCCAATCTCTTTCCTCATTCACAAGTTCATATAACTATTTATTTTATGCAATCATGTTCTCATCTATTCATTTCAAGAAAAATTCAAACCTTATCACATACCTATTATCTAAAATTTCTTATTCAACATGTAGATGTCCTAAATATTTTCAAGGTTCTCTCATCAAACATAACAAAACCATAATGCTCATCCATGGTCGAACCTAGGATGAGCTTTAAACTCAAAATCTTTTTCATATATGTGATAGAATTCATGAAAACTAACACAACCAAGCAAGAATTTATCAAAATTAAGCTAAATACCTCACCTTAATGGCACATGCAAAGGCCGCCATGGAAGCTAAAATTGTCTCCCTTCTACTCTTTTGTTTCGTGAAAATGGTGAGGAAGATGAAAGAGAGAAGTCAAAATGTATTTTTATTTTCTTTAATTTACTTTATTCATTTTCATTACTTAAAATAATCATTTAAAATGCCATTAACATATAATCACTTATTATATATATATATATTTACTCATCATTGCCGTCCACTACCCACATTTTTGGGTTATTTAACATGCAAACCCCTTCTATTTATATTACACTTAAATTAAACGTTTCAATTTATTGAATGTTACTTTTATACTTTACCTATTAGATCCTTTCTCTTTATTCAAGCACACCAAACAATCAAATTCACACAATTCAACATACATCACATAAAATAAAATAAATATCACTAGATTTCGACTTGATTCGTGGTCCCGAAACCACCGTTCCGATTAGGGTCAAATTCGATCTGTTACAACTCTCCCCCCTTAAGGATTTTCGTCCCCGAAAATCTTACCGTTAAACAAGGTCGGATATTGTTGCTTCATTGAATCCTCAGGCTCCCACGTAGCCTCTTCAACTCCGTGACGATTCCACGTAACCTTCACTAACTAATTCTTTTATTTCTCAACTCTTTTATTTCCCGAGCTAAGATACGGATCAGTTTTTCCTCATACGTCATATCAGATTGTATCTCAATCTCAGACGGAGCAATCACATGTGACGGATCTGATCTGTATCTACGGAGCATAGAAACATGAAATACGTCGTGTATCTTTTCTAATTCAGAGGGTAGCTTCAATCTATAAGCAACAGGCCCAACGCGTTCAATGATTTCATACGGTCCAATGAACCCGGCTCAACTTGCCTTCCTACCAAAACGGAGCACTTTCTTCCATGGTGAAACCTTTAAAAGACTCGATCTCGATCCGAATTCAATACTTTTACGCTTCAAATCAGATAGGACTTTTGTCGATCCGATGCACTTTCAAATTATCTTTGATTATGACCACTTTCGCTCATCTTTTTAATCAAATCAACCCCTGTATCTTATTTTCACCGAGTTCACCCAATATAATGGTGTTCGACACTTTTGCCTGCATAAGGCTTCATAGGGCGCCATTTTGATACTAGATTGAAAGCTATTATTGTAAGCAAATTCAATCAAAGGTAGGTATCGCTCCCACGCACCTTCAAACTCAAGAACGTAACATCTCAACATGTCCTCAAGTATCCGAATAGTTCGCTCAGACCGACCATCTGTTCATGGATGAAAGGTCAGATTAAAATGCGCTTTAGTACCCAAAGCATCTTGCAACTTCTTCCAAAATTGCGACGTAAATCTGGGGTCTCGTCGACACAATGGAACTCGGTGACACCATGCGGCCTTACGATTTGCGATACATACAATTCAACAAGTTTATCGAGTGAAAAGTCCATATTTAATTGGCACAAAATGAGCCGATTTAGTCACCTATCAACTATAACCCATACGGCATCTTTCTTACTTGGTGTCATAGGAAGACCGGATACAAAATCCATTGCAATTCGTCCCATTTCCATTCGTGTATCGATTGGTCAAGTAGTCCAGATGGCACTTGATGTTCAAATTTTTACTTGTCGACAAATTAAGCATTTCAAAACAAATTCGGATATATCCTGCTTCATGCCAAAGCCACCAATAGAACTGCTTTCAAATCGTTATACATCTTCGTATACCCGGATGTATCGATAGTCGGCCACTATGAGCCTCACTCAAAATCATTTGTATCAAATCGAGTTCTTTGGAACACACATTCGGCTTTTAAAATTCAAACAATCATTTGCATCAATCTGAAAATCTGACCCTGCACCTTTTTCACACTGAATCCATTTAGCAATCATATCCTTGTCAACTTTCTCATGCATCACAAATTTGTCGGACAAACATCGGTCTTGCTCAGAACTCACTATGATCGAACCATCACTAGACATATCTATCTGCATTCATTGCACGAAGAGCAAATAAAGATTTCTGACTTAACGCATCCGCAACAACATTAGCTTTTCCCGGGTGATAGTCAATCACCAATTCATAGTCTTTCAACAATTCTAGCCACCTGCGTTGTCTCAAATTCAGGTCTTTCTGAGTCATTAGGTACTTCAGACTTTTGTGATCCGAGTAAACATGGCATTTCTCACCAAATAAGTAATGACGCCAAATCTTCAATGCGAACACAATGGCTGCCAGCTCTAAATCATGCGTCGGGTAATTTCTTTCATGCGGCTTCAATTGTCTTGAAGCGTAGGCTACCACTTTGCCTTCCTGCATCAAAACGCAGCCCAAACCATTCAAAGAAGCATCAGAATAAACAACAAATTCTTTACCCGATTCAGTTGAACTAACACCGAGCTTCATCAAAAGGGCTTTCAACCGATCAAAACTTTTTCGACATTTTTCCGACCACTTAAACGGACATCTTTCGCAATAACTTTGTCACTGTGGTAGCTATCATAGAAAAATCTTTCACAAATCGTCGATAGTAACCCGCAAGTCCCGTAAAACTTCAAATCTCTAAACATTTTTCTGGTGGCTTCCAATCAAGTATAGCCGAGATTTTGTTCGGATCAACTCGAATGCCCGATGTCGAAACCACATGTCCCAAAAACCGACCTCTTTCATCCGAACTCACACTTACTAAACTTCGTGATACAAATTGATGATCTCGAAAGTTTGTAGTACTAACCTCAAATGTTCAAAGTGTTCAATTTCATCTTTGGAGTAGATCAATATGTCATCAATAAACACCACCACAAATCGATCCAAAACCTGCCTAAAAACCCGATTCATCAAATCCATAAAATAGTAGGTGCATTAGTAAGCCCAAAAGGCATTTCCAAAACTCAAAATGTCCGTACCTCGTCCAAATGCGTCTTTGGCACATCTCAGTATCCTCGACTCAGAATCGATAATAACTAGACCTCAAGTCTATCTTCGAAAATACTGACGCCCCTTTCAACTGATCAAACAAATCATCAATCCGAGGTAATGGGTACTTATTCTTTATAGTTACCTTATTCATTTGCCGATAATCAATACACATTCGATCGCTCCATCTTTCTTTCTCACGAAAAGAATCGTGCACCTAAGGGAAAAACTTGGCCGTGTAAAACCCCTATCTCACAACTCTTGCAACTACAATTTCAACTCTTTAACTCAGAGGTGCCATTCGACACTGAGCTATCGAGATCGAGTCATTCCCTGTACTAATTCAATGCCGAACTCAATCTCTAGTACTAGTGGTAAACCCAGAATTCCTCGTGAAACACATCTAGGTACTCACACACAACCCAAGATGCACTCAATATGCTCTTCGACACTTTATTATCCAATACATAGGCCAAATAAGCTTCGCACCTTTTCTCACATACTGGCTAACATCAAGATATTATCAGGAAACCCACTTAAATCACTAGATTCAATTCGACGATCTCACCGCTCGCATTTCTAATCAATAAGCTTTCTTTTACAATTCACCATCACACATGCGGTTAGCCACCCATTCCCAAAATTATATCAAACTCATCGAAGGCAACAAGATTAAATCGACCGAAAGCAAAAATCCTGAATCATCAATGGGCAACTTTTACACACTTTATTAACAAACACACATCTACCCAAAGGGTTGGATACACGAATCACAAACTCAAGAGACTCAATGGCGTAGTCTTACTAAATACCGTAGTTTCACATATATATGAATGGGTTGAACCAGATCAATCAATGCAATCACAGTAGTATCATAAAGGGTAAAAGTACCAGTAATAACATCTCGAGAAGCAAAGATCCTCCCTAGCTCGAGTAACATAAGCTCTAGCCGGAGCTCTAGCCTTAGATCGAATCATTGTGTTCTTCGTCCCTCTTTGACTACCACCTACATTGCCGAATGCTCGGTGGTCCGCCTCATATCGATGTAATCGCGGTCTAGAGTCCTGCGCCATATTCTACTCAGCTAACATCGGACACTCTCAAATAAAATGGTCTGAGGATCCACATTTAAAACAAGACCGGTCACGAACTCTACAACTCCCAGGATGCCATTTTCCACAATGTTTACATTCAACTCGATTCTGTGGGACGTTACCAACACTGGTCATTGAGGTAGCTCGGGAACCCACTGGAGGTCGATCACGTCTAGATGAATCTGAAGTAGCTTTGTGTCGACTGAAGTCATCTCTAAACTTCTTAGGTGTGGAATGGAAAATCTTACCCGACGATCTCTTACGAGTATCTCTAGCTTCGGTCTCGGCCTTTCTTTTCTCCTTCCTGAGCTTTTCAAATTTTGTAAGCTCGCTCAACGAGTGTCACAAACTCTTTGATTTCAAGAATGCCAACAAGCAACTTTAAGTCTTCATTCAAGCCATCTTCAAACCTTTTGCACATAATGGCTTCAGTTGATACACACTCTTGGGCATATCGGCTCAATTTGATTCGTTCATATTCGGGCCACGGTCATTTGCCCTGCTTTTAATTCAAGGAATTCTTTACGCTTCGATCGATGAACCTCGGTCGATATATTTTTATGAACTCATTCTAAAAGAAATCCTGTGTCACTTTTTCTTTTGGAACCATCGATACTAGTGTATTCCACCGGTGATAGGCAAGTGTCCCTGAGCAAAGATATAGCACATTTCAAACATTCGTCTGAGTGCGGATAGCTCATCAAGTACCGAATAGTGTTATCAAGCCACAATTCAGCTCGCTCTGCATCGTCATTATCATTAGCCTTGAATTCTTCGGCCCCAAATTTCCTAATTTTGTCAACAGGAGGCCTACTAGATCTCATTGGATCTATCATTGGGGTTACTGAAGGTACCAGAATTGGATTATTCGGGGGTGGAGGTTATTGTACAGCCGGATTATTTTGAACAAATTGGGTAAACCATTCATTCATCATTTGGTAGAAGGCTTGTTTAGCCTCTCCTCTTGGTTACCCAGAATCGGTTGAGAGTCTAATGGTGTTGATCCATGCGAGACCAGCGCAACACTCTCCACATCATCGCCTATGGCTCTATCGAGATCTAATCCATTTACTATATAAAATACAATTGAAATTGTCAAGTCACCACACTATCACATATAAAATTTTATGGCATGTATAGCTAGACTTTACGTACTACGGTAGTCCTAGAATCGACTAAACCGTAGCTCGATATCAATAAATGTAATAACACCCTAACCCATATCCGCCGCCTGGAATAGGTTACGAGGCATTACTGCACAAATACAGCTTTCACACAATCATTTATTATTTTCCATACACAAGATTATATCAATTTCTTTACGATATAACTTCTAAATCCAATAGTAATCATCCACTAAAATCATATTAGTTACTTATAATACACATACAAACTATGCTTCAAATGTCAACCATATTAATATCATCTATATATATACATCCACATATTTGAATTTACTAATATGCAACAAAGCCATGTTACATGTACAATTCATATGACTCTAATACTAATGGCATTTGGATACTTATAACCTAGTGCAACATATATCATTTCATTGCTTCTACCCAAGCACAAAATAAAACCATATTGCATTAATTATTACGCAATCTCATATGTGACCTTAGTAGCATTACAACATAGACTAACATACTATTGATGCATATATATATATTATGATTTTACCTCAAATCAAAACCACATTTAACATTAAAACACCAATAACATCTCAAGGTACACCTAATTCGCATATATATATATATATATTAGTATACCTAATCTTTATATTTATTCGTATTAACTAATCATTGATTCAATCACACCCTAATCAAGATCATGTGCTTATCAAAATAAACCAATTATTGTAACCGAATTTACAACCATACATGTACACATACCTATATTAATATTAACATCAACTTGGCATTTTTAACTACCCAAAACTTACCTAAATCATGACCATCATTTAGCATTTTGAATTCATACCAAAACACTCAACAAAAATAGTCATGGAACATATTCACTCTTATCATTTAGCAACCGAACCTATATAACCAAACATCGCAAATTATATACCAAAACATGCTTTCAAAATAAGTCTAAGTTATGGCCACATACACACAACTTTAACATTATAATTAAGCCATATTCGCATGGCTATCTATATACAAATTTCCAAAACCAAACATATAAAAACTAGCCTATACATGCCATAGGTTAGTAGTTTAAGCTTTTAAAATACCAAAATAGCGATCGATAGTGTGGTCGACTTTCTTGACGATCCCGTTGAGCAGGTAGCTCTTACCAAATCTATAAAACAGAGGAGAACATTACACACAAATAAGTTTACTAACTTAGTAAGTCCCAAGCTCAAAATGATACTACATTCAATTACTTAATCATTTAAATCATTCATCTCAACCATGTTATCATATTAAAATTTCTTACACCCTTAACACTACTATTAGGAAACCGAATATTCATTATAGCACATTCAAGCTCAAACTCAGTCACATAATACTTGTGTACATCAATCGTAATCTCAATATACATGTCACTGTACTCATAGCATTAAATAAACTCTAGCAACATTAAAACATATCAAACCTTACTTACTTATCTGAGTCTTTAACTAAGCACATTAGTTACGATTTACCTTGAACCACAATTTGGTTTTTCCTTGGTAAAACACATCACCAAGATCAAGCCCGCTAAGCATTAAAGCCCGAATCAAACACCGCAAGACAAGGCCCTGCTAGGCACAAAGTCCGAATATGTCACCTAAGACTAAGCTCGCTTAGGCACGTAAGCTTAGAATATGTCACCTAAGACTAAGCTCGCTAGGCACGAAGCCCGATTATGTCATTACCAACTTATACACCTTACAGTAATGCTACCCAAAATAGCATAAAACACACATTATTCAAGTCATTTTGACATGCCATCTTGTTTAGAGATATAACAACATTTCATTTCAAATTCACTATCACTTCTATGAAATTTCAACCAATCCCATACCAATACTTTCACATTCGGCTAACATAAGAGTTTATACAAAACTTTATTGAATAACATCATTTAGTACATTCATACTAATTCGATAATCTATACTTGCTTAAGGACTTACCTCGGTTGTCGATAGGCCGTGCGAATCGGCTATTCGATAACCTTCGTCTTTCCCCGATCTAACTCTGTTTTTCTTTTCTCTTGATCTAAAACATATTAAATTTAGCTTATTCAAGCACAATTCATCTCAATTTAGTCCCTAAGCACATAAATGGGTAAATTACTATTTTACCCCTAATATTTCACGACTTTTCAATTAAGTCCCAAGCATACCATACACAATATGTACTTAATTAAATTTTAATACTCCATGGTCAATGCTATTTACCCTTATGCTAATCTATACAATTCAATCTTTGTACAATTTAACCTTTCATTAGTTAAAATGAATTAATATCACCCATATATACATAATTTATATAATTACAAATTTACCCCATTAGTTTTGATTTCCTTGTAATTTAGTCCCCAAATAAAACACAAGAATTTCATGAAATTGGCCTAACCCTTAAGAGCCTAATCTCTTTCCTCATTCACAATTCATATAACTATTTATTTTATGCAATCATGTTCTCATCTATTCATTTCAAGAAAAATTCAAACCTTATCACATACCTATTATCTAAAATTTCTTATTCAACATGTAGATGTCCTAAATATTTTCAAGGTTCTCTCATCAAACATAACAAAACCATAATGCTCATCCATGGTCAACCTAGGATGAGCTTTAAACTCAAAATCTTTTTCATATATGTGATAGCATTCATGAAAACTAACACAACCAAGCAAGAATTTATCAAAATTAAGCTAAATACCTCACCTTAATGGCACATGCAAAGGCCACCATGGAAGCTAAAATTGTCTCCCCTTCTACTCTTTTGTTTCGTGAAAATGGTGAGGAAGATGAAAGAGAGAAGTCAAAATGTATTTCTTATTTTCTTTAATTTACTTTATTCATTTTCATTACTTAAAATAATCATTTAAAATGCCATTAACATATAATCACTTATTATATATATATTTACTCATCATTGTCATTCACTACCCACTTTTTGGGTTATTTGACATGCAAACCCCTTCTATTTATATTACACTTAAATTAAACCTTTCAATTTATTGAATGTTACTTTTATACTTTACCTATTAGATCCTTTCTCTTTATTCAAGCACACCAAATAATCAAATTCACGGTTCAACATACATCACATAAAATAAAATAAATATCACTAGATTTCTGACTCAGATTCGTGGTCCCGAAACCACCGTTCTGATTAGGGTCAAATTCGGTCTGTTACATAAGGGGAGATACCTATGTTTTCATGCTATAAAGGTATGACTTATCGTAATTGAATCTTTAGGGTTCTTTGAGTTGAATTATCCATGTATAAATTATCTATGAATTATGATGAGACATTATCGATAGGAATTATGAATAATGGAAAGTTCGTTTGTAAAGTTGAGAATTTTGCTTGAGGACAAGCAAAAGCTTAACTGTGGGGGTATTTGATAGACCGTAAAAGTAACATATTATAGCCCCATATTAAGTATGCTTTTGGATGATTTAGCCCTTGATTTATGTAAAAAGGTGCTTTTAATCCTTTCCTTTTATGTTTATACTCAGAAAGCACCCGAGGATAAAAGAACATAAAATGGGCTTAAAACGTAGTAATTGGGCTTTAGCAAGCAATCAACACGGCTCGTCCCAAAGCTCACACGACCGCGTTTCGCCAATTACCAGAGCACGGCCTCAACTACGTAACACTACCGTAAAGATCCATTGATCACACGGACGTGCTCGGTGATCTACATGGCGTGCCCAAATCGACAGACCAAGCACGGCCGAATCCTTACCCACATGGTCGCGCCAAAATGACGTAATCGAGACACGACCCAATCACGATTTACAGGCGGCAGTGTCATGGCTGCGTGCCCTACCAAGGGAGAGAGTAATTTCACTTGGATTTGGATGCTTGAAGCCAAAGAAACATACTCCTAAGTCTACTCCAACACCCTAAGAGTAATTCTACTTGAAGGAGATACTTAGGAGCCGAGTATAGCATCCTAAAGCCTATATAAATAACCCAAGGCAGACATTGAAGGGGAGTTTTTTAGCAGAGGCTTTTGCCGAAGCTTTCATTTTTTAGGGAATCACTTGAAGATAGTCAGTTGATCCATCTCAAGAAGTCGAAACTCCATTCAAGACGGAGGATCTCTCCTTCAATCCCTTCAGGGGGTTTTATGGATTTCTTATGTTTTGTTATTCTTTACTCTTGAGATGTTTTCGTATTTAGTTATGCACTAAACCCCTCGGATACCTGAAGGGGATGAAACCTATGATGGATTTTTTTAATTGATTTCTAAATTATATGATAAGTACTTGGTTTGTTCTTAATTATGTTGCTTAATTCAATCGATGTGCTTAGGTGGTGGAGGAATAGACCCTACCTAAGAGTAGATCTAGCATAATTGAGCAAAGTTGATCGGGCGCCTAGAGATAGGGTTACGAGATTTTACCGGATTAGGGTGAAACCTAATATAGGAATCCATTGATCGATTTATAGCTTCCTTAGGGGATTATTATAAGAGAACGAGAGTTCCACTAATTAACCTAAGGTTAGACATTATTCGCCTCAAGAGAGGGTTTAATATAGGTTAGGGAGTCTCACGGATCAAGCTAAGTAAAGAAATCATATGGTTTTGGGAATAAATAATAAGTGAAGTCATAGGTGGATTCTTCCTGAGGGTATCGTCTTTATCAACTGAGTTTTCCTAAAGTCTTTTTCCAATTCAATCTTTTGTCTTTGCATTTAATCTAAGCATTTTGTTAGTTTAATAATCCAATCACTCTATATTTTAGGCTAAATAATAGAAAGAAAGTGAGTAGTAGTACTTTTAAGTTTCCTTGGGTTCGATAAGATATTCTTGCCTGAGCTATACCACTGTTCGATAAGTGCACTTGCCTCTATTGTTGTTGCAGTCAGTCTACAGGTTCGATCACTCTTTTATAAATATTAAAACTCTACTGTTTGACACGATCACATATCCTGATGCAATAAAGAAAGACCACACAGAGGAAGAATTCGGTGAACTCACACTTCATGTAGATGACGAAACAATCACTCTTCAAGCTCTTGACTCTGCTAGGACATCGAGTAATAAAGGTACGAACGTTAAGTTTATTGACAACCATTTGGTTCAATCTTCTTTACAGGAATCATCACGAAATCACCTACCTGAGCTAGATCTTAAACCTAGCGCCAACGAAGAAGAATTATACGAGGAACAAAGCCTTAAGGTTGACAAATCAGAAGAGCAAGAAAAACAATTTAAAGAAGAATCGAAACCACACGAAGTGAAACCAAAGGAGACCCCAAACGAGTTGATAGGAACAACAAATCACATCAAAATAGAGGATCAGGTATTGTTGGATAAGGAAGACCCTCGAATCACCAATGCAGACCTCAAGGCAAACGAAGAAATCACTTTTTTGGTACTTAATGTCTTCCTATATGGGACAGTCGAGGTAAGCAATCCTAAATTCAACACTTTTGAGGTAAACATTACTCGACTTAAACTTTATATCCATAACCGAGTTGATCGCATGAGAAAGGATTTCCACCTCCTCAAACCACCATGATTGTGTGTACAACAGGTAAGTCTAGATCAAGACTTTAAACGAGCGCTTCTCGGGAGGCAACCCGAGTACTAACCGTACTAATTAGTTTGGTTTTATTTCTTTTCATATTTAGGCATAGGTTTCCATACCCACACAGCCTTGCACACGGCCGTGGCCGTGGTCGTGTGGACACCATGACTAGGCACATGAGCATGGACCTTATCTCTATTTAATTATTTACTTTTATTCATATTTTTTTATTTTTATTTTTACTTCCTTTATTATTTTCTCCTTTTTCTCAATGGCATTTAGATTTAGCTTAGGATACAATAAAACCAAGCCGGCTACTTCGAGGATTCAATTTCAAACGGTTCGAGACGCTTCCCCACGTTCACCTCCAATCTTACCCTGTTTCTTTTCATAGACTTCATCCAAAAATTCAAGAAGTGTTACTTCACCCCTTCTCTTTTGATTTTATTAGTACATAATTGTTTATCTATCTTTGTACATTGAGGGCAATGTACTTCTTAAGTGGGGGGTAAAAGTACCTGATTTTTTGCATTATTCTCAAATCCTGAATTTAGTCTTGTTTTCAAGTATTTTTCTCATATTACTAATTAGGATGAAATTTCTAATGATTTATGATTATTATTGATATGTTTTAGAGTAAGTCATAGTTAATTTTGCATTGATGATTAAATTTGAAGGATACTAGAGAATTGAGCATGATAAGTCTACTTTCTAAAAATTAAAATTGATGGGTCGTTGAACTGAATTTGAGTATTACCTTGAAATTTGGAATTTATAAGGATTGATGTCAAAAATACCCCTAATTTTTGTGAGATTTTGAGCCTTACAGACCTATATTCCTTTTCATGCTCACTTTATTGATTATGAGTGTGTCAACTTTGAACTGTTATTCTAGAACTTGCCTCGTTTATACATGTCGAGACCACACTTTTGATTTGATATACAGAGATGATAAAGGCACCTAGGATTTAACCCACTTACTCTATAAAAAGCTTACCTTCAAAAATTAACCCGTAGTGAACCCTTTTTAATCCTAATAACCCTTTTTATTGATTTAACCGCTAATATTAACCCAAAATCCCTTTGTATTTGTTATCATCCTTTCTTTTGACTACCCTTTAATCGAGGTTTGATTTGATTAAATTCTGGGATTATATTAGTTCAAGAGTTACATTTATCATTTATGATGCAATATTTTTGTTTGTTCTTAAAAAACCCCAAGTATATTCAATATTAGTAGTATATAAAAAAGCTTAGAGCATTTAAATACCAATTGTTGAAGAAAAAGCTCGATTAAAGTATTATCAAATTTTAAGCGATGAAAATACTCTTTATTATAGAGTAATTATCAATAGTGGTATTATTAGTTTTCATTCGATGTAAAGGTTCATATTTAGTTCATTGTTTCTAGTTAGGTAATTTGTCAAGTCGGTCTAGATTCTAACCTCTAATTCAAATTTATCCACACCCTTAACCTTAGCCCGTTACAACCCCGATAAAGACCTTTTGATCTGTATCATCTCATATACTGATGGTAGAGATTTGATTTTCGTGCAAGCCTATGGGATTAACTTTCTAGGTTCGACTTATGAGTGCTTATTCTTGAACCTTAAACACATTGAGTGATTTGAGCGAACCTTTAGTGAGGATGTCAATCCTTGTCGGTTTTGAATGAAAGGTAATTATTCAAGATAAGGGGAGACACCTATGTTTTCGTACTACAAAGGTATGACTTATCGTGATTGAATCTTTAGGACTGTTTGAGTTGAATTGTCCATGTATAAATTATCTATGAATTATGATGAGACATTGTCGATAGGAATTATGAATTATGGAAAGTTCGTTTTAATTGTAAGCTGAGAATTTTGCTTTAGGACAAGCAAAAGCTTAAGTGTGGGGGTATTTGATAAACCATAAAAGTAACATATTTTAACCCCATATTTAGTATGCTTTTGGATGATTTAGCCCTTGATTTATGTAAAAATGTGCTTTTAATCCTTTCTTTTCATGTTTATACTCAGGAAAGCACCTAATGATGAAAAGAATGAGAAACGGGTTTAAAATGGGCCAATTTGGGCCAAAGAGGAAATCGACACGGCCTAGACTTCAAGCCACACGACCGTGCCTCGTCAAATTACTTCACATGGCCATGCCATGATTCACACGACCGTGCCCTAATTGATAGAATTGAGACATGGCCTGAAGATGATTTACACGGGCGTATGCCATGGGCGTGCCCCTGTCACGGGAAAGAGCAATTTCACTCAGATTTGGATGCTTGGCGGCAAAGAAACACATTTCTAAGTCTACTTAAACATCCTAGGAGGAATTCTACTTAAATTAGGATACTTAGGAGCCAAGTAAAGCATCTCAAAGCCTATATAAACACCCAAGGTAGCAACTAAAATGGGGAGTTCGGCAGAAGCCGAAACAGGGGGCAGAGTTTTCTGCCATAGCTTTTATTCAGGGAATTACTCGAAGATAGCCAGTTGATCCATCTCAAAAAGCTAGAGTTCTACTCAAGACAGAGGATCTCCTCTTCAATTCCTTTAGGGGGTTTTAGGGATTTCTTATGTTTTGTTTTATCTTTTCTCTTGAGATGTTTTCTTATTTTGTTATGAACTAAACCCTTCAGATACCTGAAGGGGATGAAATCTATGATGGATTTTGTTATTTGATTTCTAAATTATATGATAAGCACTTAGTTTGTTCTTAATTATGTTGCTTAATTTAATCGATGTGCTTAGGTGGAGGAGGAATAGAATACGCCTAAGAGTAGATCTAGCATAATTAAGCGGAGTTGATCGCACGCCTAGAGATAGGGTGACGAGATTTTGCCGGATTAGGGTGAAACCTAATATGGGAGTCCATTGATCGATTTACTTCTTCCTTAACAGGTTATTATAAGAGAACGAGAGTTCCACTAATTAACCTAAGGTTAGATGTTATTCGCCTCGAGAGAGGGTTTAATATTGGTTAGGGAGTCTCACGGATCAAGCTGAGTAAAGAAGTCATATGAATTAAAAGTTAGATAACAAGAGAAGTCATAGGTGGATTCTTCCTGAGGGTATCATCTAAAATCAACTGAGTTTTTCCACAGTCTTTTCCCAAAGTTTCATTCTTTTATCTTTGCATCTAGTTTAGTTTTTCATTAGTTTTTTAGATTAATAAACCAATCACTCCATATTTTAGCCTAAATAATAGAAAGAAAGTGAGTGGTAGTACTTTTAGGTTCCTTTGGGTTCGATAAAATAATCTTGCCTAAACTATACTATTGTTCGATAGGTGCACTTGCCTCAATCATTGTCATAGTTAGTCTACAGGTTCAATCATTGTTTATAAATATTAAAACTCGACTGTTTGACACGATCATGTAGTAAGAAGATATATGAGTTTAGTTTCAAGAAAAAATTATGGAGCTTAATTTCGAGTTTCCTAACGCGAGTTATAGTCAATTTAGTCAATATGACGTAGATGGACAGTTTCAAGTTTTATGTCCCAAATTAGTAATTAAGTCTGGGGTTGTAAAATTACGAAAATACCCTTGAAGGGTAAATTATCGAAATACCCCTGGGTTGCGAGATTACCAAATTACCCTTAGTGGGAAAAATTATTGAATTACAAAATTGCCCTTATGTGCCGAACTACGAAAATACCCTTATGGGTCGAATTACAAAAATGGCCCTAATGGGCCGATTTGATAGATTGCCTTAATGGGCCGATTTTGATATATGGCTAAATGGGCCAATTTGATATATAGCTAAATGGGCCGAATTTGATATATGGCATAATGGGCCGATTTTGCAAAGTGTTAATGGGCCAAATTATTTGTAATAAATCTCTGATGTTATTAATTATCGTTGTTATATTGTAAATATCATAATTTGCTATGAATGTTGCATTCACATAATTACGCATGGGTTTGGGATATTGATGACCTGGAGGAAGCTATTTGGTGGCTCGCCACATATTTTGGTGACTCTGTCACATCCTGTTCAGTGGCTATGCCACGATATTTTGTTATTCTAGTGGCTTCGCCACAAATTCTGATATTATAAATGGCTAAATGCCTGCGATTATAAATGGTCACTGGCTTGCGAATTATTATTATAAATGGCAAATTGCCTGCGTTTTGGTGTGTTGGTGGGGTGGGTTGACTTGATCCCCACATGTGTGTTGGTTGGTATGGGTGGTGTGTAGCGGATGGATTATTAGGTTGGTTTGGGATTGCATTACATTCATTTGATTCATTTGATATATTCTATTTTGTAAATGGGCTTTGGCCCAAGATTATGCTTAAAGGGCTTTGGCCCAAGTTATTGTTAGATGGGCTTAGGCCCCAAATTTTTGCTAAATGGGTTCAAGCCCAATGAACAACGGTAAGGGGATTTCACACTAAGTTCTTGTAACTCACTCCCCTTTTTCTCTTAACCCTTGTAGGTGATGCTCAGTGACGAGGACTTGGGGCCATGGATGACTCGGTGGAGGCCATACTTCAGTAATGGTGTTATTAAACTTTAGATTTCTATTTCCGTTTACTTTACTTCTTTACTATTTTGGGTTTTTAAGTTGTAATAAGGCCTCTGGACTATTTTTATTTTGCTTTGTGTTTGGGATGTTTTATTATTTTTCTTAAATTGTTTAAAAGGTATTTTCTAAAAATATAAATAATGGTTTTCAAAATTTGATTAATAAATGGATTTTATAGCAAACTTTTACAAATAATTTAACGCTGATTCTCTTTCAAAATTTCAACGTCATTTTCAAAAGTCACGGTTAAAGTTCACTACCTCGATTTTGACTCATCAATCAACCTCTCAAAATTCTTGTATTTTATCTACGCTTCCAATGTTTTCAAAATGCTTCGCAACTCTATTTCCAAATGTCATATTTTAAGTAAATTGTTTATTTCAAATAGGTTTTCGCAACCAAAAGGTTTTTAAAGATAATTACGTTTTCAAGTAGATAACAATTGCTTAAGTCTTTCGGTTTTAACAAAGAGGTCGTAATTCTCAAACAAGTTTTTAACAATCGCAAAGATGGTTTTGAAAAAGAAAAACACTCGCATGTGACACGCTAGATTCGGGATTAACTTCTAGGCCGGGTTTGGGGTGTTACACCCTATTTCCTTTCTTACAAATGGCTTTGGAGAAGATGATAGCATGAAATGGTATTTTGTTTTATTTAATTAAACTTAAATTTTTAAATTACAATTATAACCTTGGTTAATAAACATTTAAAACATCAAATGCATGCCCATTTATATCAAAATCCACTATCCATGGTCTAATATCACCATAAGTACCTTTGGTTTAATAAGTCATAGCAATTAAACACATTTAACATATAGAATGCCACATTTGCATTTTACGCGATTAAGTCCTTTTTCTCAAATTGAGCAATTAAACGATAAAATTAGCCCACAAAATTTTCACACATACATACTATCATGCTGTAAACAAAAAAATAATATTAAAATAATTTTCTAACCTCATATTTTTGGTTCTAAAACCACTATTCCGATTTAGCTAAAATTGGCTATTACAAATACACATTCTCATCGTGCCATCTTTCTTTTTCACAAACAATACCGATGTACCCCAAAGAGAGAAACTCGGTCTAGCAAAACCCTTATCTGTCAACTCTTGCAAATGAGCTTTCAATTCTTTTAACTCTGTCAGGGCCATTCTGTACGGAGCTATCAATATCAGTATTATCCCCGATACTAATTCAATACCAAACTCAACTTCTTTGTTAGGTGGTCAACCCGGTAACTCTTCTGGAAACACATCTGAACTGGTACTATTTCAATTTTTCTTTCTGCCACTTTCGTATAAAGTCTATAAGCTAGATAAGCTTCACACCCCTTACTCACACATCTCTGAGTTGACATAGACAAGATCACAACTAGAAAAACTGTTCAGATCATCAGATTCAATTCTAATTGTCTTATTATTCTGACATTTCAGTTCAATTGTCTTTCGTCTACAATTCACTATAGCACTATGCATTGTTAGCCAATCCATACCTAAAATCACATCAAATTCATTGAATGGAAACAATATCAGATTAGCTAGAAAACAGAAGTCCCAATGCATTAACGGGTAATTCTTGCAGACTTTGTCAACCAAAACACATCTGCGTAAGGGGTTAGATACTCTAATAAAAAATTCAGTAGACTCTACAGGGAAAGTCTTACTAAATACTAAATTCATGCATATATAAGAATGAGTTGATCCTGGATCTATCAATGCAATCACATTAGTATCATACAGAGTGAAAGTACTGGTGATAACATCTGGCGATGATGCTTGATAAATTGTAATATGAACATATTTTAATCCCACATTTAGCATACTTTTGGATGATTTATCCCTTTAATTATGGAAATAGGTTCTCCTAATCCCTTGTTTTCATGTTTTATACTCAGGAGAGCACCGGAGGATGAAAAGAATAAAAAACAGGCAGAAAATAGAGTAAATGGGCCGAATTACAAAATTGACACAGCCTGGGCTCAAAACCACATGACCGTGCCTCATTAACAGATCTGAACATGGCCTGGCTTTGATTTACATAGGCGTGTGCCACAGGCGTGTCCCTGTCATAGCAAAGAAGAGTTTCATTCGGAATAGGGTACTTAGAGGCAAAGACAGGTATTCCAAAAACCTATATAAACACCCTAGAGGCCAACCTTCAAAGGGGTGTTTAGCTAGGCCAAAAAGCCAAGCCAAATGGGCCGAATTATGGGATTCACTCGAAGAAAGCCAGTTGATTCATCTTAAGAAGCCAGAATCATACTCAAGACTGAGGATCTCTCCTTCAATTCCTTTAGGGGGTTTTAGGGTTTTCTTTATGTATTGTTTTATATTTTCTTCTGAGATGTTTTCTATTATGATTATGAACTAAACCCTCAGATACTTGAGGGGGATGAAACCTAAGATGAATCTTGTTATTATTTTCTGAGTTGTATGATAAATACTTTATTTGTTCTTAATTATGTGTTATTGATAAACCGTAAAAGTAACATATTTTAACCCCACATTTAGCATGCTTTTGGATGATTTAGCCCTTTATTTATGTAAAAAGGTGATCTTAATCCTTTCTTTTCATGGTTTATACTCAAGAAAGCAACCAAGGATGAAAAGAACGAGAAACGGACTTAAAATGGGCCAATTTGGGCCAAAGTGGAAATTGACACGGCCTGGACCTCAAGCAACACGGTTGTGTCTTGTCAATTTACTTCACACGGCCTGGACCATGATTCACACGGTCGTGCCTCAATCAACAGAACTGAAACACGGCCTGAAGTCAATTTACACGGGCGTGTGCCATGGCCATGCCCCTGTCGTGGAAAAGAGGAATTTCACTCGAAAAAGGATACTTAGGGAGAAAGAAACGCATTCCAAGAGCCTATATAAAGGCCCTAAGTGTAACCTGAAAGAGGGCGATCAGTTAGGCAGTCAGCTAGGCCAAGAAGCCAAGCCAAAAGGCCAGATTTGTGAGAATCACTCAGAGATAGCCAGTTGATCCATCTCAAGAAGCTAGAGTTCTACTCAAGACGATGGGTCTTTCCTTCAACTCCTTTAGGGGGTTTTAGGGATTTCTTATGTCTTGTTTTATCTTTTCTCTTGAGATGTTTTATTTTATCATTATGAAGTAAACCCTTCAGATACCTGAAGGGGATGAAGCCTAGATGAATCTTGTTATTATTTATTGAACTATATGATAAATACTTAGTTTGTTCTTAATTATGTGTGCTTAATTCTTGTGTTAATATTTTCGGAATATTGATTCAAGTTGAATGTGCTTAGGTGGTGGAGCAAAAGTCCATGCTTAAGAGTAGATCTAGCATAATTAATCGGAGTTGATCGCGCACCTAGAGATAGGGTGACGAGATTTTGCTGAATTAGGGTGAAACCTAATATGGGAGTCCATAGTTCGATTTACTGCTATTCTAGGGGGTTATTAAGTGAGAAAGAGATTTCCATTAATCAACCTAGAGTTAGACGTTATTCGCCTCGAGAGAGGGTTTAATATAAATTAGGGAGTCTTACGGATCAAGCTAAGTGAATAAATCGTATGGTTCAGTGTTAGATAATAAGTGAAGTCTAGGTAGATTCTTCTTGAAGGTATCATCATAATCAGCTGAGTTTCTCTTTAAAGTTATTTTCCCAAATACATTCTTTTTGTCTTTGCACCTTAGTTTAGTAATTAATTAGTTAATTAAGATTTAACAACCAAATAATTCAATATTTAGGCTAAATAATAGGAAGAAAGTGAGTATTAGTACTTTTAGTTCCTTTGGGTTCGACAATCCAGTCTTGCCTAAACTATACTACTGTTCGATAGGTGCACTTGTCTTAAGTCCTTGTCAGAGTTAGTTTCCAGGTTTGATCATTCTCTTTATAAATTTTAAAACTCGACAATTTGCAGACGATCAAGTTTTTGGCGCCGTTCCCGGGGAACTAAAATATTAAGAAAGCTCTATTTTTATTACTTTAGCCATTATTTTTATTTTTCTATTTTTGCAATTTATTTTATTTTATTATTTTAGTATTGTTAAATTTTCTTTCTTTTCCTAGCAGGTACCTCTAGTTTATGACTAGAAGGAACCCGACAGGACCTCTAATACACGATAGTGATATCGAAGCTACCGTTCGTAGGAATTGCAGAGAAATAAGGTGAGCCTTAAATTACCAAGAAGGCGAATCCAATCCTACTGAAGAGATGGATGAAAATAATCCACCACGAGATGTGGCAGAGAACAATGCTCTGCGCACTATGTATGATTATGCTAAACCTCATTTAACAAGAGCGGAATCTAGTATTGTTAGGCCTGCTATAGCTGTTAATAATTTTGAATTAAAGCCTATTACTATACAAATGATTCAACAATTTGTTCAATTTGATGATTTGCAAGACGAAGACCCGAACACTTATATAGCTAATTTTTTAGAGTTCTGTGATTCTTTCAAAATAAATGCCGTTTCTGATGATGCCATTCGTCTTCTGTTATTCCCCTTTTCATTAAGGAATAAAGCCAAACAATGGTTGAACTCGTTACCACGAGGGTCAATTACGACATGGGACCAGATAACCAAAATATTTTATTAAAATATTTCCCACAGGCCAAAACGGCCAAATAATGGAATGGTATCTCTTTTTTTGTGCAGATGGATTTAAAGACATTATACGACGTATGGGAGAGATATAAGGATCTCTTGAGGAGATGTCCACACCATGGATTACCTTTATGGCTTCAAGTCCAAACTTTTTATAGTGTAAATCCCTCAACAAGACAACTAGTTGATTCAGCCGCCGTTGGAACCCTGAACAACAAAACTCCTGAAGAAGCCTACGAGTTTATCGAAGAGATGTCGCTGAACAACTATCAGTGGCAAGCCAAAAAATCAGCCAGAATTTTCAACATCGATGCAGTAAACATGCTGTCAAATTAGGTAGATATGATGAATAAAAAGCTTGACAATTTGTGTTCTTTACAGGTAAATTCGGTAATACAGTGCGACGCAAGTGGAACCGTGGCGAATCCTGAGTACCCACCCTACCAACCGGGCACGAAAAACGAACAAATGAATTATATAGGTAATAACTTCAGATCTAATAATAATCCTTATAGTAACACCTATAATCCAGGTTGGAGGAAGCACCCAAATTTTTCGTGGGGAGGTCAAGGAGGCCAACGAAATCAAGGAAATCAAAAACAACAACCTTTTCCAAATTTCCAAAATCATCCCTATCCACAGGAAAAGGAGCCGAGGCTTGAAGAAATGCTGAAAAAGTTCACGGCAGACACAGATGCCCATCTCCAAAAAACTGATACAACACTTGATAACCAAGAAATATCGATCAAAGAGATCAGGGACCGAGTTGGGGAAATCACTAAAACAGTTGGACAACTCGCACAGCTGATGTCCAAACGACCATAAGGTCGTCTACTAAGCAACATTGAGATTTACCCAATGGAGCAAATCCGAGCCATAACAGCTCATAGTAGTATAAAGGTAGACAAACCCAGTTCAATACAAGAAGACGAAGTGGAAGAAGATAAAATTGAGGTAACATAAGAAAAACCAAAACCAGTAATCAAAGAGTACCAGCCTCGCATACCTTATCCCAAAGCGTTAAAGAGAAACGGTTCAGAAGAATAGCTCGGAAAGTTTCTTAAACTTTTAAAGAAATTACTTATTAACTTACCGCTTCTTGAAGCTCTTTCGCAGATGCCAAATTCGAGGAAATTTTTAAAACAGCTTCTGATGAACAAACGTAAGCTAGATGAGGAACCACATGTGGAATTAAACACAGTATGCTCAGCAATGTTACAAAATAGACTACCACGGAAGCTAAAAGATCCAGGGAGTTTTACAATCCCATGTTTAATTGGTAGACTAACTGTTGATAATGTATTAGCTGATTTAGGGGCAAGTATAAATGTCATGCCCTATAAAATGTTTAAGCAGCTAGGTCTAGGGAAACCCAAACAAACTATGATGGGTATTCAATTAGCCAATAAAACTGTAAGAATTCCTAGGGGTATTATCGAAGATGTTCATGTAAAAATTGACAAATTTGTTTTCCCAGTAGATTTTGTTGTCTTAGACATGGATGAGGATAACTCGATTCCTTTAATCCTAGGAAGACCCTTTTTAGCAAATGCCAGAACTAAAATTGATGTTGCCACAGGAGAACTCATACTTTGTGTAGGTGACGAATCGATCAGTTTACAAGCTCTTGACTCAGTCAGGACATCGATCAATGAAGGTGAGAAAGTAAATTTAGTTAATAATCAATCTATTCAAATCCCACTGCAAGAATAACCACAGAGCTACAAACCTGAACAGAAGCAAGGACCCTATACCAATAAAGAAGAATTATGTAAGGAGCAAAGCTTTGAGGACAACGAACTAGAAGAGTGGAAAACACATTTTAAAGAGAAGCTGGAACCACACAAGGCAAAACTGAAGGAGCATCTAGAAGAGCTCATAGGGACATCAAATCACTTCAAAATAGGAGATCAGGTACGGTTAGATAAAGCAGATCCTCGCATCACAATACCAAACCTAAATTCAAATGCAGACATTCTTTTTGAGGTATGCAATATCTTTCCATGTGGAACAGTCGAGGTAAGCAATCCCATATTCGGCACTTATAAGATAAATGCTTCTCAACTTAAATTTTATAAACCTGATAGCATGAGGGAAGTTATTCAAACATTTAAACCAACCGTAATCATACGAAGCTTAAAAGGACGGTCTAGCTTAAAACTTTAAAGCAGCGCTTCTCGGGAGGCAACCCAAAGACTAACATTAATTTCTATTTTGTGATTTTAGTTTTATTGTTATTTTATTTTCTCTTTTAGAATTTCAATAAACCGAAAGTGCGATTCCTGCAACCACGCGGCCTAGCACACGGTAGTGGTCGTGGTCAGTGGTCGTCGTAGGTAATCGAATCGTCGTACTAACATGGCAATAGATCTGAGTCGACGGAATCAATTCACCAAAGTCACGGCTCACCTACTTCACCAAGGTCATGCGAAGCGTAGTTTAATATCTTGCTTTTCAGAACAGGAGTGGCGTCGAAAAATAGGTGTGGGTAAACACAAACGGCCGTGCGATGCGACCGTTTGAAGATACTGACTTATCAACCTCGGGCGTGGCAATAAAAACACAGGCGTGTAGATCCTAACATGCCCCCAAACACAGCCATGCGTGCGGCCGTGTAAAGTGACACACCCACAGTACACGGGCGTGAGAAAGTGTCAAAAGCCAAAATTCTATTTATACCCACCCCATCTTCTCCCTCAGCCTCCTTCTTCCTTTCTTTCTTCCTTCTTCTTATCATATTTCCCCTCTCTTCTTTTCTTCTAACATTATCTAGACCCTTTAGCTACATCATGTCAAAGAAGCATAAGAGGCCAACCACAATCTCCTCAATGGAGACTGATTCACATGAGTTCATCTTTGGCGACTTCACTTAACACGCCAAGGGTCTTGAAACCTTTTCGATTTTATTTTCTTTTCTCATCTCTTTTATTTTCCTTCCTTTGACTATCTTATGCTTAATTTAGTTTATTTTATTCTAGTTTCTTGGTTTTAGGTTCTAAAGGCTTCTAGGGAATCACACACCACAGCCTTAGAAATCACCCCCACCTTGCGAACCATCTACCAATAAGGACTCTTCAGTCCATTAGTTTTCTCTTTTAATTTCAGTTTTCTTCTTAGTCCCTTCTCTTTATTTTTCTTGTCCTTAATTATATCATAAGTATATTTTCAATGTTTCTTTAGATTTCCTGGCTATATCTTTCCAGTGCCTAATTTCTTCATCTAGCACAAAGTGCTTGTCAGTAGCCACCCCACCAGGCCCATAGAAAATGCCCCCACCTCCAATTTGACAAGGGAACAAGGATTCATCCAAAAAATTCAAGAAGTGTTACTTCTCCCCTTCTCTTTTGATTTTATTATTACATGATTACTTATCTATCTTTGTACATTGAGGGCAATGTATATCTTAAGTGTGGGGGGTAAAAGTACCTAACTTCTTGCATTATTCTCAAATCCACAATTTAGTCTTGCTCCTAAGTATTTTTCTCATATTATTAATTAGGGTAAAATTTCGATGATTTATGATTTTTATTAATATGTTTTGGATTAAGTCATTGATAATTGTGCATTGATGATTAAAATTGAAGAATACTAGAGAATCAAGCATGATAAGTCTATTTTTTAAGAATAAAAAAATTTTCTAGGTTGTTGAACTAAATTTGAATATTACCTTGAAGTTTGAAATTTACAGGGATTGATGTCAAAAATACCCATTATTTTTGTGATATTTGAGCCTTATAGAGCATATATTCTTTTCCATGCTCACTTTATTGATTATGAGTGTGTCAACACTGATTTGTTATTCTAGAACTTGCCTCAATTATAAATGTCGAGACCAGATTATTGATTTGATATACTAAGATGATAAAGGCACCTAGGTTTTAACCCACTCGCTCCACTAAAAAGCCTACCTTCATAATTAACCCTTAGTGAACCCTTTTTAATCCTAACAACCCTTTTTATTGATTTACCTGCTAATATTAACCCCAAAACCCTTTGTATTTGTTATCACCATTCCTTTGACTACCTTCTATCGAGAATTGATTTGATCAGTTGCCTAATTACTTTACTTTAGTTGATATAGTTGATAAACCGTAAAAGTAACATATTTTAATCCCACATATAGTATGCTTTTGGATGAATTTATCCTTAATTTATGTAAAAAGGTGCTCTTAATCCTTTCTTTTCATGTCTTACACTCAGGAAAGCACCCAAGGATAAAAAAGACGCAAAACGTGTTTAAAACGGACCAAAGTGGGCCAACCCAAGAAGTTGGCATGGCCTGCACTTCATGCCACACGGCCGTGCCCCAATATTTAGATTGCACACGGTCACACCCTGATTTACACGACCATGCCTCGTCGACAAAAAGCCCAACATGGCTTGACCCTGATGTACATGGCCGTGCCCTAATTGGTAGACCAGAAGCACGGCCTCTACCCATATATTGCACGGGCATGTCATAGCCATGCCTAAATCAACTGAATAGAGACACGGGCTAGACCACGATTTACACGGGCGTGTCAAGGTCGTGCCCCTGCCGCGGGAAAGAGTAATTTCACTCAGAATTGGATGCTTGGAGCCCAAGAAACGCAATCCTAAGTCCACTCAAACACTTAGGATGAATTTCACTTGAATTACGAGTACTTAGGAGCCATGAAAAGCATCCCAAACGTCTATATAAACAATCCAAGGCAACAATTCAGGGCGTGAGGTTTTAGCAAAGTTTTTTGCCAGAGCTTTACTCGTTCAGGGAATTACTCGAAGATAGCCAGTTGATCCATCTCGAAGAGTCAAAATTCTACTCAAAGATGGAGGATCTCTCCTTCAATTCCTTCAGGGGGTTTTAGGGATTTCTTATGTTTTGTTTTTTTATTTTCTCTTGAGATGTTTTCCTATTTTATTGTGAACTAGATCCTTCAGATACCTGAAGAGGATGAAACCTATGATGGATTTTGTTATTTGATTTATTGGTTTATATGATAAATAATTAGTTTGTTCTTAATTATGTTGCTTAATTTAATCTGATGTGCTTAGGTGGAGGAGGAATAGACCCTGCCTAAGAGTAGATCTAGCATAATTAAGCAGAGTTGATCGGGTGCCTAGAGATAGGGTTACGAGATTTTGATGGATTAGGATGAAACCTAATATGGGAGTCCATTGATCGATTTACTGCTTCCTTAGGGGGTTATTATAATAGAACGATTGTTCCACTAATTAACCTAAGGTTAGACGTTATTCGCTTCGAGAGAAGGTTTAATATAGGTCAGAGAGTCTCACGGATCAAGCTAAGTAAAAGAAATCATATGAATTGAAAGTTAGATAATAAGTGAAGTCATAGGTGGATTCTTCCCGAGGGTATCGTCTTTATCAACTGAGTTTTCCAAAGTCTTTTCCCAGTTTATTCTTTTATCTCTTCATTTAGTTTAAGTATTTCATTAGTCTTAGATAAGTTAATTAATCACTCCATATTTAAGGCTAAATAATAGGAAGAAAGTGAGTAGTAGTACTTTTAGGTTCCTTGGGTTCGATAAGATATTCTTGCCAAAGCTATACTCTTGTTCGATGTGCACTTGCCTCTATTGTTGTCATAGTTAGTCCATGTGTTTGATTATCCTTTATAAATTTTAAAACTAGACATTTTGCAAATGATCAAGTTTTTGGCGCCGTTGCCGGGGAACTTCTAAAATATTAAGAAAGCTGTATTTTTATTACTTTAGCCATTATTTATAATTTTTTATTAAATTTCTAATTTTACTAATCCTCTTTCTTTATTAAACTTGCAAGATACCTCTAGTTTATGACTAGAAGAAACCCTAGAGGACCATTAAAATACAACAAGTGATATTGAAGCTACCACTTGCGTAAATCGTAGAGAAACTAGACGAGCTCTAGACTACCAAATAGAAGAACAACAAAATAGATCCAATCCTATCAAGGGATAGCCAAAATAATCCGCCTAATGCTAAGATCGAATGCTCGCGTACTATGTATGATTATGCTAAACCTAATTTGTGGGAGTAGAATCTAGTATTGTTAGGCTTGCTATAAATGCTAATAATTTTGAATTAAAACCTAACACAATACAAATGATTCAAAAGTTTGTTCAATTTGATGGATTGCGGAATAAGATCCAAATAATCGATATAGCTAATTTATTAGAGTTCGTGATACTTTCAAAATAAATGGCATTTCGATGATGCCATACGCCTTCTTGATTATTTCCTTTTCATTAAAGAATAAAGCAAAGCGTTGGTTGAACTTGTTACCACGAGGGTCTATCACCATATGGGACCAAATGACCAAAAATTTCTTTTAAAGTATTTTCCACCACCAAAACGGCCAAATTTAGGAATGACATATCTTCTTTTGTGCAGAATGACGCAGAAACATTATATGATGCATGGGAAAGATACAAGGATCTCCTAAGAAGATGCCCACACCATGGATTACCTTTGTGGC
Organism: Gossypium rotundifolium; assembly: GCA_025506655.1. Taxonomy (NCBI): domain Eukaryota; kingdom Viridiplantae; phylum Streptophyta; class Magnoliopsida; order Malvales; family Malvaceae; genus Gossypium; species Gossypium rotundifolium. The sequence goes on along the minus strand of CP106733.1, from coordinate 16,684,145 downwards.
TTCAAGTCCAAACTTTCTACAATGGTGTTAATTCTCCAACAAGGTAAATGATTGATTCATCAGCTGGTGGAACTCTGAACAACAAAACTCCTGAAGCGGCCTACGATTTTATTGAAGAGATGCCATTGAACACATATCAATGGCAAATCACAAGGGCAAAGCCGACAAAATCAGTCGGAGTTTTCAACATAGACGCAAAGGACAATGTGTCAACACAGTGAGTTAATGAATAAAAAGCTTGATAATTTATGTTCTTCGTAGGTACATCCAGTAATGCAATTCGAAGCAAGTGGGAATATGGCGAATGCTAAGTACCCACCCTACCAACCAAGAGTAAAAAACGAGCAGGCAAACTATATAGGTAACAATTTCGATCCAATAATAATACTTATAGTAATACTTATAACCCAAAGTTGGAGGAACCACCCAAATTTTTTAGTGGGAGGATAAGAAATCAAGGAATTCAAAGCCAAGAACCTCCTCCAAATTATCAAAATTAGCCCTACCCATGGGAAAAAAATCAAGCCTTGAAGAGATGCTGACAAAATTCATGATAACCACAGAATCTCGTCTTCAAAAGACTGATACAAACCTTGATGAACAATAGAAGTTGATGAAGGGACTCGAGAATCAAGTTGGAGAACTTACTAGGTCAGTGGGACACCTCACAAAGCTAATTTTTGAATGCCAACAAGGACGTCTACCAAGCAACACAGAAATAAACCCAAAAGAGAAAATCCAAGCCATTACAACTTAAGAGGGTACAGAAGTAGATAGACCCACATTAGCACAAGAAAAGAAGGATAAGACCGAGGTAGCTCAAGAAAATCCAAAACTGGTAATCAAAGAATACCAACCTCGCATACCTTATCCCGAAGCATTGAAAAAAGATGATTTAGAGGAATAATTCGGTAAGTTTCTAAAACTCTTAAAGAAATTACATATTAACTTACCTCTTCTAGAAGCTCTTTTTTAGATACCCGATGCAAGGAAATTCTTAAGCAAGCTCTTGATGAACAAATGCAAAATAGATGAAGAGCACCATGTGGAATTAAACGCAACATGCTTAGCAATGCTACAGAACAGGCTACCACAAAAACTAAAAGATCCAGGGAGTTTTACGATTCCATGCTTAATTGGTAGTTTAACTATTAATAATGCGTTAGCTGATTTAGAGGAAAGTATAAATGTCATGCCTTATGCACTGTTCAAGCGACTAGGTCTAGGGAAGCCCAAGCAAACTAGGATGAGTATTCGACTAGCTGATAAAACTGTTAGAATTCCTAGGGGCATTATTGAAGACGTTTTAGTAAAAATTGATAAATTCGTTTTCCCAGTAGATTTTGTTGTTTTAGACATGGATGAGGAAAATTCAATCCCTTTAATTTTAGGAAGACCTTTTTTTGCAACTGCCAAGACTAAAATTGATGTTGCCACAAGAGAACTCATACTTCGTGTAGGAGATGAATCAGTCAATCTTTAAGCTCTCAACTCTGCCAGAACCATAGAAGATGAAGGTAAGAAAGTCATTTTAATAGATAATCAACTTATTCAACCTCCATCGCAAGAAACATCACGAAGCATCAAAACTGAGCCAACACAGAAGCATACGATCAATAATTTAGAAGAGCAGAAGATATACACCAAAGAAAAGTCGGATCCATACGAAGTAAAACCTAAGGAACCACCAGAAGAGCTCATAGGAACATCTAATCACTTTAAAATAGGAGACCAGGTGCTATTAGACAAAGCTGATCTTCACATCACTTCAACAGACTTGAGGGCAAAGGGAGAAATTCTTCCCAAGGTACACGAAATCTTCCCCCACAAAACAATCGAGGTAAGTAACCCAAAATTCGATAAATTCAAGGTAAATGCTTCTCGACTCCAACATTGTCATGAAAATAAAATTGCAAGCATGAGGGAAGATATTCAAACCTTTAAACCTCCCTGAAATTTTCAACCATGAGGACAGTCTAGCGTAAGACTATAAATGAGTGCTTCTCGGGAGGCAACCCGAACATTAACACTATTTATTTTCAAATTTGTTTTTAGTTTCTTTTCTTTCCATGTAACATCCTTCAATCGGGGTCTTTGCATTTTTGCATGTTTGCATGTATTAGTATGATAGCTGTGCTAGCTTAGGGTGTTTTGGGGTCCTGGCATGAGCTTGGGGTAGGCCTGAGCTATAGTAAAAATTTTTGTTTTGGGTACTTTGAAGGGGGAGCCAAGGGAGTTAGGTGTTAACAGATGTTATTGGGGTGTTTTGACACAAGTAAAGAGTGGGAAGAGTGGCATAGATGCGCCACTTAGTGTGCTTGAGGTGACGCCACAAGGAGCAGTGTGGGAGCATGTTCGAGTTGCATAGTCTGCCTTTTTGGAGTTTATTTTGGCGTTGGGATGGAGAGGTGGTGGATTCAGCTAGGAACCTTGAAGGAAGGGGAGTTGAATTGGTCAAATTATATAAATGGTTGGACATGAGAGAAAGGTGGAGTTTGAATCATTCAAACCGATTCAAATGGTAGGAGGGGAGTGATTGTAGGAGACGATCTAGGGATTTGGTGGCTTGTTGGGGGGTTGTTGACTGAATGTGTCTTGGTGGAAGGGGAGATTTCAGTTTTGAGTGTGGGGAGGTGTGCCGAATTGCATTAGTAGTCTTAGGGGACCCATCGGTTAAGGATGCTTAAGTGGGGTGGCTGAATGTGCTTAGTGTGTGTGTGCATTCGGTTAGTGAGGGGAGTGTTTAGAACTCATATTTGTCCATTTTCTTTCCCTCAAATCTTTTATTTTTCTTTTGCCTTTGTGCCAAAATCGAAACCTTTTTCCCTAGCTCTCTTCTCATTCGTTTTCTTTTTCACTTCTTTGCTTCTTTAGTGTTGGTCGAATGCCCTCCCAAACCATTTCTCATACTTGTTTCTTTAACTTCATCTCTTCTCTCAATCCTTCTCATTGTGCCGAAAACACCAAGAGCATCTTTCTTTTTCTTTCATCTTGTGCTAAGGCCGAAACCAACACCCTCCCTCTCTATTAACATTTTTCTTCTCTTCTTTTGGACCCATAATCGAATCACCTTACCATTCTTTTCCCTATTTTCTTCCAGTATTTGGAGGAGCCGAACCTTGCTTTCTTGTTGAGGTAAGTTGTTCTTTTCTCTCAATTGTGTCTTAAGGGCCTAAACTCTCTAATCCTCTTTTCACTTTTGATTTTTGGCAAAATCGAATAGATGTGCTCATATCTCCTTTTCTCTTCTTGCGTTTTCTCTTAGTCTACCTAGGTCCCGAAAGCAATCTCTCCTCTTTGGATCTCCAAGCCGAATCTCAACCCACATCTTGTCGTAGATCGTCATCACCCATCCACACTTAATCGATTTTGGTAAGTGTTGAGGTAAGGGGTGATCATCTTCTCATGTTATATTCCTTTCGGGATTTATGTTATTGTCGAATGGCTTTTGGGATCTATGGTGATGTGTTCGGTCAATTGTAGGAAAGAGTGTAGCTGTATTCCGTTGATCTTCGCGATTTGCTTGGCTTGTGATTTAAGCCTAAAGGCTCAGGTATTGATCAATCTAGGTAAGGGATCTACTCTTTCGAGCTAATTCTTGATTCATAGTTATTCTCTGTGTTAACCTGATTTAGTAACCAAAGGTTTTATGGACCCTATGGCTAACCAAACAGTAGAAGGGGTTAGACCTGAGACCCCAGCCCCCAAATTCAAGAAGAGGGTCGTGTCTGCGATTCGTGATTGGCCACCAGGGTGTGGGCGAACACCTGAACAACACAGTAGTCAAATAGTGGTGGTGTCGAATAACGATAGTACCGACGTAGAGAGCGTCGTTTTATGAGTAATTAGGTGTGTATCTCTTACACACTACATAATCAATGTAATGATATGTTATTAACTTAAACACTGTTAAAAGCCAGAATAAATGTGGATATCGATATGCTACCTTATGGGTATGAGCGAGGACTCCGGCTAAGTCTGTTCCGATAGTTAATTATATTGGATTGCTGATGAATATGTATATGCTATGTTGCAGTATGTTATTAATTGATAAAGCATGTAAGTAATGTATGTATAAGCATGTGCACTGAAACGGGTATTATGAGAGGAGGGGGAAGATGTGATATTTGTGACTTTGGGCCACCAGTGGTTTGGTACCACATGTGATATTTGTGACTTTGGGTCACCAGTGGTTTGGCACCACATTGGATATTTTAGTGACTCATCCCAGTGGCTTAGTACCACAGTGGGTTGGCCCCACATATTACATCAAAAGGGATTGTCACCAGTGGTTTGGTACCACAAAGTGGGTTGGCCCCACATATGGATAATTGTGACTTTGGGTCACTAGTGGTTTAGCACCACCAGTGGTTTGGTACCACATTTGTATATACTTGATCGTGACTTTGGGTCACCAGTGGTTTTGCACCACCAGTGGTTTGGTACTACACGGGGTAGAACATGGAGTTATGGATGGCTAGGTTTGGGTTGCATGACATACTTACTTGATTATGAAACTGTGCAAGAGTGTTGTTATAATCGGGAGGGGGATTATACACTGAGTCTTAGTGACTTACCTCTTCCCTTACATTTTGCAGATGACTCGTAGATCATGGATATGGAGCTAAGCGAACTCGTGGTGGCTATGCGACACGCTTACTTTTAGTTTGTTCACTCTTTTGGGTACTTTATTTTTAATTTGGTTTTAGTTGGGTTGTAATAAGGCAACTAACTAATTTTTTTGGGTTGTTTAATCTTGTTAAGTTTTATCATACATAGCTTAAGTGAAGCAACATGGAATGTCTAAATAACCTGTAAAATCAATGTTTTTCTAAATTAACACATCTTACCGGGTTTTCTAAACTTACCACCGGGTAATAACAAACAAGTGATGACAATGAACCAAACTCAAATTTCTTCTTAAAAATTTAGTTTTACTCTGAGATCTAACGAAAAATGATTTTCAACCTCACACTTAAGCGAGGACGGGTTTTTCTTAAAATCTAATGATTTCCCTAGTAATGGGAGGCCACGAATGGGTTTTCTCGAGGGAGTCTTTTCCCTCTGTTTAAAAAACTTTGGACAGCAAAAAGTTTCAATGGTAGTTTTTCACGAAAATAAACCGGCAATGTGTTCTATTCAAAAATTTTCACCCTGTGACATACCGAATCTGGTCGTAGTGTGTTGACCGGGTTTGGGGTGTTACATTCCATCTTTCTTTCCTAAGTATTTAGTTGGAAACTAACACAAAAGTGCGATTTCCGCACCACACGACTTTACACATGGTCGTGTCCGTGGTCATGTGGACCACCGTAACCACCACACCGACAGAGTAGGGCCGCAAGTCATTGACCACTCCCGATGTCACGAGCCCAACAACCCTAAAGAACGGAATCGGCAAGAATAGCACGCGCGTTTATGAACTGTGTGTGGATACTACCTTTCTCGAAATGGACGTGGCTGACTAAGAAACGGACGTGTAAGAAGCAGCACACCATTAGCCACAGCCGTGCTAGGCAGCCGTGTGAATGGACACACCCTCAGTACACGGGCGTAGGAACAAGCCAGATTTGAAATTTTATTTAAATCCCTACAGCCTTCCCTTCTCTCCCACATTCTTTCTTCCTTCTCTTTCTTCCAAATTTTTCTCCCTATTCATAGAAAAAATCCAAGACACTTGAGCAACACAAAGATCATGTCGAAGAAACGTAAGCATCATCTCCTTAGAGGAAACCTCAACATGAGTTCATGCCGGCAGCTTTACTTAATTGACACGCCAAGGGTCTCAGAAACCTTTTTGGTTCTATTTTTCTTTTCTTGTCTCCTTTATTTTCCTTATCTATACTTCTTTTCTGCTTAGTTGAATTTATTTCATAGTAGTTTCTTGGTTTTAGGATCTAAAGGTTGCTAGGGAATCACACACCATAGCCTTCGAGGTCACACCCACTTCGCAAACCATCCAACAATAAGGACTCCTTAGTCCATTAGTATTTTATTTTAATTTCGTTTTCTTCTTAATCTCAAGTATTTTATTTTACTTATCTTTCATTATGTTATTAGTATATTTTTAATGTTTCTTTAGATCTCTTGGCTATATCTGTAGAGGTCCCCCAATTTCTTCATCTAGCGCAGAGATCATTGGTAGACACCCCATCTAGCCCATAGAAAACACCATCACCTCCACCAAAGACGCCTCAGATCATCCAGATTTCGTGAGTATTACTTTCCCACTTATCTTTTGATTTGGCACATAAATTTCATTATCTATCTTTGTACATTGAGGACAATGTACATCTTAAGTGTGGGGGTAATAGTGCCTTACTTTTTCATAATTCTCAAAACCCTAAAATTAGTCTTGATCTTAAGTATTTTTCTCATATTATTAATTAGGATGAAATTTCTATGATTTATGATTTTTATTGATATGTTTTAGAACAAATCATAGTTAATTGTGCATTGATGATTAAATTTGAAGAATACTAGAGAATCAAGCATGATAATTCTATTTTTCAAAAATAAAATTGATAGGTTGTTGAACTAAATATGAGTATTACTTTGAAATTTGAAATCTACATGGATTGATGTCAAAAACACCCATAATTTCTGTGAGATATTGAGCCTTATAGAGCATATATTATTTTTCATGCTCACTTTTATTGATATTGAGTGTGTCAACTTTGAACTGTTATTCTAGAACTTGCCTCGTTTATGCATGTCGAGACCACAATAATGATTTCATATATCGAGATGATAAAGGCACCTAGGTTTTAACCGCTCACTCCACTAAAAAGCGCATTCTACATAAATAACTCCTAGTGAACCCCGTTGAATCCTAACAACCTTTTTATTGACTCACCCACTAATATTAACCCAAAATCCCTTTGTATTTGTTATCAACATTCTTTTGACTACCCCTCTATCGAGAATTGACTTGATCAATTGCGAAATTAGGTTATTTCAATTATCAAAGTTCCTTCTATTAAGTTTTTCTTAGTTTGTTTTTTAAAAAAATCCAAGTTTATTCAATAAAAGAACTTAGAGCAATTAAACTCCAACTGTTGAAGAAAAAGCTCGTACTAAAGTATTATCAAATTTTAAAGTGAAGAAAATACTCTTTATTATAGAGTAATTATCAATAGTGGTATTATTACTTTTCATTCGATGTAAATATTCATATTTAGTTCATTATTTTAGATTAGGTAATTAGTCAATTCAATCTCGATTTTAACCTCTAATTACGCTTTATCCACACATTTTAACCCAAGCCCTTACAACCCTAATAAAGACCTTTTGATCTGCTTATTATCTCATATCTGATGATGGAGATTTGATTTTCGTGCAAGCCTATGGGATTAACTTTTCGTGTTCAACTTTTGAGTGCTTTTCTTGATCCTTAAACATTTTGAGTGCTTTGAGTGAATCTTTAGTGAGGATGTCAATCTTTGTCGGTTTTGAATCAAAGGCAATTATTTAAATAAGGGGAGACACCTATGTTTTCATGCTACAAAATCATGATTTATCTCGCTTGAATCTTTAGGGCACTTCGAGCTAAATGATCCATGTATAAATTGTCTATAAATTATGATGAGGCATTGTCAATGGGAATTATAAATTTTGGAAAGTTCATTTTAATTGTAAGTTGAGAATTTTGCTTGAGGACAAGCAAAAGCTTAAGTGTGGGGGTATTTGTTAAACCGTAAAAGTAACATATTTTAATCCTACATATAGTATGCTTTTGGATGAATTTATCCTTAATTTATGTAAAAAGGTGCTCTTAATCCTTTCTTTTCATGTCTTATACTCGTGAAAGCACCCAAGGATAAAAGGATGCAAAACAGTTTAAAAAGGACCAAAGTGGGCCAACCTAAGAAGTCGGCACTACTAGACTTCATGCCACACTACTGCTCCCCAATATTTAGATTGCACACGGTCACACCCTAATTTACACGACCATGCCTCATCGACAAAAAACCCAACACAGCCTGACCCCGATGTACACGGCCGTGCCTCAATTGGCAGACCCGAAGCACGGCCTCTACCCAAATATTGCACGGACGTGTCATAGCTGTGCTTAAATCAACTGAATGGAGACACGGGCTAGACCACGATTTACACGGGCGTGTCAAGGCCGTGCCCCTGCCGCGGGAAAGAGCAATTTCACTCGGAATTGGATGGTTGGAGCCCAAGAAATGCAATCCTAAGTCCACTCAACCACTTAGGATAAATTTCACTTGAATTACGAGTACTTAGGAGCCAAGAAAAGCATCCCAAACGTCTATATAAACAATCCAAGGCAGCAATTCAGGGCGTGAGGTTTTAGCAGAGTTTTTTTCCAGAGCTTTACTCATTTAGGGAATTACTCGAAGATAGCCAGTTGATCCATCTCGAAGAGTCAGAATTCTACTCAAAGACAGAGGATCTCTCCTTCAATTCCTTCAGGGGATTTTAGGGATTTCTTATGTTTTGTTTTTATCTTTTCTCTTGAGATGTTTTCTTATTTTATTATGAACTAGATCCTTCAGATACCTGAAGGGGATGAAACCTATGATGGATTTTTTTATTTGATTTATTGGTTTATATGATAAATACTTAGTTTGTTCTTAATTATGTTGCTTAATTTAATCGATGTGCTTAGGTGGATGAGGAATAGACCACCGCCAAGAGTAGATCTAGCATAATTAAGCGGAGTTGATCAGCGCCTAGAGATAAGGTTACGAGATTTTGTCTGATTAGGGTGAAACCTAATATGGGAGTCCATTGATTGATTTATCGCTTCCTTAGGGGTTTTATAAGAGAACGAGAGTTCCACTAATTAACCTAAGGTTAGACGTTATTCGCCGAGAGAAGGTTTAATATAGGTTAGGAGTCTCACGGATCAAGCTAAGTAAAAGAAATCATATGAATTGAAAGTTAGATAATAAGTGAAGTCATAGGTGGATTCTTCCGAGGGTATCGCCTTTATCAACCGAGTTTTCCAAAGTCTTTTCCTAGTTTATTCTTTTGTCTTTTATTTAGTTTAAGTATTTCATCGGCCTTAGATAAGTTAATTAATCACTCCATATTTAAGGCTAAATAATAGGAAGAAAGTGAGTAGTAGTACTTTTAGGTTCCTTGGGTTCGATAAGATATTCTTGCCAAAGCTAAACCATCGCTCGACTGTGCACTTGCCGCTATCGTTGTCATAGTTAGTCTACAGGTTTATAAATTTTAAAACTAGACTATTTTGCGGCGATCAATAGTTCTTTCTTATATTATGTATTTATTTTATTTGTTCTAAAAAAAATTGAATCGATCGGAGTATATTCAAGATTAATAGTATAAAAAGAAAAAATGAAGTATATTCATTATTAGTTCTATGTTCTAAGAGCTTGTACGCTTAAATTCAACATCTTGAAGAAGAAGCTCGATTATTAGTATTTTCATGTGATGTAATTATTCGATTATTAGTTCAATTATTTTTCTAAAAGTTAGGTAACTTGTCATTTTAATCTCGATTCTAAACCTTCTAATTCAGCCTTTATCCACACCTTTAACCCAAGCCCCATACAACCCCGTTAAAGACCTTTTGATTTGTGTATCATCTCATATTACGATGGTGGAGATTTGATTTTCAGGCAAGCCTATGGGATTAACTTCTCAGGTTCGACTGTTGAGTGCTTAATTGTGAACCTTAAACACTTTTGAGTGATTTGAGTGAATCTTTAGTGAGGATGCCAATCCTTGTCGGTTTTGAATCAAAGGTAATTATTTAGATAATGGGAGACACCTATGTTTTCATGCTACAAATATATGACTTAGAATTGTTTGAATCTTTAGGAGTCTTTAAGCTAAATTATCCATGTATGAATTATCTATGAATTATGATGAGGCATTATTAATAGGAATTATGAATTAGGGAAAGTTCATTTTAATTGTAAGTTGAGAATTTTGCTTGAGGACAAGCAATAGCTTAAGTGTGGGGGTATTTGATAAACTGTAAAGGTAACATATTTTAACCCCCTTTTTAGCATGCTTTTGGATGATTTAGCCTTTGATTTATGTAAAAAGATGCTCTTAATCCTTTCTTTTCATGGTTTATACTCAGAAAAGTACCCGAGGATGAAAAGAACGAGAAATAAGCTTAAAACTGGCCAATTTGGGCCAAAGTGGAAATTAAAATGTCCCGGACTTCAAGCAATACGCTCGTGTCTCATCAATTTACTTAAGACGGCCTGGACCACGATTCACACGGTGGGTTTCAATCAATGTAACCAAAACATGGTCTCAAGTCGATTTACACGCAAGGTGTGCTATGGTATGCCCTGTCATGGAAAATAGGAATTTCACTCAGAAAAGGATACTTAGGAAGAAAGAAATGCATTCCAAGAGCCTATATAAAGACCTTAAGTGTAACCTGAAAGAGGGCAATCAGTTAGGCAGTCATCTAGGCCAAGAAGTCGAGCCAGAAGGCCAGATTTGTGGGAATCACTCGGAGATAGCCAGTTGATCCATCTCAAGAAGCAGAAGTTCTACTCAAGACGACGAGTCTCTCCTTCAATTCCTTCAGGGGGTTTTAGGGATTTCTTATGTTTTGTTTTATCTTTTCTCATGAGATGTTTTATTTTATCATTATGAAGTAAACTCTTCAGATACCTGAAGGGGATGAAGCCTAGATAAATCTTGTTATTATTTAATGAACTATATGATAAATACTTAGTTTGTTCTTAATTATGTGTGCTTAATTCTTGTGTTAATATTTTCAAAATATTGATTCAAGTTGAATGTGCTTAGGTGGTGGAGCAAAAGTCCCTGCTTAAGAGTAGATCTAGCATAATTAATCGGAGTTGATCGCGCCTAGAGATAGGGTGACGAGATTTTGCGAATTAGGTGAAACCTAATATGGGAGTCCATGTTCGATTTACTACTATTCTAGGGGGTTATTAAGTGAGAAAGAGATTTCTGTTAATCAACCTAGGGTTAGACATTATTCGCCTTGAGAGAGGGTTTAATATAAATTAGGGAGTCTTACGGATCAAGCTAAGTGAATAAATTGTACGGTTCAGTGTTAGATAATAACTGAAGCCTAGGTAGATTCTTCTTGAGGGTATCATGTAATCAACTGAGTTTCTCTTTGAAGTTATTTTCCCAGATCCATTCTTTCTATTTTTGCGTCTTAGTTTAGTAATTAATTAGTTAATTAAGATTTAAACAACCAAATCATTCAATATTTAGGCTAAATAATAGGAAGAAAGTGAGTATTAGTACTTTTAGTTCCTTTGGGTTCGACAATCCGGTCTCGCCTAAACTATACTACTGTTTGATAGGTGCACTTGCCTTAAGTCGTTCTCAGAGTTAGTTTCCAAGTTCGATCATTCTCTTTACAAATTTTCAAACTCGATAATTTCAGACGACTAGTTCTTAATTCTTGCTTTGATATTTCAAGATATTGATTCAAGTATTGATGTGCTTAGGCAGTGGAGCAAAAGTCCCTGTTTAAGAGTAGATCTAGTATAGTTAAGCGGAGTTGATCACAACTGTAATATCCTGAAATAGGGGCTATTTTTGTTATTGCATTCTTTGCATGTGTTTGATCTGCAGTGTGGTTGTTTTTGATGTTTTGGGGATTAGTTGTAAGCCTAGTGTAAGCTCGAGTGGTAGAGAAAATTTTAGTTTTTAAGCTTTAAGTGAATGGAGCTGAAGGAGCTAGGGGTTATAGGTATTTTTAGGGGGATTTTTAGCACAAGGATGGAGCTAGTAGAGTGGAAAGGAAGGCGCCACTTAGAGCTTGTGTGTGTGACGCCTTGCAAGGGGAAGAGGTCATGTGTTCGAGCTGCAGAAGCCACACATTTTGCTTCCATTTTGACGGTATGGAGGGGGAGAAGTTGTGTCCAGTTCAAACTCTGCCATAGACCAAGTCAAATAATTCAAATGGTGGGCAAGGAGTGAATTAAGGATTTGACTAATTCAAATCGGTTTGAATTAGTGGCCATGAGTGAGCATAGGAGGTGGCCGAATGTTGGAGTCTTCATGGGGGAAGAGTGGCCAGTTTGGTAGGTGTGTAAGTGGGAGTGCCGAATGTTCCTTGGAATTTTGGGTGTATTTTCGGTCAACATTTGTGAAAGCCAAGTTCTTCCTTTTGACATAGCTAGCCAAATTTTCAAAAAGAACTCTTTCATTTTTTTTTACTTCTTGAAACCGAAAGTCCAAAGCAACCATACCTTTGCCAAAATTTGTCTCCTAAAGTTTGTGTGTGGCCGAATGCTCTCTTCCTTTTCTTTTTGTTCTTTTTCATTGGTGTTAAGCCGAAACCAGCATTCTCCCTTCTCATATTTTCATTTCTTTCTTTCTTAGAACACTTATGCCGAAATACATATTGCTTTCTTAGCCAAAATTGCGCTCTCTCTCTCTTTTAATCTACTTTGCCATTTTTCCCTTCTTCTTTAATCATTTCTTTACTTCTACTTCCAAATTGTAGCCGAATTCTCCACTTGTTTCTCTCCATTTCACTTGAGCCAAAACCATCTCATCTTGTCCCCTCAAACTTTCTTTCTCTTTTCTCAAAACCCTTGCCGAAACCTTACCTCCATTTCACCCCTTCTCTTCCTCTCTTACCATTCTAGTCGTACCATAGGTAGTGTTAAGCATCCATAGCCGAAACTTCCCTTTATCTAGTAGTTTCATATTGGCCGAATATTGGTGTGGTGTGGATCTCTTCTCTTTTTTTCTCCAATTGGGTTTTTAGAGGAAGGTTAGTGCTAGGCCGAATGCCTATTTCTTCCCCTCCTTGTTCTCTAACGACTTTTGCAAGGTAAGAGTTGATTCGGCATTTGATTGGGAGTGTTCTAATCGATTGTTTTGGAACCATTTTGTTATAGGATCTCCGGGATTTCGAAACAGTCAAGCGAAGCCTCCGCTTGTGAGTGAACGGTTGGTAAGTGGTGGTAAGGGTTGGTTTTGTTAGTCTGTTCTCTTAGTTTTGTTAAGCCAAAGCCTTCAAAGGATTAACTGTTCTTCTTATCAGGGTGTGGCCGATTGTCAGAGGAACCATCTGTTGGTTCGGGATTTGGTAGGAAACCAAATCATTCATAAGGTAAGGGTTTAGCGCTAACCTCTTAAGTTATTTGGTTTGGCCGATTGGTATAGGTTGCTAATCTCATGTTTGGTCGATTATAGGAGCAAGGAAATCGAGGGTCTTAGATTGATTTTTGGGATTAAGGTTTATGATATTGTGTGTAAACTAACACACTCTTTACTTAGTAATATGCTTAATAACCCGATTGCTTAATAAAGTCAAACAAGATGGTTGATTGATATGATACCTTATAGGGTATGTGCACGGATTCGGGTAAGTCCATTTCATTTTGAGTTCTGTTATTGATATGATATCATGATCTATGATGTATGTATTATGAGATGCTACACTAAACATATTAGCATGATTTGCATGATTTGCACGTTTTGCATCAGTATGGTATGTTTATGGGTGATGTGAGAGGAGGGGGAATATGATATCCGTGTCTTTGGGACACCAGAGGTTTGGCACCTCCAGTGGTTTGGTACCACAGATCGATTTATTGTGACTTTGGGTCACCAGAGGTTTGGCACCTCATAGCGACTTGTCCCAGTGGCATAGTACCACAGCGGGTTGGCCCCACAATTGATATCACGGGATCGTCGCCAGTGATTTGGTATCACACGTGGGTTGGCCCCACAATTTGACTATTCGTGACTTTGGTCACCAGTGATTTGGTATCACATTTGTGTCTTTGGGACACCAGAGGTTTGGCACCTCATAGCGACTCGTCCCTGTGGCTTAGTACCACCGTGGGTTGGCCCCACTTTTGAGATACGGGATCATCGCCAGTGATTTGGTATCACACATGGGTTGGCCCCACAGATGGATTATTCGTGACTTTGGGTCACCAGTTGTTTGGCACCACATTGATGGATATCGTGACTTTGGGTCACTAGTGGTTTGGCACCACCAGTGGTTTGGTACCACACGGGGTAGAAAAAGGTGTTACGGATGGTTAGGATTGGGTGCATTAATTGTATTGCTTTGTTATGATGTGTGTTAGTATGTTGCATTCATCGGGAGGGGATTTATGCATGAGTCTCATGACTCACCTTCTCCCTTATCATTTCAGTGACACTTAGATCGCGGACACGAGCCGGTGGACTCGAGGTGGCCATGCCATGAATAAATTGGGACTTGCACTGATTTTTAAAAAAATTTGGTACTTTACTCTATTCATTTCCATTTGGTTTTGTTGGGTTTGTAAAAGGCCTTTTTAAAATTATACTTTGGTTATTTATATGCCTAAATTTGATTTCAAATATGCTTTAACAAATTATTGGGTTAATGTTGGATAAAACTTGAAAGATAAGGTTTTCAAAACCACAACGCGATATGTTTTAAACTTTACCATCTGTATCACTGTAATTTAAATTGAATGCAACTCAAATGTTTTCCAAACTTAAACTAAGTTCAAAATGTTTTAAGCAACTAAAAGGAATAACTCGAATTCCCAAATGATATAAATTGGTTTTACTATTAGTTTCAACTAAGTTTTCAAAACTTCCGTGTTATCAAAGTTCACTATCGCTTTAAACAATCATACCCTAGATTCATACAAACACACTAAGGGATTTCATCAACATTTTAACCGTAAACCTAACCTCTCAAATTTTAAATTTCGTAACACACTAGATTCTATCGTGGTGTATTGGCCGGGTTTGGGGTGTTACAATTATGGTATCGAGCCGTGTTCAAAGTTTTCATTTGTGGGCCAGAGGCCCAAAATGTTTTAAAGATTGGTTTAAGTGATGTCATTTGTAAATAAATGGTTTGAAAGGCATGGCACCGAGACTCCGGCACCAATCCGCCCAGGTAAGTACCCCTTACTATTGCTTGAGATTTTTGATGCAATGTGACTGAATGACTAGAGGTAGTAAACTACTTTAGAAACAGAAATCGATAGGGCTCAGTGGACTCTGAAAACAAATCTTCTTTAATAAGAGATATACATAAGACTCTTGCCTTTAAAGACGTGGAATATTTTCTAATGCATAAACTTCTAATCAGACAAGATGAGATATTAGTCATGAGCGCTCGAGGTGGACGTGGTCGTGGACGTGGTCGGGTTAGGATGACGGTTTTTGAACCCGTAGGATCTAGTCAGGGGTCAAAGAATGAGATACCGGTACTACCACCAGCTGGAGGTGGTGAGTTTGTGAATGATCTGGGACGACGCAGTTGTCACAAAGCGATCCGCGAGTTCTGGAAAGGGTAGCTGGAGTAGGTGGAGACGTAGGAGCTCAGAAATTGGTGCCTGAACGAATCCGAGCAAATGGGGCTGAGGTATTCCGAGGTGTGTCCGGTGGGTTTCAAAGACGGCCGGTATTGGCCGGAGGCGACGGAGCGGATCATGGACGATTTGGACCGACTCATCAAGAGAAGTTAAAGGGATAGTATCACTTCTTCGAGACGAGTCATACCAGTGGTGGCTCACGGTTCGAGACAAAGGTCGCGTGAAAGATCGACTTGGGATTATTTTAAGGTGCATATCGGAAAAAGTACATTGGAGCTAGCTACATTAATGATCAATGAAGGCATTTTGAGGTCAAGTGTGGGAGTAAGTGCGTGTCGAGTACGAGGTAGAGTTCTTGAGGTTGAGTCGATATAATAGGGGCATTGTGGCTACTGAACACGAAAGGTGTGTTTGTTTCGAGGATGGTCTAAGAGACAAATTAAGGTTACTGATTGCTCCACAGTAGGAGCGTGAGTTTGCTATCCGGTAGAAAAGGCTAAGGTAGCCGAAGGGTTAAAGAGTCCGTGAGGCGTAACGTGGATAGGAACAGCATAAGCGAGTTTTGGATCTTCCGGTCGCCGTAATCCTCGTAAAAGGGCTAGACAGAGGGCCGAATCATCCGTAGGTTCATTGTCGCTAATCGTGGACCGCCACAAAGGTAACCGTTGTAGGAAAGCTCATTGGGAGGATGTTGGATGGTGGAAGGGATGTTTTGAGTGTGGTTCGTTGGACCATCGTGTGAGGGACCGCCCACGTAAGTTGGCTAGGATTCACCGAGGTCGGGGCCATGCTCGGATTTCGGAATAATGGACCGCCACCGCAGAGGGGTCGTGGTAATGGCAGAGGAGGTAATGGTTCTGGTCGGGGCCACGGAGCACCGGGCAGAGGTGCGGGTATTTCTGAGGCAAGACAGCCAGGGTTAGTGTATGCAGCGAGGCGCCGAGTGGAGGGCGACGCATCGGACGTCATAACTGATCTTTGGTTCTCCATTTACTGCTTTGATTGATGTGGGTTCAACGCATTCATACGTTGCAAGTAGCATAGTGAAGACCATAGATTTAGACTCTGAGATATCTTCTAGACAGATGACTATAATTAGCCCTCTAGGTCACTCTGTAATTGTAGATAAGCTATATAGAGATGTACCTCTAGAACTCCAAGAGGTAGTGTTTGAGGCTGATCTGATGGAACTGCCGTTTGGAGAGTTCGATCTAATTCTTGGGATGGACTGGTTGGTCAAGTACCAGGCGAGGTTGGATTGCGCGGCTAAGCGCATGGTTCTAAGGACAACTAAGGGTGATGAGGTGGTCCTGATCGGTAATAGAAGGAATTACTTGTCCAACGTGGTGTCTGCCCTGAAAGCTGAGAAGATGGTCAGGAAGGGTTGTGAAGCATATGTGGTTCATGTGTATGCCTTAGAGGCTAAGGAGTCTGCTGTAGGGAAGGTCCGAACAGTTAAGGAATTTATTGATGTGTTTCCCGAAGAGCTTCTGGGATTACCACTGGATCGTGAGGTGGAGTTTGGAATAGATTGTTACTCGAAACCGCGTCAGTGTCTATTGTTCCGTATAGGATGGCGCCAAAAGAGTTAGTTGAGCTTAAGGCTCAGATCCAGGAGTTGTTGGACCGAGGCTTTATCAGGCCAAGTGGTTCACCTTGGGGAGCGTCGATACTCTTTGTCAAGAAGAAGGATGGTACTATGCGGATGTGTATAGACTACCGCCAATTGAATAAGCTGACGATCAAAAACAAGTATCCGTTGCCAAGGATAGATGACTTGTTTGATCAGCTGAAGGGTGCATCAGTATTCTCAAAGATCGATTTAAGGTCTGGGTATCACCAGTTAAAGGTGAATGAGGTGGATATCTACAAGATGGCGTTTCGTACTCGGTATGGGCACTATGAGTTTACGTAATCTTCGTTTGGGTTGACTAACGCGGTAGCATTCATGGATATGATGAATAGGGTGTTCCAAAGAGATTTGGATGGGTTAAATCGTGGTTTTTAATGACGACATCTTGGTGTATTCAAGGACCGAGGAGGAGATGATGCGATTTGCGAGTTGTGTTCTTGATTCGAGGAGAAACAAATTTATGCTAAGTTTAGTAAGTGCGAGTTCGGCCGAGGGAGGTAAACTTCTTGGGTCATGTGGTGTCAGCTGAGGGGATTAGAGTGGATCCTCGGAAGATTGAGGCAGTTTTGGATTGGAGGCAGCCTAAGTCAGTGGCTGAGATTCGGAGTTTTCTGGGCTTGGCAGGGTACTACCGAAGATTTGTAGAAGGATTTTCGTTGATCGCAGCGCTGATGACCAAGTTGTTAAGAAAAGGAGTTCCGTTCGTGTGGACTGAGAAGCAGCAGGAGAGCTTCGATAAGTTGAAGAAGATTTTGACTCAAGCTCCAGTTCTAATTCACTCGAGGCGTGAAAGGAATTCACAATATATTGCGATGCATCACATCTGTGTTTAGGTTGTGTCTTGATGCGGAAGGGAAGGTTGTGGCTTACGATCTCGATACCGAGGCCACATGAAGTCGCTTATCCGACGATGATCTGGAGTTAGCGGCGAGAGTCTTCGCTTTGAAAATCTGGAGGCACTACTTGTACGAGAGAGATCGATAGTCTACACAGATCACAAGAGTATGAAGTACCTTTTGACTCAGAAGGATTTGAATTTGAGGCAGTGCAGATGGATTGAGTTGCTAAAGGATTACGACTGTTCGAATGAGTATCATTCGGGCAAGGCTAACGTGGTGGCAGACGCGTTGAGCCGTAGGTTGTAGCGGACTTAAGAGCGATGTTTGCCCATTTGAGTTTGTATGACGACGGAAGTATTCTGGCAGAATTGCAGGTTAAGCCTACGTGGGTTGAGTAGATTAAGGAAAAACAATTAGAGGATGAGGTTCTGAATGTGCAGAGGTTGCAAGTGCAGAACGGTGGTTTAGAGGGTTACAGTTTGTCTAGTGATGGGGTGCTGTGTTTTCAAGGGAGAGCTTGTATGCCGAGGGATATTGAGTTAAGGCAGAAGATTCTTCAGGACGCACATAGCAACCTCTACGCTATGCATCCTAGAGGTAGTAAGATGTATCGGGATCTAAAAGAGCAGTTTTGGTGGCCGGGTTTGAAGAGGGAAGTGACAGAGTTTGTAGGGAAGTGTCTGACATGTCAGCAGGTCAAGGCTGAGCATCAGTTGCCGTCAGGGTTGCTTCACAAATGAAGATTCCACAGAGAAGTGGGAAAGGATAACTATGGATTTCGTCGGTGGATTACCTCTTATGCCTAGCAAGAAGGACTCGCTTGGGTAATTGTGGATCGTCGACTAAATCAGCTCACTTCATTCGGTGAGGTGGATTACTCACTTGAGGTTAGCGGTCGTATGTGTCGAGATAGTGAGGTCGCACGGTGTGCCAGTATCGATCATCTCGAATAGGGATCCCAGATTTACGTCAAGGTTCTGGAAAGTGTTGCATCAGGCTTTGGGTACATGTTTGGATTTTAGCATGGTATTTCACCCGCAGTCTGATAGGCAGTCGGAAAGGGTTATACAGATCTTAGAGGATATGCTACGGGGTTGTGTTCTGGACTTCAGAGGTAGTTGGGAAGAGTTTCTACCATTAGCTGAGTTCGCCTACAACAACAGTTACCAAGCTAGCATCAAGATGGCACCATATGAGGCATTGTATGGTAGGAAGTGTCACTCACCTACATGTTGGACGGAGTTGGGTGAACGTCAGATGTTGGGACCAGAGTTGGTCGCAGAGACTGAAGACAAGGTTAAGTTGATTCAGGCTCGATTGAAGGAAGCTTCGGATAGGCAGAAGTCTTACACTAATCTCAAGCGTAGAGATATAGAGTTTGCCGTGGGTGATAAGGTCTTTCTGAAGGTTTCGCCTTGGAAGAAAGTGTTAAGGTTCGGGAGGAAAGGCAAGTTAAGCCCGAGGTTTATTGGGCCGTATAAGGTACTGAGACGAGTGGGACCAGTAGCGTATCAGCTTGAGTTGCCAGTGGAGCTAAGTCAGATTCACGACATATTCCACGTTTCGATGCTTAGGCGATATCGTTCAGATCCATCGCATGTCGTAGCAGTGGAAGATATCGAGGTGAATCCAGATTTGACCTTGGAGGAAGAACCAGTGCAGATTCTAGATCGGGATGTGAAGGTTCTGCATAGGAAATCAGTTCCTTTGGTAAAAGTGCTATGGCGGAATAATGGGGTGGAGGAAGCTACGTGGGAACCAGAGGATATGATGAGACAAAGAACACCTCAACTCTTTTGATCGTGTAATTTTGGTCGAAATTATTTTAAGGAGGGTAGAACGTAATATCCTCGGAATAGGGGCTATTTTTGTTATTGCATTGTTTGCATGTGTTTGATCTGCAGTGTGGTTGTTTTGATGTTTTGGGGATTAGTTGTAAGCCTAGTGTAAGCTCGAGTGGTAGAGAAAATTTTAGTTTTAAGCTTTAAGTGAATGGAGTCAAGGAGCTAGGGGTTATAGGTATTTTTAGGGGGATTTTTAGCACAAGGATGGAGCTAGTAGAGTGGCAAGGAAGGCGCCACTTAGAGCTTGTGTGTGTGACGTCTTGCAAGGGGAAGAGGTCATGTGTTCGAGCTGCAGAAGCCACACATTTTGCTTCCATTTTGACGGCATGGAGGGGGAGAAGTTGTGTGCAGTTCAAACTCTGCCATAGACCAAGTCAAATAATTCAAATGGTGGGCAAGGAGTGAATTAAGGATTTGACTAATTCAAATCGGTTTGAATTAGTGGCCATGAGTGAGCATAGGAGGTGGCCGAATTTAGAGTCTTCATGGGGGGAGAGTGGCCAGTTTGGTAGGTGTGTAAGTGGGAGTGCCGAATGTTCCTTGGCATTTGGGTGTATTTTAGGTCAACATTTGTGAAAGCCAAGTTCTTCCTTTTGACATAGCTAATGGATTTTCAAAAGAACTCTTTCATTTTTTTTACTTTTGAAACCGAAAGTCCAAAGCAACCATACCTTTGCCGAAATTTGTCTCCTAAAGTTTGTGTGTGGCGAATGCTCTCTTAGTTTCTTTTGTTCTTTTCATTGGTGTTGTCAAACTAGTATTCTCCTTCTCATATTTTCATTTCTTTCTTTCTTAGAACACTTACGAAATACATATTGCCTTCTTAGCTAAATTGCTCTCTCTCTTTTCTAATCTACTTTTCCGCTTTCTCCTTCTTCTTTAATCATTTCTTTGCTTCTACTTCCAAACTGTAGTCAATTCACCACTTGTTTCTTTCCATTTCACTTGAGTGAAACCATCTCATCTTGTCCCTCAAACTTTCTTTCTCTTTTCTCAAAACCCTTGTCGAAACCTTACCTCCGTTTCACCCCTTCTCTTCCTCTCTTACCACTCAAGCCGTACCATAGGTAGTGTTAAGCATCCATAGCTGAAACTTCCCCTCATCTAGTAGTTTCATATTGGCCGAATATTGTTGTGGTGTGGATCTCTTCTCTTTTTTTTCTCTAATCGGGTTTTTAGAGGAAGGTTAGTGCTAGGCCGAATGCCTATTTCTTCCCCTCCTTGTTCTCTAACGACTTTTGCAAGGTAAGAGTTGATTCGGCATTTTATTGGGAGTGTGCTAATCGATTGTTTTGGAACCATTTTGTTATAGGATCTCTGGGATTTCGAAGCAGTCAAGCGTAGCCTCCGCTTGTGAGTGAACGGTTGGCAAGTGGTGGTAAGGGTTGGTTTTGTTAGTCTGTTCTCTTAGTTTTGTTAAGCCAAACCCTTCAAAGGATTAACTGTTCTTCTTATCAGGGTGTGGCCGATTGTCAGAGGAACCATCTGTTGGTTCGGGATTTGGTAGGAAACCAAATCATTCATAAGGTAAGGGTTTGAGCGTTAACCCTCTTAAGTTATTTGGTTTGGCCGATTCGTATAGGTTGCTAATCTCATGTTTGGCCGATTATAGGAGCAAGGTAATCGAGGGTCTTAGATCGGTTTTTGGGATTAAGGCTTGCGTATGACACGTGTGTGTAAACTAACACACTCTTTACTTAGTAATATGCTTAATAACCTGATTGCTTAATAAAGCCGAAACAGTATGGTTGATTGATATGATGCCTTATGGGGTATGTGCACGGATTCGGGTAAGTTCGTTTCATTTCGAGTTCTATTATTGATATGATATCATGATCTATGATGTATGTATTATGAGATGCTACACTAAACATATTAGCATGATTTGCATGATTTGCACGCTTTGCATCAAGATGGTATGTTTATGGGTGATGTGAGAGGAGGGGAATATGATATCCGTGTCTTTGGGACACCGGAGGTTTGGCACCTCCAAAGGGTTTGGTACCACAGATCGATTTATTGTGACTTTGGGTCACCAGAGGTTTGGCACCTCATAGCGACTTGTCGGTGGCATAGTACCACGTGGGTTGGCCCCACGCTTGATGTCACGGATCGCCACCATGATTTGGTATCACACGGGTTGGCCCCATTAATTTGACTATTCGTGACTTTGGCCACCGGTGATTTGGTATCACATTTGTGTCTTTGGGACACCGGAGGTTTGGCACCTCATAGCGACTCGTCCTCGTGGCTTAGTACCACCGTGGGTTGGCCCCACTTTTGAGATACGGATCGCCGCCGGTGATTTGGTATCACACGGGTTGGCCCCACGATGGATTATTCATGACTTTGGGTCACCAAAGTGGTTTGGCACCACATTGATGGTTATCGTGACTTTGGGTCACAGTGGTTTGGCACCACCGTGGTTTGGTACCACAGGGGTAGAAAAGGTGTTACGGATGGTTAGGATTGGGTGCATTAATTGTATTGCTTTGTTATGATGTGTGTTAGTATGTTGCATTCATCGGGAGGGGGATTTATGCACTGAGTCTTGCGACTCACCTTCTCCCTTATCATTTCAGGTGACACTTAGATCGCGGACACGGAGCCGGGTGGACTCGAGGTGGCCATGCCATGAATAAATTGGGACTTGCACTGATTTTAAAAAAAAAATTGGTACTTTACTCTATTCATTTCCATTTGGTTTTGTTGGGTTTGTAAAAGGCCTTTTTAAGATTATACTTTGGTTATTTATATGCCTAAATTTGATTTCAAATATGCTTTAACAAATTATTGGGTTAATGTTGGATAAAACTTGGAAAGATAAGGTTTTCAAAACCACAACGCGATATGTTTTAAACTTTACCATCGGGTATCACACTGTAATTTAAATTGAATGCAACTCAAATGTTTTCCAAACTTAAACTAAGTTCAAAATGTTTTTAAGCAACTAAAAAGGAATAACTCGAATTCCCAAATGATATAAATTGGTTTTACTATTAGTTTCAACTAAGTTTTCAAAACTTCCGGGTTATCAAAGTTCACTATCGGTTTTAAACAATCATACCCTAGATTCTTACAAACACAGCTAAGGGATTTCATCAACATTTTAACCAAAAACCTAACCTCTCAAATTTTAAATTCCCCGTAACATACCAGATTCGATCGTGGTGTATTGGCCGGGTTTGGGGTGTTACAGCAACCCTAGAAATAGGATGAAAAAAAATCTGCCGGATTAGGGTCAAACCTAATATGGGAGTCCATAGATCGAGTTAATGCAACACTAGGGGTTTTAATTAGAAAGAAATTTCAATTAATCAACCTAGGATTAGGCGTTAGTAGCCTCAAAAGAGGTATTAATATAAATTAGGGAATCCTACGGATTAAGTTAAGTGAATAAATCGTTTGGTTCAGAGTTAAATAACAAGTGAAGTCTAGGTGGATTCTTCCTGTATTGTCTTAATCAATTGGTTTTCCCCAAGTATTTCCCCAATTCATTCTCTTTGTCTTAGCATCTTTAGTTTAGTAGTTAGTTAATTTTAGATTAAACAACAACTCCTTTAATTTTTAGGTTAAATAATAAAAGAAAGTTAGTATTAGTACTTTTGGTTCCTTTGGGTTTGACAATCCGGTCTTGCAACTAAACTATACTATCGATCGATAAGTGTGCTTATGCCCATCGTTGTCTTAGTTAGTTTCGTGTTCGATCATTCTTTTATAAATTTTAAAACTCGACACACGATCAAGTTTTTGGCGCCGTTGTCGGGCAACTAAAATATTAAGAAAGCTCAATTTTAATTACTTTAGCCATATTTTATTTTTATTTAATTTTTGTACTTAAATTTTATTTTTACTTTTCTAATTTTCTTTTTCTTTTTCTTTTCCAAGTAGGTACCTTAGTTTATGACTAGAAGGAAGCCGATAGGACCCTTGATTTATGACAATGATATTGAAGGTACGGTTCGCAGAAATTGTAGAGAAATAAAGCGAAGCTTAAAATACATAGAAGAAGAGCAAGGAGACGAAACCAATACTACTGAAGAGATGGCTGAGAATAATCCGCTACCTCTAGAAGTGGTCGAAAATCATGCTCCTCGAATTATGTATGATTATGCTAAACCTAATTTAACAGGAACTGAGTCAAGTATTGTTAGACCTGCTATAGTCGCTAATAGTTTTGAACTGAAATCTAACACTATACAAATGATACCAAGAATTTATTCAGTTTGATGGTTTGTAGGATGAAGACCCAATAATCACTTGGCAAATTTCATAGAATTTTGCAATACTTTCGTGATTAATGGCGCTTCGATGATACCATTCGCCTTTGATTATTTCCCTCTCTTTGAGGAATAAATAGTGGTGAATTCTCTTCCACGAGGATCAATCACTACATGGGAACAAATGACCAAAAATTTTATTAAAATATTTTTTGTCGCCAAATGGCCAAATTAAGGAATGATATCTCTTCTTTGTGCAGATGGATTTAGAAACACTATACTGACGATGGGAGAGATAAAAGATTTATTGAGAAGGTGCCCACACTATGGATTACCCTTGTGGCTCTGTGTCCAAACTTTTACAACAAAGGTGAACACTTCAACGAGATAGTGATTGATTCAAGAGTTTGGAACCTGAATAACAAAACTCCTGAGGCGGCCTATGAGTTTATAGAGGAATGTCACTGAACAACTATTAGTGGCAAGTTACAAGAACAAGGCCAACAAAAGCAGCCAGTGTTTTCAACCTCAACGCAGTCACCATGCTATCAAGTCAGGTAGAGATGTTAAATAAAAAGATTGATGGTTTGTGTGGTTCCTCATAGGTACACCCAGTAATGCAATGTGATTCAAATCTAGGAGGCGTGGCGAATCCTGAGTACCAACCCTACAATCCAGGCATGGAAAGTGAACAAATAAACTATACAGGTAACAATTTCAGATCTTAAAATAACCCTTATAGTAATACTTATAATCTAGGTTGGAAATGTGGGCCTGTGCATTTATATGTTGGTTTAACATGCCAGTTCAAGAATTTAAGGCTCGGGCTGAGGCCTTGGTTAAATATATGGATTAAGGTTTAAATTAATGTTATGGGTAGTTTAAGTGATAGGTTGGGCTTTAAAATTTGGGTTAGATGGTTGATAAATGGTGTTAGTTCATAATTTAAGTTAGATAATTAGCTTAGTAGCAAGCTGGGCTTGTGGCCCGAAGACAAAAGGTGCTCTAAGTGGGCATTAATGGTGGCATCACAAGGAGGAAGGTGTTGGGCTAGTGTGGCCGCTGGGGCCCAAATGGATAGGTCCAATTTCGGCACTAAGAAGGGAAGGGGGTTGGACAGCAATTAGGCTACTTTTTAGGAGTCTTTTTCTTTTAATTTATGTGATAAAAAGCAGATAATTAAAAAGGGAGGAGTTGGTTTTAATGTGGGCTCTCCTAAAGGTAAGATAAGGATTGTTATCGATGATTTAAAGACTATCAAAAGAGGAGAGAGTTATGAAACTTAAAATGCAGAGGGGAAATCGGTTTAGTATAGGCTTCGTGGTAGCCAAATTCGCTAACAAATTCTCTCCATCTTTTCTTTTCTCTGCCGAAATTTCCACTTCATTCTCCCACTGAGTTTTTTTTCTTTTCTTTTTCTAGTTGGCTGAATACTCTGATAACACTTCTCTCATTCTTTTCAAAACAATTTAGCCGAATTCTCTTTTATTCATACCCTCATCTTCCATAGTCGAAACCACAAGGGTGGTTTCGTTTTCCCAAAGGTGCACCATAGCCGAATACTCCTCTCTAATTTGGTAAGTTTCAGGATTTTGCTTCTTTTCAATTTCTTCATTCTTTTTATCAAGTTTCTAATCCGAATCAGTTTTCTAAGGCCTTGTCAATTTCACTCTCTAATCTTAGAAGCTGAATCCTTTCTTGTTGAGATCTGTAGTGCCGTCAAGTGTAGGTAGGCCGAATGGCCACTTTCTTATCCTTTATCTTTGGCCAAATGTCTTAAGGTGTTAGATGGTTGCGATCATCAATTTGGTTAATTATTTTGGTGATGGCCGAATGTAGGAAGGGAGGTGATGAGTTCTCAACGACATTCGGGATTCGATCAACTAGGTAAGAATTCAATTTAAGTGCTATAGATGTTAAGTAAATAGATCTCATCGTTTAAATGATTTAGTGATTAAGGATGGACTCGAATAATAGTCAGACAGAAAAGGTTGGATCTACAAAACCGACACCCAAATACAAGAAGCGATCTATTTCGATAGTGTGAGATTGGCCATCAGGGTGTGGGCCGACATCGAAGTCAGATCGTGGACCGATAGTGGTAGTCTCGAGTGTTAGTAGCGTAGACGTAGAGAAAGCAATAGTACGAGAATCAGGTGTGTAATACTTTCCCACCATCTAGATCTGATTATTAATATATATGTTCATAAGTTTTATATGTTACGTTAAAAGCTAAAATCTCGGATTGAAACAGCAGACCACCAGGTTAGTAAATAATTTGATTATATGTTACAAGTAAATTGTTGTACATGTTTGCATGGGTTGGGTGATGAAAGGAGGAAGTTATATGTATATGTATATGTGTAGCAGTTTTACCCATGATTTGCTGTAGTGGCTAATGCCGTGATCTGTTTTAAGGGCTTCAGCCATAATATGATGATGAGCAGCATGACTGCCATCTTGGCGTGTAGCGGTGTGGGTTGATTGTAGAAACCTCCAATGGTGAGATCGGTTGGTAAGGGGGCGTGTAGCGGATGGAAACCTAGGCAAATGGGTTGGGCTTTGCATATTACTTGTTAATTATGTAAATGAAATTATTGTTATGTTTTATGGGTTAAAGCCTAAATCTAGTGGTGCATAAGGGTTGCACACTGAGTCTCGTGACTCACCCAATTAAATTAACCTTTCAGGTGACAATTAGTGCATCGGACAGGGCCGGAGAGGAGCGCAAGGTGGCCATGCAAGAGAATATGTGAATCCGGCAAAAAGTCCCACTTAATAGTTTCTTCTTAAATTATTTTATGTTATGGATTTAAACTACGTTGTAATAAGGCCATGGGCACTAGTTTACATTTTAGATTTATTATGGGCCTTTATTATTTATTTTTAAACAAAGACATGTAATTCAGTTTTGGGACTTTGATTATTAGGGCATATTTTATATAAATTACATTTGGGCTTTCTATCGACATGATTGGTTTTACTAAAATTTTCTTAGTGGCATACTAGATCCGGTTGTAGTATTTGGGCCGAGTTTGGGGTGTTACAAATTGGTATCAGAGCCCGGTTCAAAACTCAACTTTAGGGTTTTGGGCTCAAAAGATTTTCTAAAAATGGGTTTTTGAAACATGGATTTCTTTTAGTAAAGGTTTGTTAGCTCAACATGGCACTGCTGCCTCCACCAAGTTTGCTGTGTAAGTATACTAAACTCCTGATTGTGGATATAAATGTGGGCTTAATGGGCTTATGGGACGTAGGCTACTTAGGTTAGAACTTGATGGACTCTAGGCTTAGACAAGCAACTCTTCAAATCCATAAAACTTAACTTCATTAAACCCAACCTGTAAACAAGTCACAAGACTAAAGTGTGGTAACAAGCATATGCATGTCTAGGAGTAGATCTGGAAGAGCTTGATATTTAAGTAGTCTGAGTGACTCACCTCCTCTTCGCTGGAATCTTACCTGGTGCATAGTGATTGTTCACTTTAGCCATGACAAGGTGTGGCAATAGGCATATTCATGTCTAGGAGTGGATTCAGGGAAAGCTTGGTACTTAAGCAGTCCTAGTGACTCACCACCTTTTCACTAGAATCCTACCTGGTGGATAGTGACTATTCAACCTAGTTACGAGTACGTGTTGATAGGCGAAAACTACAATTAAAACCCGAAAGGGACCAACCAACTTGCTTTGTAAAATCCTAAAGTAAACCTTAGTTCTGAAATCACCAAATTACCCTTGATTCGTAAAAATTACCCTGGTTTTGCAAAATGACCAAAAATACCTCTTGTCTGAAAAATGACCAAATTACCCCTGACTTGCAAAATTCTCGAAATACCCCCCGAGTTGGAAATAAAATTACCAAAATACCTTTATTCTGCAAAATCACCCGGAACCATACTTTGGAATTTTTTTTACGAAAATACCCTTGTAGGATAAAATTACAAAAAACCCCTGAGTAGCGAAATGACGAAAATACCCTTAGGTGATGAATGTTACTTGTATGAACGTAGTGTGCATAATTCCTAGAATAGAAGACCAAAACTGTCGATAGGTTCGAATTAAAGAATCACTTTTAAAACTATGTTTCATAATATTGTTCAGGGATAATTAGAGGAAACAACTAATGATTCATAAAACTTTTAAATCAGATAAACGCGAACTAGAAGAATAAGTACAAGAGGTCGAGGGCCCGCACACGGCACGTGGTAGAGGTAGGATGACCGTGTCGTAACTCGTAGGACCGGTCATGGGTCCAAAAGTGAGATACCTGTTCCACCAACCACCGAGGTGGAATTTCGTGACCGCATGTGGAGAGGACGTGGTGTCTTAGTCGTACTAAGGGTTTTGGAAAGAGTGGTCGAGGTCGGTATGGGCATAGGCGCCCAAAAATCTGTGCTTGAGAGGCCGAGGAACAACGTAAGGTAGTATTTAGGAAGTCTCGGCGATCCCCAAGTTCTACCGAATATTGGTTGGAGGCAATGGAACATATAATGGATGACCTAGACTTCACGGTGGAGGAGAAGTCAAGGATCGTGGTTCTTCTTTGAGACGAGGCCTACCAATGGTGGCTTACTAGAAAAGAGGGTACGATCATGACCGATTGACTAGGATTTCTTTAAGGAGTCATTCTAGGAAAGTATGTTAGGGCTGGTTATATGGATGCTCAAAGGAAAGCATTCCTAACTTGGTGTAGAGGAGTAAGTCGATGGTCGAGTATGAGGTCGAAGCCAGACTTGATTCGCTACACTCGGGGAATGGTAACAACGGAGTATGAACGATGCGTTCGGTTCAAGGATGGGCTACAGAATGAGCTAAAGATTTTGATTGCACCACAACGAGAGAAAATTTTTGTGGTTTTGGTGGATAAGGTCAAA
Source organism: Gossypium rotundifolium (assembly GCA_025506655.1). Taxonomy (NCBI): domain Eukaryota; kingdom Viridiplantae; phylum Streptophyta; class Magnoliopsida; order Malvales; family Malvaceae; genus Gossypium; species Gossypium rotundifolium. Next base: position 16,655,444 of record CP106733.1, on the reverse strand, counting down.
ATAGCTAAGGATGTAAAACGGGTGGAGAGACAAGAGAAGGATAAAGATTTGGGCAGAAGTAAGAGAAGTTTTGGATCCTCTAGAACAGCTGGAAATTTTTAGAAGAGGCCTAGGACTAATGGGTCAGCTCGTGCTCCATCGGGCCAGAGTCAAGCATGTTCTACATGTGGGAGAACCCATTATGGGGAGTACAGAATAAAAACTGGTGGATGCTTTAGGTGTGCATCCACAGAATATTTGATGAGGGAGTGTCCTCAGATGGATCGAGGGTAGCCAATGGGCTGAGGTTCTGATCAGACTAGGAGAGATGATCAGCTTGGACCAAGGGGTAGAGGTACAGCTAGAGGAAGGAATGGATTTGGTCAGGGTCGTGGAGCATCCGCAGAGGTATTGTAATATAGATGCAAAGTACCGGTTTAGTTTATGCAACTCAATGACGGAGGATGGTGACGATCGGATGTTATAATCAAGACGCTTTATCGCCGATATCCCTTTCTTACCTTAATTGATATTGGGTCAACCCACTCCTATGTTGCATGTTTAGTATCTGAGACTCTAAGTATAGACTCTAAAATAACCACTAGGAAGATGACTATGGTTAGTCCTTTAGGACAATCTAAGGTAGTGGACAAACTGTTTAAGGATGTACCTTTAGAGACTCAAGGGGTAGTATTTCCAGCAGATCTAATGGAATTACCGTTTGGAGAGTTTGACCTTATCTTAGGAATGGATTGGTTGACCAAGCATTGTGCCAAGTTGGACTGTAGGAATAAGTGTATGGTTTTGAGTACCCTAGAAGGCGAGGAGGTAGTTGTGTTAGGAGAAAGGAAGAATTACTTGTCCAACGTGGTATCATCCTTAAAAGCTATTAAGATGATTCTAAGGAATGTAGTGCATTTCTAGTTTTTATTAGTGCGTTGGATGCTAAGGAGGTGATCGCTGAGGAGGTTCAATACCAAGGAGTTCGCGATGTCTTTTCAAGGAATTACCGTGATTACCCCTGGATCGTGAGGTGAAATTTGGAATAGACCTACTTCCGGGTATAGCTCTAGTATCCATTGCTCCTTATAGAATGAAGCCGAAGGAGTTGGTGGAGCTCAAGGCTCAGATTCAGTAACTATTAGATCGTGGGTTCATTCGACTGAGTGTGTCTCTATGGGGAGCACTGGTCCTGTTCGTGAAGAAGAAGGACAGATTCATGCGTATGTACGTGGACTATCGTCAATTGAACAAGTTGACGATTAAAAACAAGTATCCATTACCAAGGATCGACGATCTGTTCGATCAGCTCAAAGGAGCTTCGGTCTTTTCTAAGATTGACTTAAGGTTTGTATATCATCAATTAAAGGTTAAGGAAGGAGACATACATAAGACGGCATTTCAGACTCGGTACGGGCATTATGAGTTCTTGGTAATGCCGTTCGGGTTGATGAACGCACCAGCGGCCTTTATGGATATGATGAACCGGGTGTTTCAGCCATATCCTGATCGATTCATCGTGGTGTTCATCGACGATATCTTGGTTTACTCTATGTCAGAGCAGGAGCATGACGAACATTTTCGTGTGGTGTTACAAACTCTGAAGGAGAAGCAGTTGTTTGCAAAGTTTAGTAAGTGTGAGTTCTGGCTGAAGGAAGTGACTTTCTTAGGGCATATAGTTTCGGCTGAGGGAATCAGGGTGGACCTTCGAAAGATAGAGGTCAGATGGATTGGAAACCCTAAAGTCTATGGCGAGGTTCGAGTTTCTTAGGTTTGGTGGTATTACCAAGGTTCGCTGAAGGGTTTTCTAATAATGCACCTCTAACTAATTTGTTGAGGAAGGAAGTATCATTTGTATGGACCGACAAATGGCAAGAGAACTTGGAGAAGTTGAAGAGAATCCTGACATAAGCACCAGTATTAATTCATCCAGAGGCAGGACAGGAATTTACCATCTACTGTGATGCGTCACACACAGGTTTAGGGTGTATGCTAATGCAAGAAAGAAAGGTGGTGGCGTATGCATCTTGACAGTTGAGACCGCATGAGTTGAACTACCCTACGCATGACTTGGAGTTGGCAGTGGTAGTGTTTGCCTTAAAAATTTGGAGGCACTACTTGTATGGGGAGAAGTCGGTAATTTATATTGACCATAAAAGTCTAAAGTACCTCCTTACCCAGAAAGAGCTAAATTTAAGACAACGTAGGTGGATCGAGCTTTTGAAGGATTATGATTGTTCGATCGAATACCACCCTGGTAAGGAGAATGCGGTGGCAGATGCGTTGAGCCGCAAGGTAGTATCGAAATTAAGAGCCATGTTCACTCATCTGAGTTTATTCGATGATGGGAGTTTGCTAGCTGAGTTGCAAGTAAAGCCAACATGGGTAAGTCAGGTTAAGGACAAACAGTTAGGAGATAAAGACCTGAGTGCTCGACTATTGTGAGTGAGGGATGGTGGAATGGAGGACTATAATTTGAACAATGATGGAGTTTTGTGTTACCGTAGGAAGATTTGCATGCCTAAAAACGAGGAGTTATGGCAGATGATTCTTCGGGAATTGCATAGTAGCCCTTATGCTATACATCCTGGAGGATTCAAGATGTACCATGATTTGCGAGAACAATTTTGGTGGCCAGGTCTGAAGAAGGAGGTAACAGAAATCGTAAGAAAATGCTTGACGTGTTAACAGGTCAAAGCTGAACACCAAGTGCCATCGGGATTGTTGCAGTCGGTGAAGATTCCCCAATAGAAATGGGAGAGACTCACAATGGATTTTGTTAGTGGGTTACCCCTTACACCCACTAAGAAGGATTCAATTTGGGTGATTTTAGATTGGCTAACGAAGTCTGCTCACTTCATACCGGTTCGAGTGGATTTCTCTTTACAAAAGCTGGCTAAACTGTATGTGGCTGAGGTTGTAAGCTTGCATGGTGTGTTAGTGTCGATCATATCAGATAGGGACCCTAGGTTCACGTCACGATTTTGGAAGGCTCTTCATCAAGCAATGGGAACAAGGTTAGACTTTAGTACCACTTTTCACCCATAGACTGATGGTCAGTCTGAGAGGGTAATTCAAATCTTGGAGGATATGCTAAGGGGTTGCATCATCGACTTTAGGGGCGCTTGGGAAGAGTATTTTCCTGGCGTAATTTATGCATAATAATAGTTATCAAGCTAGGATTCGATGGTGCCCTATGAAGCGTTATATGGAAGGAGATGTCGACTCCAACTTGTTGGACGGAGTTGGGTGAACGTAAGGTGTTAGGTCCAGAATTGGTTTTGAAAATAGAGGAGAAAGTTAAGTTAATACGGGCTAGGTTAAAGGAAGCATCTGATCGACAGAAGTCTTACGCGGATCTAAAGCGGAAAGAGGTGGAATTTACGGTAGGTGATCAAGTCTTCTTGAAGGTATCCCCATGGAAGAAGATAATGAGGTTTGGTCGAAAGGGGACGTTAAGTCCACAGTTTATTGGGCCTTATCGGGTACTAGAACATGTGGGCCTAGTGGTTTATCGTTTGGAGTTACCTTCAGAGTTGGAGCTGATACATGATGTGTTCCATGTCTCGATGTTGAGACGTTATCGATCTGATCCATTGCACATAGTACCGGTAGAAGAGATAGAAGTAAGGCCGGATTTGTCTTTTGAGGAGGAACCAGTGCAAATTCTGGATCGAGATGTGAAAGTGTTGAGAAGAAAGTCTGTTCCATTGGTCAAAGTTTTGTGGTGAAATCACGGTACAGAAGAGGCAACGTGGGAGCCAGAGGATGTCATACGACAGCAGTACCCCCATTTTTTCTGATCAGGTAAAATTTTGAGGCCGAAATTTATTTTAAGGGGGTAGAATTGTAACATCCTAAATGTGGGCCTCTGCATTTATATGTTGGTTTAACATGTTAGTTCAAGATTTTAAGGCTCGGGCTGAGGCCTTGATTAAATATATGGATTAGGGTTTAAATTAATGTTCTGGGTAGTTTAAGTGATAGGTTAGACTTTAAAATTTGGGTTAGGTGGTTGATAAATGGTGTTAGTTCATAATTTAAGTTAGATAATTAGTTTAGTAGCAAGTCGGGCTTGTGGCTCAAGACAAAAGGTGCTCTAAGTGGGCATTAATGGTGGCGCCACAAGGAGGAAGGTGTTGGGCTAGTGTGGTCGCTAGCCCAAATGGATGGGTCCAATTTTGGCACTAAGAAGGAAGGGGGTTGACGGCAATTAGGCCACTTTTTAGAGTCTTTTCTTTTAATTTATGTGATAAAAGTTGATAATTAAAGAGGAGGAGTTGGTTTTAAGGTGGGCCTCCTAAAGGTAAGATAAGGATTGAGTTATCGTGATTTAAAAACTATAAAAGAGGAGAGAGTTGGTCAAACTCAACTATGTGAGGGTAGAAATCGATTTAGTATAGGCTTCTGTGGTAGCTGAAATTTTGCTAACAAATTCTCTCCATCTTTTCTTTTCTCTCTCAAATTTCCACTTCATTCTCCTCCGAGTTTTCTTTCTTTTCTTTTCTAGTTGGCCAAATACTCGACAACACTTCTCTCATTCTTTTCAAAACATTTTAGCCAATTCTCTTTGTTCATACCTCATCTTCCATAGCCAAACCATAAGGGTGGTTTCGCTTTTCTGAGGTGCACCATAGCCAATACTCCTCTCTAATTTGGTAAGTTTTAGATTTTGCTTCTTTTCAATTTCTTCATTCTTTTATCAAGTTTCTAATCCAATCAGCTTTTCTAAGGCCTTGTCAATTTCACTCTCTAATCTTAGAAGCCAAATCCTTTCTTGCTGAGATCTTAGTGCCGATTTGTTAAAAGCTGAAGGTAAGTGGTCAAGGGTAGGTAGGCTGAATGGCCACTTTCTTATCCTTTATCTTTGGCCGAATGTCTTAAAGTGTTAGATAGTTGCGATCGTCGGTTTGGTTAATTATTTTGGTGATGGCCGAATGCAGGAAGGGAGGTGATGAGTTCTCAACGACATTCGGGATTCGATCAACTAGGTAAGAATTCAATTTAAGTGTTATAGATGTTAAGTAAAAAGATCTCGTCGTTTAAATGATTTAATGATTAAGGATGGACTCGAATAACAGTCAGGCAGAAAAGGTTGGATCTACAAAACCGACACCCAAATACAAGAAGCGATCTGTTTTGGTAGTGCAAGATTGGCCATCGGGGTGTGGGCCGACATCGAAGTTAGATCATGGATCGATAGTGGTAGTCTCGAGTGATAGTAGCGTAGACGTAGAGAAAGCATTAGTACGAGAATCAGGTATGTAATACTTCCCCACCATCTAGATCTGATTATTAATATATATGTTCATAAGTTTTATATGTTACGTTAAAAGTCAAATCTCGATTTAAACAAATGACCACCGTGTTAGTAAATAATCTGATTATATGTTACAAGTAAATTGTTGTACATGTTTGCATGGGTTGGGTGATGAAAGGAGGAAGTTATATGTATATGTATATGTGTAGCAGTTTTTACCGTGATTTGCTGTAGCGACTAATGCCGTGATCTACTATAAGAGCTTTGGCCATAATATGATGATGAGCAGCATGACTGCTATCTTGGCGTGTAGTGGTGTGGGTTGATTGTAGAAATCCCCAATGGTGAGATCGGTTGGTAAGGGGGCGTGTAGCGGATGGAAACCTAGGCAATTGGGTTGGGCTTTGCATATTACTTGTTAATTATGTAAATGAAATTGTTGTTATGTTTTATGGGTTAAGGCCCAAATCTAGTGGTGCATGAGGGTTGCACACTGAGTCTCGCGACTCACCCAATTAAATTAACCTTTCAGGTGACAATTAGTGCATCGGACCGGGCCGGAGAGAAGTGCAAGGTGGCCATGCAAGAGAATATGTGAATCCAGCAAAAAGTCCCACTTAATAGTTTCTTCTTAAATTATTTTATGTTATAGATTTAAACTATGTTGTAATAAGGCCATGAGCCACTAGTTTGCATTTTAGTTTTATTATGGCCCTTTATTATTTATTTTTAAACAAAGACATGTAATTCAGTTTTGGGCTTTTGATTATTAGGCATATTTTATATAAATTACATTTGGGCTTTCTGTCACACGATTGGTTTTACTAAAATTTTCTTAGTGGCATACCGATTCGATTGTAGTGTTTGGGTGGGTTTGGGTGTTACAAGGAACTACCCCAATTTCTCATGGGTGGTCAAGGAAATCGAGACAACAATCCCTCCAAACTTCCAACAACATTTCTATCCATAAGAAAAGAAGTTTAACCTTGAAGAGATGTCGACAAAATTATAGCGTTGTTGGAAACACGCTTCCAAAAACCAAAACAACACTTAAAATCAACAAGCATCGATTAAAGGAATCGAGAACCGCTTAGGCAACTCGCTAAGTTGATCTCCGAATCCACCACAAGGTAACTTGCCAAGTAACACTAATACTAACCCAAAAGAGCAAATTTAAGCCATACAACCATGACATGATGTTGAAGGATAGTAGAATCTTAACTCGAGCTAAGACAAGAACTCGTAGTAAGTGAAGGATGTGTTGAGGTAAGCCAAGAAAAGCCAAAACCGATAATTAAAGAATACCAACCTCAAATACCATACCCCAATGCGATAAAGAAAGACGACACGGATGAAAAGTTTGGTAAGTTTCTTAAACTTTTAAAGAAATTACATATTAACTTACCATTTCTTGACACTCTTTCACAGATGCCGATTCAAGGAAATTTTAAAAACTTTTAACAAACAAGCTTAAAGTTAGATTAAGAATCTCATGTGGAACTAAACGCAAAGTGTTTAGTATGTTAAAATAAACTACCACAAAAATTAAAAGATCCAGGGAGTTTTACAATTCCATGTTTAATTGGTAGTTTATCTATTGATAATGCTTTAGCTGATTTAGGGGAAAGCACCAATGTTATGCCTTCTAAAATGTTTAAACAACTATGTCTAGGGAAACCCAAGCAAACTAGGATGAGTATTCAACTAGCTGATAAGACTATTCAAATTCCTAGGGTATAATTGAAGATGTACTAGTTAAAGTTGACAAATTCATATTCCCAGTAGTGAAACAATCCAAACCCGACCCATAGGCCCTGACTGGGTCTGGTATGTTCCTCGAGTAAAACTTCAATTAAACCTTGTTTTGTTTTATTAGATAATATGTTGGTTCAAGAGAAAATAGGTCTATTTAGTGATCACGCTGTAAATGGTGTTTAGATAAGTCGGTGTCTCATTAAAACGTTATCTTTATGAGAAAGATTATAAGTTAAAAGAAAACCAAATTTAAAACTTATTATTATTATTAAAACTATAGGTGTTTAGGTATCAAAACAGTTTAAGTTATTTTTCAAATCATTTAATTATTTAGTAAATATTTGATCGTAGCAGCATTAAAAATCTAAAACGCATAAAAAAAATAAAAGCAAATCCATAGCGGCCTTATTACAAAAACATAACCCTTAATAAATCCTTAATAATAAAAGAAAACATAGTAGGTTTAATTAAAAGAAAATCAAATACTAAATTGAGCAATGGCCACCACGTAGTCCTCACCGACCGATCCATCACGCTAAGCGCCACTTGAAAAGATATCCTATAAAGGGTGAGTCAACAGACTCAATGTGTAACAAGACACTAAAACCCAATTAATTATAGCCATTAAGCCCATTTAAAACACATTTAGCCATAAGCCCATAATATAGCAAATCGATAATAACCTATTAAATCACATGTACATATAAAATGAAATGCAATCCCGAGCCCACCTAAATATCCATCCGCTACACACCAATTGCATTCTACCAATCACACCGTGGGATTTCTAAATCGACCCTCCATCCCAGACACACCATCGGCGCCGCGCAATCAATCTGACATCGCTTCTTATAAATTGTGGCATGGCCATCAATAATTGTGACAGAGTCACCGATTCATAATATTATTGTGATCGAATCACTGACAATGTGGTAAAACCACCAAACACTTCCCTTTATCAAAATTACCCATATGCCTATGCACATACATATTATTTAGATTTTATGCAATTTACCCCAAAATCATAACTAATCATACACATTTCATATCCATGCTTACAAAGATTGTTAACGAAGTATTAGGGGTTAACGTATCAATATCATGTACCAACGAATGGTACCCGCAACCATTATCATACATATTTTCTTAACACATGCAAATCATTAATATTATCGATCTATTAAAAATTTAGTGTAGTGCTACACACCGATAACAAAGAAGAACTATACTTTCTCGTCGCCGATACCTAAATATTTATCACGCTTGATTAGAACACTAATACTTATAAAACTATACAAATGATAAGTAATCTAAATCCTTACCCTCGTAATTTCGAACAACAACTATATGCGATTTCTCCCATTGATGGTTCAGAATCTGATGAAGAACCACTAACAAACAAAGGGCTTGTGGGTGCGACGACTTCAAATCAATTTTCACCTACAGAGGGTCCACAACTCGATTGAAAGTCTTGATTCCGATGAAATTTCTTCGCTTGAAATTTGAGGGTGTAGCAGAATCCACCCTCTTCCAAACACTATTTATCGCTTTTTCAACCTATTTTGTTTGCCCAAAAATCTTACGTTCACGAAAAAATGCACTCCATGTTGTTTGAACCACTCCCCTCAAGCAACCATTCATGCGCCAATACCACCATGCTACTAACTCCTCTTGTGCTAATTTAAGATGCTTAATTTAACTTAAGTATTAGGGTCACTTGATTCACTTCACTAAATTCTCCATGTTTAAAAATTATTCTAGATCCGAATAAATTCCAAACATTCACAAAACTATATCAGACACACAATAAAATCATACCCGAGCTAACACAAGCAACAAGATGATTCACAAATTTTTAGGATGTTACAACTCTACCCTCCTAAAAGAAAATTTCGTCCTCGAAATTACCTGGCTAGAACAAGTGAGGGTATTGCTATCACATTGCTTCCTCCGACTCCCACGAAGCTTCTTCCGATCCATGGTTACGCCATAATACTTTGACGAGGAACTGATTTCCACCGTAACACCTTCACATCCTATTCCAAAATCAATCGCTTCTCCTCGTAGGACAAATCTGACTTAGCTCAACTTCCTCAATCGGCACTACATGAGATGGATCTGACCAGAACGTCAGTAGCATTGAAACATGAAACACATCGCATTTGCTTCAATTCGTAGGGCAACTCTAACCGATATGCCACCGGGTCCAACTCCGCTTCAAAACCCGATAAGGTCCTATAAACTCAGGACTTAACTTCCTTTGTGACCAAATGTCATCACCTTCTTCCATGGCGACACTTTAAGAAATACTTGATCTCCACAACAAACTCTATTTCCTTCCGCTTAAGATCTCACAGACGACTTTTTTCCCTCGGATGCCTCCTTTAACCAAGCTCGATTACCTTAACCTTTTCTTTGGATTTCGCCACAATCTCTGGACCCAAAACTTGACATTCCCCTAATTCTGTCCAACAAGTAGGAGTGCGACACTTCCGTCCATATAGTGCTTCATACGGTGCCATTCGAATACCGGCTTGGTAACTGTTGTTATACGTAAATTCCGCTAAAGGCAAAAACTCTTCCCAGCTTCCTCTGAAGTCTATCACACAACCCCTTAACATATCTTCTAACACATGGATTACTCACTCAGACTGGCCGTCCGACTGTGGATGAAATGCCGTACTGAAGTCCAATTTGGTGCCCAAAGCCTGATGTAATGCTTTCCAAAATCGAGACGTAAACCTCGGATCCCTATCCGAAATAATCGACACTGGCACTCCATGCAACCTCACAATCTCAGCCACATACAACTTCGCCAATTTCTACAAAGAGTAATCAACCCGTACTGGGATGAAATGTGCAGATTTCGTCAATCGATCCACTATCACCCATATAGAGTCTCTCTTAGTAGACGTAAGAGGAAGCCCACTAACAAAGTCCATGGTGATTCTCTCCCACTTCCACTGCAGAATCTTTATCGATCAAGCAATCCCAAGGTACTTGATGTTCAAATTGACTTCATCGACATCGCTAAACACTTCCCTACTAATTCAGAATTCCCGCTTAAGACCATGCCACCAAAACTGATCCCGTAAATCTCGATATAACTTACTTTCTTCAGGATGCATAGCATAAGGGCTACCATGCGACTCTTGAAGAATCCTTTGCCTCAACTCTTGATCCTTCTAAGATATGCACCTTACCCTTGAAACACAATACTCCATCATCAAGTAACACCATAATCTTCCAGCTCCCCATTCTCGCACCCACCGTAGCTTAGCACTCAAATCATTGTCTACCAACCGCCTTTCTTTCACTTGACTCAACCATTTCAGCTTTATTTGTAATTCCGCCAGCAAGCTTCCATCGTTATAAAGACTAAGATGTCCAAACATCGCCCTTAGATCTGACACCACTTTTCGACTTAAAGCGTCTGCTACCACATTCGCCTTGCCCGGGTGGTACTCTATAGAATAATCAGAGTCTTCAACAACTCCACCCACCTTCGTTGTTTCAAATTCAGCTCCTTCGAGTCAATGATATTTTAGACTCTTGTGGTCCGTATATATCACTGACTTTTCCCCATATAAATAATGCCTCCATACCTTAAGAGCAAAGACTACCGCTGCCAACTCCAAGTTATGCGTCGGATAGTTAACCTCGTGTGGCCTTAATTACCGAGATGCATAAGCAACTACCTTTCCGTCTTGCATCGTAACACATCCTAATCCCGTGGAGAACCATCACAATACACCACGAAATCCTTCCCCGCCAGTCAATCAAAATCGAGCTTCACCAAAACCTTCTAAGCCTCTCAAACTTTCCTCTCCGCTTATCCGTCCATACGAAAGGTACCTCCTTTCTAACAATTTCGTTAAAGGTGCCGCTTATCGAAGAAAATCCTCGCTAATCCTAAGAAATCATGAACCTCACCATGACTTAGGTGGTTTCCAATCTAACACCGCCTCAATCTTCCGAGGATCCACCTTATCCTTCCGCAGATACCACGTGGCCTAAAATGCATCTTCTTTCACCAAAATTCACACTTGCTGAATTTGGCATAAAGCTTCTTCTCCTTAACACTTGCAACACTATCTCGAGATGCTCATCATGCTCTATCTCGATTTGAATATACTAGGATGTCATCTATAAACACAATGACGAATCGATCTAAGTAGGGTTGGAAAACCCGATTCATCATATCCATGAACGCAATTGGGCGTTCATTAACCGAATGGCATTACCAAGAATTCATAATGCCCAGATCTTGTTTGGAAAGTCGCCTTATGGATATCCGCTTCTTTCACCTTTGTCGATGATACCCCGACCTTAGATCTATCTTTGAGAATACCGCAGCCCTTGTCGATCGAACAAGTCGCCTATCCCCATTTAAGGATACTTTTTCTTAATGGTCAGCTTATTAAACTATCGGTAATCTATGCACTTACTCATAGTTCTGTCCTTCTTCTTTACGGACAAGACCAATGCTCCCCATGGAGACACACTGGGTTGAATAAACCCACGATCAAGCAACTCTTGAATCTGAGCCTTAAGCTCAACCAACTCCTTTGGTGCCATCCTGTACGGAGCGATAGATACTGGGCCGTACCAGGCAACAAGTCAATCCCAAATTCTACTTCCCGATCCGGAGGCAATCCTAGAAGTTCTTCCGGAAAGACATCCACAAATTCACTCACAGTCCTGACCTCTTCAACAGTTGCTTCCTTAACCTCCAAGGCACTAACCAACATCAGAAAAGCTACACATCCTTTTCTTAGCAATTTTTTTGCCTTAAGAGTAGATACCACATTTGATGAATAGTTTCGTCTCTCGCCCATTACCACAACTTCCTTGTCATCAATAGTTCTTAGTGACATCCGCTTAGCAGCACAATCCATATTCGCACGATATTTCACTAGCCAGCCCATGCCTAAGATCGATCAAATTTCGAATGGCAACTCCATTAAGTCACCAAAATCGCATCCTTGAACTCTAAAAGCACTTCCTTAAAGAGCTTATCTACTACTACACCGCCTCCTAAAGGACTAAGTACAGTCATCTTCTTAGGTACAGTCTCAGATTCACATGTAGAGTTTCAGATACTTCACTAGCGATGTATGAATGAGTTGACCCTATATCTATCAAAGCAATAAAGGGTATTCCAGATATCAGAAACATACCCGTGATAACATCAGGTGCATCACTATCCTCCCTGCGATGAACTGCATATACCGACCTTTGTTGCTTAGCTTCAAGTATACCACTACCGCTCGGTGTCATGTGACCTTTACCGTAATCCATTACCGCTTATCTGCATTCACGGCCCTCATCTGCTCATCGCCCACCTCTGCCACACCGATTAAACCCCGACCCATCAAGGTTCCTATCTGATTCATCGGACAATCCTTAATCATATGATCCTTGGACCTGCATTTAAAACATCCCCGCCCTTTTCTAACATTCTCTCAAGTGTATTTTTCCACACTAAGCACAAGTACGGTCTGTCCTCCCGTAGTAACCTGCTGACCTAGCGGCCCATCAACTCAAGGTCTCTTTTGAAAATTCCCAGATGACCCTGAAGACCCAAAGCTCCTCTTATTCTTATTCCGACCTCTCGCCCCGATTCTCTCTCTCGATCCGCTTAACTTCTTCACTATCCGTACTCCTATCCACTAAGATCAGAAATCTCTTTCCCAAGTGAACAATCAACACTGCAGCTCATCTCTCACCATCCTCTAATCGACACATCGCCATAATCGTGAGCTACAATCTCTCTAGCATACCGACTAAGCCGCAGAACTCCACTTTATACTCACCACCGACTTATTTCCTTGTACTAAATTTAGAAACGCCTTTCTCTCGAGAGTCTATGTAGCTAGCTCCAACATATTTCCTTCAAACTTAACCTTAAAATACCTCAATCCACTCGATCCGCAGGACACTCTCTTGACAAAGGAGCCACCACCGGTAGGCCTCATCTCAAGCAAAGGAAACAAAGACCTTTCAGCTTTTCCTCAAGAAGGCAGTCCAAATCATCCATGATCCTCTCGACCGCTTCTAACCAAGATTGCCACATTCTGAGCTACCCAGATACTCCCTAAAAACTTCGCCCGCTTTGATCTAAGGTCTGCTTGATCTAAGTCTCTCAACTACTAACTTTCGAGCCCCATTACCCATACTAGCTCCCGCTACTCACTCTAGAACTTGCAAAGATAGCTCGCGATATTACGCCATCTCCTCCAGCTTGTTCTTGAAATTCGCCTCAACAGCCGGTGGCGGTGCCTCATTTTTGGAACCCTGACCAGATCTAACTGGTTCCGACACGCCCATTCGCTTTCTATCTGGCCTCCACGACGATTACGCCCCTAGAACTCATGTCTACTTCGCCTTATCTATTTTTACGAAAATTTTATGTATTAGAGTCTTTTCACTTTCTTGTTTAAAGAAAATTTTATGCAACAGAGTTTTAATCAGTGGTTTTTCCGTAGAAGTACACATATATCTAGGGTCCGTGTCTCTAAAGTATAGTTTCCTAGACCTATTATTTGAGTATCATACATCAACATACACAAATAAATTAAAAGAACTTACTTGGCGGACTGGCCGAGAACTCTAAGTGCCATGCTTCTATAAAACCATTTTAATCAAAAACTTTCAAAAGTTATTTGGGCCTAATTTTGAAAACGCTGTGGGCTTCAAAACCCAAGGCCGAGTGTTTATAATCGGGTTTCGATACCAAATTGAAACATTTCAAACTCGGCCCATAAGCCCCTAATTCGGATCTGGTATGTTCCTCGAGTAAAATTTCAATTAAACCTTGTTTTGTTTTATTAGATAATATGTTGGTTCTGTAACACCCTAAAAATTCGAGTAATTAAATTGCATGAATTGGTGTTTAGTTTTTTTAAAGGAAAATTTTTACTTTTATTTTAGTGTTTATTAAAGTCCTAGAGAGGGTAAAGCATAATTTGGAGAAGAAATAAAATTTATTAAATTGAGATTTATTGAAGTGAAACAAAGGTGATTAAGACTTAAGCTAAATTATGTGCTAAAAGTGTCATAAATGAGCATATGGCATGGTGGAGTTGGCGATGGGTTCAAGTAAGAGGAAGAGGTTCAATCCCTTGTATGGCACCTAAATGAATTTTTGCTTTTAATTTTCGCTCATGACTAGGAAGTGTCAGAAGGGACATATAAGGAAGGTGTTGACTATGTATTTTGGTTAGTGTATCAATGGATTAAGGAAACAACTAACTTATGGTATGGAATCAAAGGTTTAAGGAAAGATAGGGGAACATAAGGCACTTATCAAGGGAAAAATTTGGAAAGAAATAATGGCCAATTGACCATGTGATGGACGGCAACATTGGTTTGTGGAGGAGTCAAATTTTGTTAGTTTGGCCAAAAATCTCATTCTTTTCTCTTTGGGCATTCTTTACACATTGTGCAGATTTTTCTTTGTTTTCCTCTCAAATTCTCATCTTGGCGAATAGGGCATTAGTAAAGCTCAAATTTTGTGACCATTTGGTTATTCCTTTTGCTTATCTTGTTAGCCAATTCTTTGTGCCTTTTCTTCTTGTGCCAAATCATCTATACCAAAAGAATCATTTTTTCTTTTCTTTTGCCATGGCCGAATATACCAAGCACCTAAAGTTCATTTTTTTTTCTTTTCTTCTCTTCTTTGAAATCAAGCAACAACATCACCATCATCCTTTCGTTCTTATATTATTTCTTTTTTCAATCGAAAATTCTTCCATCTTCACTCTCTTGGTCAATGCTATTGTGCCTATAAACCAAATATTTTTCTTCTTTTCCTCGATCATACATAGCCAAATCCTTCATCATTTAGACACCATTCTCAATCCTTTCCTTTCAATCGGAATTTAGGTAAGGGTTCTTTTCCATTTTCGCTTTAATAAGTGATATTATGGCTTAATATCATTGGTTTATCGAGGTCTTTTGGATTGATATAGCGCTCATACTAATAACGCTTTTCGTTATTATTTAGTGCAATAACGGAGATTGGAATTCAAGTGATCGAGAATCGTGGAAACGTTGGAAACGTTTCATTTGGTAAGGAAATCCTACTCTTTAAAACCTCTAGTATTATTGATATTATTTTAGATCTAACTAAATTCCTTTGGATCTTGAAGACCGCCAAAATAGGAAGAAAAGGGCGTGTTTAGTTATCGTAAGAGGGTGGATCTCAGAATCCCCATTCAAACGAAGAGCGTTTTGCATTCGGATTTTCCTCCAAGGCGGGCCATCTTCCAAAGAAGTCCATTATTCAAGTAGTACGAACCTCGAGTCAAGTTATCGTTGGTGGATTCTCTGCTAGTGAATCGATAAGCGAGGCAAAGCCGAAAATCAAGTGATTCAAAATCAAGAGGGTGCCGAGGAGCGAGAAGGGTTAGTACTCACAGAACGAGGTGTGTAATTTCACACTCATTATTTTTGGTTGATGTCAAATTTCAAGATGGAAGCAAAATCGAAAACGACTAGATCGGTAAAAGCACAAAATTGATATTTTGACGAAAATACGTAAAAAACGACTAAATCGTGAAAATTACGAAAACGCCTCAAGAAATTAATTGTTATTATGAAAATTTGATGTTTCGTGAAAATGGGCCGTAAATACTCTAGTTCGTGAAAATGGGCCGAAATACTCTAGTTCGTGAAAATGGGCAGAATACTCTAGTTCGTGAAAATGG